>OU015494.1:94085079-94532579 GCA_907164885.2 Dolomedes plantarius | reverse complement strand
AATTATTATTTTATTTTATTTTATTATTTTTAATTTTAATTTATTTTATGATTTTTTAAAGTATTATTTTTATTTATTTTTATTTTTTTCAGCTTTTTTATGATGAAATACCGAATATAGCTGAAATCTGAGGAGTTTATTATGCATTTATACATTTTTAATTGGGTTTTCATATTATTAATATGTATAACATTTCGTATACTTTTTTTTCTATGTTATTTATACTGCGTTTAGTTTTTTAATGGATTTTTATAAGTTTATTATAAATTTATATATTTTATGTTTTACTTTTCAGAATTTTTTGCTCCAATGATAAAGGGTAAATCTTTTCTATGTTACTTATACTGTGTTTAGTTTTTAAATTGATTTTGGTTAACAAATATTCTTAAAATTCCGGGCATCGCCGGGTACTTCAGCTACAATTACAACGTTTGAACAGGACAACGTCTGTCGGGTTCGCTAGTATATATATATTTATATTTATTTCTTCTGTCCGTGTGTATGTCACTGAACTCCTCCTAAACGGCTGGACTGATTTTTATGAAATTTTGTATGTGCGATTAAGTTGATTCGAGAATGGTTTAGATTCACAATAAGACACCCTAGCACCCCCAGGGAGGCAGGGGGCACATGTAAATATAATCGAAAAGGACTGATATCACTGTCGTATCCATAGTTTTCAGGGTCGCTGAGATTAATAATGACACTCCCCATGTCGTTTAAGTCTGGGCTGCACCCCCCGCTTTTTATGTTCATCTGTCCAGACAGAATGTGCTTAGCGCGGTTCTAGTGAAATGATATACAAACAATTAGAAAGAAACTTTGAGCCTGCGGACTTTCGTCTGATTATATGTCTGATTTTATTGAGAATAAATAACACAGTGTTGCACACGTTTGGATTGAATAAGTTTACTGTTTAATTAGATTTAATTAGATTTGTTTGATCTACTGTTTAATTTGAAATAAGTTTTATAATTTATATTTGCTTTTATTTTTTATTTTTCCCTTAAACCTGCACTATTTTGGATGACTCTTATGCTTCAGTCTCTATGCTGCAGTGTCAAGGGAAGCCGCAATAAGGGGGGGGGGGGGGGAAAAATAGTTTGAGATGCCGTTTCTCCCTCCTGTGTCGCTCGATTGCGCTTAAATGCTAATCATTTGCATATCCCATCATCTTCTTCCTTTCATGCGAATTTGACGTTTGTATCATCCCTCTTTCATGGTGTTGCAATTTTAATAGCCAGCAGTGTATATAACCCAGCAGGATAATTTTACAATAACATGATGTTCTCAATTGATTATTACAGTAACCTGAAATTTGTTGTTCATGAGTTGATTTTTTCTTTTATTCTAAGAGTCATTTCATTTATACCAGCAATTCTCAACCTGTGGGTCGTGAGCCCTAGGAGGGTCGCCATGGTTTTATTCCATTAAAATAATTTTTTAAGGAATTTCACTGAAAAATTTGCCAGTATTGTTTTTATCATGAAACTGCAGGTGTGTTGTTGTTGTAAGGCAGTGATGTAAAGATAGAGTGTGATAAGAGTTTTTCTATATTTGAACTGTTATTTTTGAAAGTGGTATAAGTCCATTTTTTCATGTATCGAGATATTTAAGAGTTTGCATTTGAATTGATTAAAAAATATTGTCAAACGTTAATCAATTCAAGTGATGTTTTTAACCCAATACGCCTTTTAAATTTTATTATGAAATAATAATTATTAAAATTATTTTACAAAAATAAACGTTTTTTTTAGCTCCAAATGGACTTATACCACTTTCAAAAATAACGTATTATAAGAAATAAAAACAAAAGGAAATTTAAGTCCATATTTTTATAGACTTTAGCTTCACTGAAGGCTGTTTCACAAAAGGCTGTTTCTTTCACAAAAGGCTGTTTCTTTCAACCCCTTGGTGAAATCAGTGGTTTGGAGACATTCCGTCTGGCGTATTCACTTCCGAAGAGGAGTCCGTTAGTCTTTGATTGTCAGCGCTGACTGCTAGCCACTCCCTTTTGACGAGTCATGTCGTTAGCACCTAAATAAAAAAACTGCCGACTGAAAAGGCAAAGATCGTTAGTAGTTACATTTGGGCTGACTTCAAAAAGCAACGACCCTTCCTAAGTTGTACCGACCCGCACAATAGTCTTTTCAGTTCTACGAAATGCCGGGAGAAATACTGGAATACGTCAGAAATATTTGACTACCTCATACCATCACTAAACTGAATTACAGCATCAAATGCACCACATTTTAAAGTTTTAAGGCATACATAAACTTCTTTAAGCACAAAACATTCATTTCAGTTCCGTGTTTCGCAATGTAGGCAGTTTTTGAGAAGTTTATTAGAACATGGTTCTAAATAGTTGGCTTTACTATATTTAGCACCGGACTGTCTTTTCCCGCCTCCCCTCATAGGAGTAGCGTGCTTCTAACTTTTAATGGGGGAGGGGGGCACGAATCGAATTCAGTTAGGACCCACCTCAGCGTAATGACTACCGGACGACCCTTAAAATATGAAATATTATGACTTTTTCAAAATTGAATAACAATCGAATTGATGTTTGAGTAGTATTCAAAAGTTATACAATGAGAAAAATAAATTTAATATAAATAAAATGAGAAAAAAGTTTAGCATCGAATTTTTGTTATGGATCATATCATTGTTAAAAACTATGTTAAGGCTAAACACATAATCGGAATGTTCAGTTTCCCAGTTTGAAAAGGCGGAAAAAACCAACTTTCTTAAAAGTTTTCTACAATTTTCTGATTTTAACTGAACTTGTATTAAAATTTTAATTTAGTTCAAGTTAAGTTAGGAGGGCACGTCCCCCCCCCCCCAACGCTACGCCTATGCCTCCCCTCATCTATGAGTCACAGGCCATCCTCCCCTCCACTAGGTATTATACCTGCATGTCTTTCGACAATGAAACATTCTCCGCAAATCACATCAACGCAATTAGCGCTCTTCTGTTATTGAAATACACTTCTTACTTTTACGTAAAACAAGGTCTGCAAGGTTTGACATTTACGCTGTACCAGGTATAGTATTAAATATCTCATTGACGACTTTTACACAAATTTTACGGCTAGGTCCTTTTCTTTCAAATGAATCTTCCCATCTCTTTGTAAATACTATACCGCCTGTTTTTATTTAAGTGCCTCAACATTAATTGACGAAGTTTCATTTCTTAAAGAAAAGTACAGATACGGAATTTTTATTATATAAAAGTCGCACCTCTTTTGGCAAATAAGTCATTTAAACTTGAAATGGGATCATTCCGTGCCTTTTTGAATTCCGCAGCCGAACCCAACAGAAATCTGGGGCATTCTCTACGGCGTGGATGTTTCCAGCAAATATGTGAACAAAGCAAGCGAAATATTATGCTTTGGGTTCATCCTATTCGGGTTGACTGAATTTTTATTTGAGCCCCCTGTTTTTATTATATAAAAGTCGCACCTCTTTTGGCAAATAAGTCTTGACCAGTCATTTAAACTTGAAATGGGATCCACACGTGTGGAAAACATTCCGTGCGATGATCTTTTTTGAATTTGTCCTTTCATCTTCCGCTGCCGAACTTGCTACCCTATCAGGCAACAGTAATCTGGGGCCCCTAACATTCTCTACGGCTTGACTACATGAGATCCACCAAGGATGCGGCGTGGATGAACAATTTTCCAGCAAATATGTGAACAAAGCAAGTAGTATTAGTGCGGCGAAATATTAATAGCCTGTCTCTATTTAGTAAAGCCTAAAAGTAAAGCCTCAATTTTGCCAGACGTGTAAATGACGAGTTTATTGTAACTGAAGAAATGACTACTTTCACGAGAGTATATGAAGGCGCGATTCTTATTGTTCCTAATGCCTCCCGACCGGAGACCGTATAGGATTCGTGCTGAGGCTCCGGCACAAATTTCACCGAGCCCACTGACCACATAGAAGGATGCCGGCGCGACATATGGTGCCCCAGGCGCAGCAAAAAAAAAAAGGGGGGAGAAGACGACACGGGGAACATTTATGCGGCTTTAAAAATGGACCATGTCATGCAAATCGAAACGGTTTTAGATGTGGCGATATCGTATACTTTAAAAGAAATCAGTGGTGGTCTTAAAAAATTTTATAGCCTACTTGATGAAATCAAATTGTTTATGACCCGCGCCAGAACTCGATGGATGCCCATTTAAATGAAACCCGGTGTAAAAACCAGTCAAACCATAAACGCGTTCCAAGCCCAATTAAATGTTAAATTTTTTTTTCTTGCATTTCGAGCATAATTCTAACGTCAAAAATTTAAAAATTGATTTCAGGAAAAAATAAACAATTGTTTTGCTACTCAGTCAATATAGATATAATGCTAGCAAAATTTTAAATAGAATCTGACATCCAGAGAATTCAATCAAGTCTGTTTGATGTACTCCCTCACTGTCACAAATGTTTGGAAGCATCTGTGAACAACTACTATTTTCAAGCACACAACCAACATAGCGGATGACCCAGAAATTGAAGCTTTAATTTTTTGCAATATCACATTAATTTTATGACTCCTTTAGTTATTTTAATTTCAAATAAAATGTATAATGAAATAAATACGTGTGTTGACTATACATTATGTTTGCTCACCAACTATTTTTAATGTTAGGTATATTTTTGTGTTCAACCAAGGAAGGTTGGACCAAATGCTGGCCCAAAAGTATCCGGCCCTAAAAAAGTGGATCTGACGATGCGAAAGCTATAATTATGGCATTCATTATAGTGGGGTGGCTGTTCACACATTTTTTAGACGATGTATATTGTATTCACAAAACTAAATTACATAAAATTCTTGTGTTTTAAATGTTCTATTTGACATCCCTTATTCTGAACTATCTTTCGACACCGCAATTTCCAGGATAATGATGCCTTTTGAAGTGTCAGAAGAGGTATTCTATCCCATTGCTCCTGAACAGCTTTCCAGAGTCTTGTAAGGGTTTTGGGACGACGTTTGGATAATGCAGATTTTAAAAGTCCGAAAGCACAAAAATCCATAGGTGATACATCGGGAGATTTAGTAGGGATATCAGTGAAGGGTATGGCCTTAATACCAGTTTTTTGTTCCATTTCTTTTAGGAAATTTACAGTGGATTTTGATGTGTGACTGCTAGCTTTGTCTTGATGGAGTCTCACAGATTGATGGCACTGTGGGTAAAGCGATGGTATTTCATTCAGAAAAATTGGCGATAAAATATGTTCCTGATAGTATTTGGAGTTAATCTTGACATTTTTTTCCACTCTCTTTATTTTTAACTTGCCATTATAAGAAAAACCAGCAACAATCATGAATCCCTTAGAAAAACTTTCTTTCGATTGTTTGAACCATGTACTTAAATTTTTTTCTCCCCTTTTATGATAATAAATGGCTCTTTTTTGTTACAATCATTTAAATACACCCATGATTCATCTATTGTGACAATTGTTTTCCATTTTTCTTTGGATAAGTGTTTCTCATATAGAATTCTGCAGCGTGTCCCGAGTTCATACGGTATGATTTGGAAAAAGACGATGCACATTGCGTTTTTTCGCTTTCTTAAGATTTAAATCAACGTTTATCATTTTGTTTACAGTGGACACCGAGCATTTTAATGATTTTGTCCTTTGACTAGGGGGATTTTCTTTTAACATTAAACAACGTACCTTTGCAATAGTCGAAGATGTCCGTTTTTTCCTTGTATACTTGTTTGGAATTTTTGTCCCACTTGAGGCTCCAATTTGACGTTTTTTTCCTTTCTTGTTGACGATATTACCTATCGACGCTTTAGATATCACAAAACCATGACTCTCACATCGTTTTTTTTGATAACGGAGTATGCATATTTCTCTTTGGAAAGAGCATAAATGTAGCCTTCAAACCACTGCTTTGTTAAAAATGCCATTTTGAATAAAAACAAAACTTTCAAGCCGCAGAGGATAATTTTGACTTTTAAAAACATAGTACAATTGCAATTATTTCTTTTGCAGCAAACGATTTTTTATTACCGCTTACCAAAATCGTCTAATAAATGTGCGAACAGCCTCTGTAGTTTTGCTGTAGGTCAGTGATTCTCAACCTTTTTAAAGCTGCCGCCCCCCTATGGGGCATAACATTTTTCAACGCCCCCCCTTTGGGAAAATCCAGTAATTTAGAGTATGGGGAAGGGGAGGGGGTTACAGAATTACAAAAGGCAAAAATTTTGAGAGATTTTTCTCAATAGATTTACACACCAAGTTTGTTTGATTTAACTCGATAATTTTGCCCTAGAAGGCAATTGCATTCCTTTTATTAAAATTAAAGTGAGTAATGCAAAAAAAGTTTAAATGCTCTTTTATGTTTAAAAATTATTTATTCTTAATTAGATAATTAAGAAAGAACAGCAAAAAAATTGCACTAAAAGAGTAATAGCAATAAAGGAATCAAGTAAGTCATTGGGATGGTTGTGCTTGATGGTTCAAAGCCAGTTTCTGAACGTTCGCTTCGATATTTTTAGAGAGATGAAGGCGCAAGTCCCCTCTTTCCACGATTTAGAGTCGACCTCTCTTTTTTGTAATTAGATCAGTCACGGCACTGAATCCTCGCTCGACAAGGTAGGAGGAAGGGAAGGCAATAAGAAATTTTTTGATGATAGTCCACAGTCCTGGGTAGAGGCTACTGATGTTACTTTGAAGCCAAAATTCTGTAAGACGATCACCATCCTGGAAGTAGGCTTTCAAAGTTTCATTAGTTGAAAGTTCGACCAATTCCTCTTGAATCTGAATTTCTGCTGTCTCAATATTCATAAAAGGGTTCATGACCCATTGAGAGACTTCCAGGTACAAAATATCCTCAAAACGCTCAGAAAAGTCCTTGTGCAAAGACTCAAGTTGTTGACAGTAAACTTGTGTTTCATCGAATGGGATTTCACTGCTCTTATGCAGATCCGACAAGATTGGAAACAGGCTGAACTCGTTGTGACTAAAATTCTGCTTCCACAAAGTGAGTTTTTTTAGGAAGGCAGGAACAGATTTTGTTGTGATAAAATTGAGCTCTTCGCCTTGAAGCTGCAAATTAATTCCATTGAATTTTGTGAATAAATCGGTCATGTAAGCAACATCAATCTTAAATTGTACCAATCTATCTCACAGAGCTACACCTTTCTCTTCGAGGAACTCAAGTACAGAGTCGAAAAGATTCTAGATCCTATTGAGGCAGGTGCCTTTTGAGAGCCAGCGAACCTCGTTGTGTAGAAGCAAGCGATTGAATTCTTCATCGTTGTCCTTACACAGCTGCCCGAATAATCAATCGTTGAGTGCATTACTGCGAATTTTGTTCACAGCAGAGATGACATATTGCAATCGGTCGCTGAGGTTTTTTGCAACTAAATGCTGTCTATGAATCACAAAGTGAACAGCTAAAATACCTGGTACATCTTTCTACAAAAGGGCAATGAACCCACGATGACGACCACCATTGCAGGAGCTCCATCGGTGGCAACAGACATAATGTTCGCAAGAGGAATATTTTTCTCTTTAAAATAATCTTTGACAGTATTAAAAATAGATTCACCTTTAGTATCTGAAATCAAGCTTCTTGCAAAAATCATCTCTTGAATAATTTTTTCTTTCTTCACAAACCGGACATACGCTAACAGTCAAGTGTCATTAGTACTTGGCAAGGTTAATTCATCAACCTGAAGAGAAAATTCGGTGGATATCAAAAGTTTTCATAAGGAAGTTTCAACATCTTCAACCATCTCATCAATTCGTCGTCGCACTGTATCATTGCTTAATGGGACATTTTTTATAACACTGAATGCGGATGGATGGTGCAAAACTTATTCTAATACTTCCTTGACAGCCGGCAGTATCAACACAAGAAACACGGGTCAAATTAAACATTCATAGTGAAATGAAACTTTCATAGAACGCTCAACGCATGCGCTGGTACAAATGGTGTAAACCGGATAATCGATTTAATAAATTTTTGGGGGAGTTTTAAAATTAAGTTCGAAGGCCAAAACATGCTCATCGCCCCCTTACCGCCCAAAACATACCCATCGCCTCCCTACAACCCAAAACCAGTTCACCGCCCCTCAGCATCCTCCCACTGCCCCCAGGGGGGCGGTACCGCCCCCGTTGAGAACCAATGCTGTAGGTCCTTTATTTTCCAGCTCTCCTAATTTCTGAGTAAATATCTGCACAATACTTTGTACAGCTGTATCTGATTCAAAAAGAGAACAGTCTACGTCACTGGTGGCATCTCGCTCTTCATCTGAAATCTCAATCTTCGAAAGAACGATCTTTGCAATTGCCAAGTGGCACATCATGTGAGCCCTGTCAGCTCTCGAATATGCATGGCCCGGCATCAGTTTCTCAATTGATGCCCGAGCATAGGCAATGCTCAATAAGTCCTGCAACCCACTGCCATCCATGATGTATCCTACTGCTCATTCATTATCATTTTTAATGTAATTTTTTGCTATTTTTGAGTAATTTTCAGCATCACTCAAACTCACGAACTGTTTTATGTCTATTTTCGCATGCTAGGGTGGTAAATAACCTTTCAAATCCTACCTTGAGTTTTGGATTAATTCAAATACAATGGCGTCTATTCTGCCAAAACTGAAGCAGCAAGAAATGGGGTAAAGGTTTGCAGGAGTCATGGGGTAAAGGTTTGCAGTGCAAACCTTTGCCCTTCATACTAGTAACATTTGAGGCGTTGAAAGGCAAAGTGGTGTAAGTCACATTTTCAACTTTTTTCGTTTGGGGTCAACTATGTAATCTCCATGTTCAATTTATGCTGTAATTGTAAATAGTTATTATTTGCAATATTGTAATAATTGTTATGAATTATAATTTGTTCAATTTATGGTGGAATTTTTTGTAGTTTTGGCGGTTAAACTCTTTTGACTTACACCACTTGACTTAATGACTTACACCACTTTGCCTTTCACAGCCTCATTTGTTTCATGTCCTCTTTTCATTAGGAATCCTTATTCACAACGTCTTTTAGTTCTTGGTTTCAGTTTACGGCAAACATTCATCTTGAAACATGGCGTCTAGCGTGCGGGAATTATATGAGAGATTTTGTCGTCGGGAAAAATGCGCGAATTATACGGGAATTTAGCATTTTGACCTACAAATGCGAGAATTTTATTCAACCTTTTCCTTATAATATTTTCAAATAAACAAAAATTACTACAAAATAAACGAGAATAAAATGCTCTAATACTCGTATGTGCGGCAGAGGGGAAACGTTCCGAAATCCTTTTTCTTTTTTTAATTTATTTTTATTTTTTATTATAGCCAATATATATTGGAGAAAGCTGTTCTACTATTATTGTAAAGTCAAGTTTGTTTCCATTGTTCCAGTCATCCAACTTTCATTTACAACCCTTTTTACCTGGAATTAAAAAATTCAATAGATATAGTTGACTAAGTTTTCAATGCTTAAAGGAAACTTCAAATTTCACTTGGCAATTATTAATAGGCATTCACATTTTTGTAATTTGAAAATAAATTAAGGTTTTTGATAAAACTGTTTGTTTTTAATTATAATTTTTTTTATAAAATGCTTGAAAATCCATAAATTAAAAATAAAATAAATTAGTACAACACAAAAAATAAAACAGTTCTGAACAAAGACTTTTTACAAGATAAAATAATTAAATGTTGTTACAAGACATTATAGGCTTGGAAGGTCTGGTCAGGGAAATTAGCTCTCCCTCATTAAATAACGAGTTTCGGATAATTTGCTACCTAGATAGCAAAGGAAAAAGAGAGGGGGGGGGGGATTTTACAAGCAAGTACTGCTAGACACCCTGTTTCTTTACCTACGCTAAAATATTTTTTTTCTTTTTCGGAGTTTGAATAATAATAAGATAAGTGATATCTAATAATATTTTATTCACGGAATCAAAAATCAATCAGTAAATAGGATTAATGCATCTAGTCTAGTGTACTAAGTCAATTTATTGCCTACATTAATTTGCTTAATTTTTACGGTTTTAAAAGACTGAGTAAAGCCTAAGATATGATATAACGATAGTGTTAATAGTTGATATTTGAATTGGAAGTTCTTTAGTTTACGAAAAAAATTATTGAGATTAACCCCGTTCAATTTGTGATTTTCTATATGTATAACACCCTTACAAAGATTACAAAATGTGAAATAAAATTATTTAGACAACTCTATTTGTGATATTCTATGACCTTATGTGACTTTCTATACCCTTCGAAAGATTACAAAATGTGAAATAAAATTATTTAGACAACTCTATTCAGGGTTGGCAAGTTTCTTCCAAAGTGGAAAAAACCATAGAAAAATCCGGCTGGAAGAAATAGGTTTCTTCCACTAGTGGAAAAAAATGGAAGAAACTGTTTTTATTTAAGAATTTACTATATAAGTTGCAACTTTGAAGGTACAATAAATGCATTTTTCTTATAGATAACCTTAAGTAAATTCAATTAGACCTATAAAAATTTAATTAATTATATATGCTAAATTAATAATTACATCAGTTTTTTAGCCAAGATCAAATCAGACACCTGAACAAAACAAATTTTATCCAAAATACACAAAATCCATTAAAAGTTATCCATTTCAATTTAACCAGCATAATTTTTTATTATTTAAACTAATATACAATAATTATTGTATTAAAAAATGTCATCAACTTCCTCATTTTCCATACTACAGTGCAACATGGTATAGCAAAACAAAAGTTTTTTAGCAATAGGATGCTGCAATTGGTTTCTCAACTTACAATGGATGAATGCAAAAGAAGAAAAAATTCTTTCAAGTCCCGCAGAACTTAAGGAGAGTTTAAAGCATTTCGACATACCCATAGAGCTCATTGGGTATGTCACTGCAGTTGCAAATATTTTAAAATTTATTTGGTGTGTCCACCTCATTTCCTGTTATATTGGTAATGCAAACAAACTTCAAAGAAAAATGGCTTGTTCTTACTCTCCTTTACATGTCCAGCACACATTATGGCACACAGGTGTGCCATAGTCAGAGACACACTCAATGGGTGCCTATGACTGACTACATTCTTTCTAGCCTTATAGGGCCAAACTTGAACAATAGGAGAGAATAAAACATTGCAGGTGTGTAAGGTAAGGTGCAAATGAAATGGGGAAGAGGGAAATAAACTTGTCAGTATCAGCTCATACAAAGGATTGCATTTTAAAAAATAATATCTTTAATATTAATTAAGTTATGCACTATAGATTTGATATATTATGTTTTGAGTTTAATTCCTTTATATAGTTAATATATTTTAATTTTGATTTTGAGCATCTGTTTTGTTTTTCCATTTCTTCCACTGTCCTGGAAGAAACCAGTTTCTTCTGGAAGAAACCCAACCCTGACTCTATTTGTGATTTTCTATGCCTATCCAGTTAGAAACCAACGAGTGGGGTAAAGGTTTGCAGTGCAAACCTTTGCTCCACCGATTGGGGCAAAGGTTCGCAAACAGGTGTTTTGGTAAAATTAAAAATTTGGTGCCTAAACATTTCGGGAAAAAATTCATTATTTTATAGAAGGTCGAGGAGATACCCAACTACAATACAAGTGACTTTTTCGGGCGATAAGATCTAATGGAGGCCCGTAAAAAACCAAAAACTCAAAACTGCAAACCTTTGCCCCCACATACGGTATTTTAAAACAGAAGAGCAAATCACTCTGACTTCGAGGTAACATAAAATGTATGTCACAAACAGTGTACGACGATAGTGGGATGGAATTTTTTTTTTCATTTTGTCTTATTTTTAGAAGTTAGAAAAGCTTTGTTATTTTTCTCTTAATTGTTGTACCAACATCTGATGAGACACACACATAGATCAATTAACACTAATTATCTTTGTAAGAAAGGAGATGTAAAAGACATAGTGTCTTTTCACATATTGTGTCCTCTGTTATTAAAAACATAGAACACCAGAAAATGTGAATATGCATATTGTTCATAACCAGTATTAAACTGTACAAATAAAGCTCACACACATTGGTTCTGCAAATACATTCAAACTCAGTTGCCCAAATGCAATGTGATAGTAAAATTCTCTCTTTATCAAGCAGGAATTTATGGAACTTTATTCTTTCTGTGAAGGTTACTTTGTGATCACTCTTGGTTTAAGAATAAAAGTAAACTAAATTTAAGCACTCTAAATATATAAATTCTGAATAAATACAAAAATATTAAAAAACAGAGGAGGGTTTAACATTCAAATGAAGCTATTAAGTTACATTTGGTGTAAACAGTGATGTGAGCAAGAAGGGACTTGCAAAACCTTATTACATCATGTAAGCAATATGCTTTGAATATTTAATGTAAGGTTTCATTAGAATAGTCTCTTTTGCTTAAATATACAAACTTAATAAACAACTCTTGATTTCTATTTAGTAATTTATATTGGAAAGCTATTTATAACCAGTTTACCTCAAATGGCAATAACTGATATTATGTGACATAATATACAGGATTCTTAAAAAAAAAAAAAAAAAAAACACTAATGGCTATTCTGAAAAATAAATTGAAATTTAATAAGAAAATTAAAGAAAATCAAGTATATTACCTTATATACATAAAACTAGATAAAAAGCTATATGATACAAAATTAAAAATTGGATCCTCATTTGATTTAAATACTTTAAAAATGTAAAACATTGCATAAGAAAAAATCCTTATATCCAAAGTAAAAACATTAATAGTATTTTACAATGCCTTTTACAGATATTACATTTAACATTTTATCATAACTTTCAATCCTTGTATACAATTGTAGCTAGCAAGTTTTTTTCTTGAAACAGAACATTACATATAAATTCTGCTCCAGAGAAAATTACCAGCTGGCTTTTAAATGTTGGATTTCCTGTAAGGAAGGAAAATTTTAAAATATTGAACTGCTGTAACATAAAAGCACATGATTATCCTAAATTAACAAAAACAAAATTTAGGAAATAAAATTAATATCATTGATAACATTTATCATAATTTTATGATCATTGAAATTATGAAATACTTTTACTTAATAACTGTAATGTCTAGCACTTTCAGTTAACGTTTTAAGAATCAATTATACCATATATAACAGGGATGTGACTGAATACATTGGTCATTAATATATCATAGAAACAAATTTTTACTAAACTTACAGTGCTTTATATTTCCACAGCTGTTCAGATATGTTTCAGGAAAACGTCGTAAAAGCATAAGCTGAACGCGAAATTTGGACCCATCTTTAGTGATTTTTTAAAAGCTAAATGGGTCGATAATTCTGAAATGAAAAAGGAAAATGACTAACTAGTGACAAATTCACCACAGATTGGTAAATTTTGCTCTAAACTTACCGAATGCATTTAATCCCAAAGCATAATGTTTTCAGACAATTCATTTACACATGAAAGCAAATTTGAATAACTGTAAAATGCCCTTAGTAAGCTATACAGATGATCCCTTATTAATACCGATTTCAGTTTAAGCATTTATATGAACAAAGGTAGCATTCAAACTTTAGATTTAGCTCTACCATTTCTTACGAAAATTATACAATTATACTAAGAAAAAATAAAATGGTTAACAAACTATTGAATTACGATAAATTTCATGTTCAACTCAGTCGCTATTCGACTGGTATTAAATATGACATAATCATATCTTTAAATATAATGACATAGGACGTAAAATTTTTACTAACCTTGCAATACTCACAATAGGATGCGGATATAAAGTATTTTCAAAGTTATTCCATCCTGAGCATTTTTCCGAATCACGCATGGAAGTTGCACCAATCGAACTTTCTTATGCCTGTATTTCCATGGCAAAATGTTACAACAGGTCTGAAATGAAAATATAAAATTATCAATGAGCAGTAGAATAACAGACAATCGGTTTATTTGGCTCAAACGAATAGTCTCGCATTTTTCAACCAAATTTAGTCCTGCTACGCCTAATCCCCACATGGATAATACACAAAAAAATTACTTATTAAAAAATCACATCACATACCTGAAGGTCGAGAACATGAATAGTTTTTGCTCCTTAATCTACTTTATTTCGTGTTGTGAGTAAATCTGCATATTTTTTTTTCTTTAGTAAACCCGACGAAATGACAAGCAATATACGTCGTACTATCTGACGATCGTGCCGTAAAATGGCGGTAGTTACTAAATGGTGGCGCTGCGATCAGTGATTGGCAAAAGCGCATGCGCAGCCAGCCGGTTACCTAGTCTCCGAAACTACGGAACCGGCCACTGGCCGGTTGCTTAGACACTGCCAAATGAGCAAATGTTTGCTCCCGATCCACTCCTGCCAATTTGAGGGCCGTTTTTCACCAAATTGCCAAGCTTGGCGTTGTTAATTGAAAAAATTGCTGGCTGCTGGTGACTATTGAAGACGTAAATTTGTACAGGTATTGTTGAACATCGTATTTGAAATGCTGATCACGACGACGCATAAGCGTACTTTTCTGTATCTGCTGTGTTGGATGTACATATTTATATTTATTTACATTTTCCCCCAAGATTGAAGTTCGTTTTGTCCCACTTCGGGAATACGCGGTCGAAGTGGTGACGTCACGTCCGCCATCTTGGGCACCTCCGCAATAGCGGCCCATGTTATTCTCCCATAGGACGGAAAAACAAATACAGTACAACCTCCCAAATCCGGAATCGTTCAGGACACGGCAATTCCGAATTTGGGAATTTTCCGGATTTGAGAGGTTTTTAAATAACACTACAAAATTTTAGGAGAAAAAAATAAACACACTAAAAAAAAAGTAAAATGGTTTAATTATTAAATAAACCTAAATACAGGGCATATAATTACATTATAATTTAAACATTTCAGTCAATAATGTTTGTTGTTTTAATTTCAGCTTATTATAAATTTTTTTCTCGAATCCTATATAGTGGCATAATTTCATGTTCCGAGATAAAATTCCGGTGTTCTAAGCCTAATATTGTTTAATCTAATGATTTTATTAGGTCTTCCGTTGACATTCTGAATCAATTTCACGATCGCTGTCATCATAACCTTTGTTATTTACAACACTATGAATAATTTCAGAATCGCTCATGCTGCATTTACACATTTGCGATCGCACCACCTGTAACACCGCATTTACACAGTCGCGATAGCGGCGAGTCGAATTGAGGGGAGTGAATGTGTAAACGGTGTTTTCGCCAATCGTGGCGCTCGCTTCGGGAGTGGTTTTCTGGCACGAGTCAAAGTGGCGAATGGCGCCGGGGGTCAAAGGTGAGAATGGCGACGGGAAATCTTGTTCACAGCAAGAGGCGGGAATGTGAGATTGGTCACTCGCGTCAATGCAGGTACGTGACTAATGTCTCGCAAATGTCTTGCGGGTGGCTCGATCGTGAATGCAAATGCGGCAGAAGACATTCGCAAGACATTAGTCACGTTCCTGCATCGACGCGAGTGACCGTTCTCACATTCTCGCCTCTTGCTGTGAACAAGACTTCCCGTCGCCATTTTCCCCTTTGACGCCCGGCGCCATTCGCCACTTTGATTCGTGCCAGAAAACTGCTCCCGAAGCGAGCGCCACGATTGGCGCTGAGGAACGGCGAGAACACCGTTTACACATTCGCCCCCTCCCGCGATTCGACTCGCCGCTATCGCGAATTCGTAAATGCGATGTAAGAGAATAAACGATCGGCACATTTTCATCGATGTCTAAAACTTCCTGTATGACCAATTATCCAAGTTAATATTGCCTTTATTCGCATATTCTACTAATTCTGCCATTTCAGCTTCTTTCTCAGATACTTGAAAGCCCTCAAAATCGCTGCTGTCACTTCCTTGAAAGGAAGCGCAATTTTTTACCGATCATTTTCGTAGCGACATCTATCGGTAAAAATAGAAAAGTAAAATTGGCCATTTATTAAAGCATTCCGGATTTGGGAGGTTTCCGGATTTGAGAGGTCCGGATTTGGGAGGTTGTACTGTATTAATATATCTTAAAGTAATGAATATTATCTCCCTGCACGTCCTGAAATCGATGAAGGAGCAAAAAATACCCTACCTCAAAAATTGAGGACTGTGATTTCGTACAGGAATAAGAGAAAACGGTGCTTTAAATTTTCATTTCGGTAAGCCTATCGATGTGAAACATAGGCTTAGATGAAGTGATACTCTTGAACTTTTTTATTTAGTGTTTGTGAATAGTTTATATGTTGTTCCTGTCTATATGGATATTCTAACATAATCTAAGATGAATTGATAAGTAGATTTTATTCCCAGTAACACTGATTTATCCCTAGTGCCATTGTGTTTACAGTTTGAATGTGTCGCTGATGGTAACGGTATTAAAATGTCACTTTCAATAAAAATTATTACAGTAAAACTACGTATGTACCTTTCGATTTTCCTCAAATATTGGTTTTGTAACATTCTTAAAGCACAATAATCCACTTTGCAGAATGAAAGTGTTCTTGATGTTGATATATTGCTAGTATAGGATACTGTATTGTTGTTGTTTTTAATGTATCCTATGACTGGTGTAAATTTTTGTAGATTTCTACTGTGTTAGATGTATGCTTTTATTAATTTCTTTACCTGTGAACTTGATTCCCTTCCCTTAAAACTGAATGGGTGTCTGAGTAGGATAGATTTAAGTCAATCTATTCTATGTCAGATTTCTTTTCAGTTAAATCCATGAAACTCTAAGTGGTACAGATGTAGTATACGCAACGAACGCCAAGGGGCGATTTTTCGCCAAATCTGATGGTTGTTTGGCGGTTTTTATATTCTGGCAGGGAGGATTTTAAGATCAGATGGTACTTTTTTGCGATAAGCTTTGTTTTACTGACCGCTATAGCCAGCGGAAGCTTTTTTTTCTTACTGTACAACAGCCAGCGGCATGTAGCGAAGCCAGCGGCTGGGGATTTTCTGTAATGTTTTTGGACGGATGCGTAACGGAGCGAACGGAGTGAAGCAAGGTTATCTTCGCGAAGCGAAGATCCCGTGTGTGCCTACGAGTTTCATAAAGCGAGCAGTAAGTTTGTTTTCCAATTTATTATTTTCATTTCGCAGTTTAAGCCTAACAGGTCTCCGAACTGGATTTTGGCGCCAACTTTTCGCCAAATTGGCGATGGCTCGTTGCGTATACTGCATCTGTTCCAAAGTATGAAGCATGAAATAATTGATTTGTTTTGCATTGTACTTATATCATACAGTTAGCAGAAGTGATACTCTTCAAATTCTTTATTTAATGTTTATTAACAGATTTTTTTTATGTTGTATCTGTTTATGTGAATAATGTAATATTCAGTAAGTAGATATTTTTCCAAATAATATGCCTGTTAAAGCTTGTTTGTTATTGTTTTGAATTATAAATATTGAAAAGTAGTGTTTGGTAACATTGTTAAAATTGTAATAAATGTTGATTTTATTACTTTTTCTCATAACGACATTTTTAACGAGGGTATTATGTACAAAAAATGTTTAGCAACAAGTTTTGCAATTTGAAATATGTAATAGCAAATATTTTTTGAAAATATAAATCTGTTTATCTCTAAACTACAATAACGTGGTTTATCACTTTTTACCCCCAAGGTCTTCATATATATATATATATATATATATATATATATATATATATATGTGTATAAAAAGTTGATTCTTTTTCAATTGTTTTTATATCGTCGAAGTCTGTACATCTTTGTTGGTTTAAAGTGTAGCATTATTTAAGAAGTAAAGATTATAAATTTCATTTGTCCATGTTTTGAGGGAATAATGTGTTTATCATTTAGATGTTTAATACAGGTGTTCTTTTTCAAAGTTAAAAAATGGTTATATGCTTTGCTGCAGACTGCAAGCATAAAATGGTTAAAATCATTGTTCCTTCTACCGCTTTCCAAAGGATGTAAAGCATGCTCTTTGGGCCTGAATGGCAAAATAAGTTTGAAAATAGAAGTTTTAATATTCTCATTTTTAATTTATGAGTACATTTTTCAACATAAGTTAATTTCACATTTCTTGGTCTCCAGGTTATAGTAAATCTATGGTATTCAATAGTTATTTAATTTTTTTAAATGTTTTAAATGATACATACTGAATTTTTGTTGTATTTAAGCTTTAAAAAATTCTTAATTTAGAGTGAAATTTTTTTTCATTTAGAAAATTTTTCAGGACTTCTATTATAAACAGAAATTTACAATAGTTTCTTCGTCTTAAATTTTATAGTTATTGTTTGTCAAATTGTCTGCAAACCAAATAATAATAGATTTTTTTGTATGAAAATATATATAGATTGAACATGTAGGTGAGATTCATAATATTCGTCAGCTTCAATTCAGTGATACAAGGGAAACCGAATAATTTATAATTTTGAATGTATATGTAATAAATAAAACATGCAAATGTTTTAAATTTTATTGATCTTGGTATTTTTCAGGCGTAGTGACAGAAAACCTGGTAGAGATTCCAGATTACGTAGCTGCCATTTTAAAGTAGGGGATAAATGAAATAATCCAACAATTTTTGACAGAAATAAAGTGCAACAAATTGAACTTCCTGCTCATAAAGGAAAGAAGTAAATGTGTTTTTAATAACAGCTTTTTTAATTTCACATGTTATCTTTACAATAAGTACTAAATGTACTTGATTCTCAGAACTGAGGACATAGTCATTTTATACATTGAAATTAAACATGAGAGAAAGAGGATAACTCATCTGATCCAAATTATAAGTAATTTTATTGTTTATGTAATGTTTGTTTATGTTATGTAGTAGTATTATAGATATTAATATATTAATCTCATAAATAATTAAAACTTCTATTTGTTGTACTTAGCTTTTCACAAACAAATGCACGTTTTTAACAATAAATTTATTATGAGTTTTCTTAATGTTCATTTATGCTGTTATTTAATATTCTTAGTATTCTTCCTCTAGAAAACAGAGTGCTGTGATGAAGAACATTGAAGGTGTTAAAGATAAAGGTAGAGTGGATGTAGAGTCACTATTGGTAAAAGCAGAGATAGACCAACTAAAGGAAAAAATAAAGAGCTGCAGTTATTGTTGGCAGCAAAAAATGTGAAATTTCAATTTTCTCAAATTAGTGAGAATGACAGTTTAGTGCTAATGTCAATAATAAAATTCAACATTCAATAAACAACCCTGACTTCCCTAATTGCCTTTTTTTAATAAACACGACAGAAATATTTATTGAAAATCTCTGCAAAGACATAGAGGCTCAGAGGCAGATTTTTTCACAGTATAAGAAAAGGCAAACTTTAAAAGGATTGATAGCCGTAGCTCCTAATGGTGCAATTTGTTTCGTTAGTAAATTGTGACCAGGATCTACTTCTGATAAAACCATTTTCAAGGAACGTGGTTTAATAAAATTGTGGAATCCTGGATATCTAATATTAACAGATAAAGGTTTTTTAATACTTGACCTATTGCCTCAAGGTGTATCAGTAAATATTCCCCCATTCTTAACGAATCCACAATTTACAGAAAGTGAGGATAAATTTACCACTAAACTAGCACATATACATGTTCATGTTGAACGAGCTATACAAAGAATAAAAAGTTTTCAAATTCTTCATAACATCCCTTATTATTTTAATCAATACGCTTCAGTAAGTTTTCAAGTTTGTGCCACTTTGGTAAATTTGTAAAATCCATTGGTGAAAAAATAAAATATTTTTGTTTATATCTTAACTTGCTTTTGTTTAATCCCTTTGGTGAGTTTTTTTAGATAAAAAGCTTACAGTTTCCATTACATGTATTTTAATAATAACTATTGTAATGACTTTGCGCCTCTTTCACACCCGGAATTCCTGAGAGGGCCTAACGGCAAGACGTCCATTATCAACCTACCGTATTCATCGGTGACAGTCGCTTTGTCACCAAGTTGTGGCAGACGCCGCGTCGCCATCGGACAATTAGGAAGCCGTCTTCTGTAAGAAATCCCCCTCCTTGCAGACAAAGCCTGTCCCGAGGATAATCATTTAGCCTTTAGCGGAAGACGCGGAATGGTTTGAAGACGGTCTACAAAAAGGAATTCAAAGAGAGCTCGCTTCAACCACCCACAGATTTTTGTGAGGATATATAGTCGCCACCTTGATGTAAATGGGGGCAGTTGACTTTTTTTTACAGGTGTGAACAACCCTCGTCGTCGGACGTGTGCCAGAGACGGAGAGCCTGCCGCGTTCCTCTCATGATATCCTGAACCCGCGAATTATCCTTAGATAATGTTTACTTTGTAATTATTGTATAGAGCCTATATTTATTCTAGATGCCAATAAAGCATTTTGTAAATATTAAAGGCTGTCAGTCTTGGTTTTAGGCGAAGTCCTTACAGACTGTTATTAAATGGTGTCAGAAGTTACGATAGGATATCAGTGATGAACGAAAGGATTACAGGTAGGCCGATTCTTTTTATCAGATTCTGGCTTTGATTTAAAAACTAAATAATGGTTTTGTATAAATGCAATAAGTAAAAATTATTTTATTGTGTTTTTAAATGGTATATTTATAAGTAGCCATTTAAAGTTCGCATTAAGAACTAATATTTTAGAAATTTTGATGAATTAAATCAATTTCTGTGTTTTTTTAAATGGTATATGTACAAGTTAGCCATTTAGAGTTCGTATTAAGAACTGATATTTTATTTTAGAAATTTTGATGAATTAAATCAATTTCTGTGGTTTTTTTAAATGGTATATGTACAAGTTAACCATTTAGAGTTCGTGTTAAGAACTGATAGTTTAGAAATTTTGATGAATCAAATCAATTTCTGTGTTTTTTTAAATGGTATATGTATAAGTAGCCATTTAGAGTTCGTATTAAGAACTGATATTTTATATTAGAAATTTGGATGATTTAAATCAATTTCTGTGTTTTAATGGTGTATGAGTTAACCATTTGAAGTTCTAAGTAGGAACTATTGTTTTTAGGAATTGTGATAAGTAAAACCAATTTCTGTGTGTTTTTATGGTATATGAATGAGTAACCAGTTAGTGTTCAAGTAAAGAACCAATATTTTGTTTGTTAGGAATTGCAATAAGTTTAGCCAATTTCTGTGTTTTGTTAATTGCAAATACTGTATGTTTTTCTCTATTTTTAAAGAAAGTGAATTTTTTTTTTGCTTTTGATAATAACAGTGTTTATTTAGAATTTTTTTTTCTTTTAATAGTAACAGATATATTTAAGTTTCTTATGCTTGGATATTAACAGTGATAATTTAGTATTTGTGTATTACTGTGTGGGAAATCTATATAGAGCGTTGATTAATTTGAGAATTCTGTTTATGTGTATTCTGTGTAAGAGTTCGGTATTTTGATTTGATAGATATTGAGTAAATTGTGAATGTTTATATTGTGCGGTGCTAGTTTGGTGTTCATAAGGGCTAAAATTATAGTTCGGTCTAAAATTGATCAGTTTTGAACTTGTTAGTTCCGGTTAGGACACATACCGTCGGAAGGTATAGCTAGTAGCTGAGGGATAATTTTATTGTTTATCATAAATAATTAATAATAACCCTAAATTAGAAACCCTAAAATTAGAAAAATGTCCTTTTTAAATAAGGGTAAGAAAGGGGACCTTTTAGAACTTTTAGAAGAGTTAGGAGGACTAGCTGACGATACGCTTAAGATTTTCGAAATTAAGAAGATCATTACAGAAAACGAAAATTACGTCGAAGAAGACGCTAGACTCGCACTAGAGCGTATTATTGAAGATAGAAAGGAACGTGAAGAGAGAATTCGCCAAGAAGAAGCGAAACGAGAAGAGAGAGAGAGAGAAAGAGAAGACAAAATTCGTCAAGACCAACTTACTCTCGAAATAAGGAGACTGGAATTAGGAATGAATGGAGACAATAGAGCCCGAAATGGGAGGGACAGAGATGCAGACGCAACTCAGAACATTCAGCTCCTTAAAACCATACAGAAATTTGACGAGAAACGGGACGAAATGGGCCTGTACCTAATAAATTTCGAGAGGAGAGCAGAGATGGCGGGAGTCCCTAAACAAGATTGGGTGCCATATTTGTTAGGGGTACTAACCCCAGAAATTTCCAACATGATGGCCAGAGAATCGCCAGAACAGGCAAAAGATTATGACTACGTAAAAGAGATGATTCTCCAGAGATTTAGGATGAATACAGAAAAATTAAAACAACTGTTTTATCGCCATCCTAAACTCGCAGATAAGTCATGGAGGAATTATGCCCATGAGCTTAGTGGCTATTATGATGAGTGGATAGCAGATTTAGAAATCACTACATTTAAGAAACTGAGAGACCTACACATAACGGAACAGATGAAGAGACGGGTACCTGCCGATATAAAAGATCATTTTTTGGAGCAGTGGATGCAGATTAATACTCCTTTAGAATTAGCGGAAAAAATAGATAAGTATGAAAGCTTGCAAGACAGTTTCCGAACAAGAGAATTCCCAAAGGATCAAAAGTCCACAGATAAAATTAATAAGTCATTTAAAAATAATCATAAATTTAAGGAAGAGAAGAAAGAAAAAAAAGATGTGGAAAAAGAAGCTTCTAGTGGACAAAACAAGGAAAGAATTTTTGAGAAAAGAAAACAGCTCCGTTGCTACGAGTGTGGTTCTTATGACCATCTGAGACCACAGTGCCCTAAACTTAAAGAGACGGAAATTATCGCGGCAACAGAAACTAGTGGAGGAGACTCGAGTGGCGTGATGACTCCATATATCAGTCAGGGAGTCGTTAATGGAAAATCTACGTCTATTCTGAGAGACACAGGAGCGAGCATTGATCTGATTTCTAAAAATTTGGTACAACCCCATATGTACACAGGAGAGCACGTTTATGTCAGTGCACCTGTGTTAGATTCATCCGTTTGCTTACCTATAGCAGAGGTCGATTTAAAATGTGAATGGGGCCACACCATAACTAGAGCAGCTGTCAGCAATACGGAATTCGAGCAGAAACACTATTTGTTAGGAAATAAAACGGCAGCCTTGCTTGAGAAGATCAACAGGAATGTAGAAGTTCCGGTGAAAAATACTGTGCAAACTCGGGCCGAAAAACTAAAATTTGATAGAGAAAGACTAGACACGGGAGATGAAATAACGAAAGTAGAGCAAGTGATCCCCGGATCAGAAGCGGTAGAAGAAATCACTTCGGAAGAGAGCGCGACTATCTTGCCTCTCCAGGAGAAACAAATAATTACTCCCGACTTATTAAAGACTTCACCCGAAGAATTTAGAGTTGCACAAAGTGAGGACGAAGAATTAAAAGTAATTTATGATAGGGCGAAAAAGAAGACGCACGAAGAAAATAAGTACGTAGTGGTAAAAGAGATGTTATTTTACCAGAAAAAAAATAACGATGGAACCACTAGAAAACTGCTTATTGTGCCTCGAAAGTATCGAGAGAAATTAAAAAGACTCTGCCACGAACATACTAATGTTCATTTAGGCGTTGCTAAGATGAAAGAATCATTAACTCAGTATTTTTACTGGCCATATTGTCACTTAGACATAAATGATTACGTGTCGGCTTGTGACAAATGTCAAAAGGGGAAATGTCCTAATGTTAAGAATAATATGAAACGTCTTAACCATGTTAATTCCCGCCGAACACCAGGCTAAGCCGAAGTTTAGTCGTAAAAGTTTAAATGTATATTATAAGTATGTTGATTAATTGTAGTTTCAGTGTAAAAATGTGACCAGAAATTAATGTGTATTCGTTTGAGTAATGTTTTTTTCATGATTTGTAACATGTAATTGTTTGTAAATTTGAACGACTCGACCATAGAAGTTGAGTTTTGCTATAAAGGAAAATTCAGGTGAAATTCCTTTGACGTTAATATAACGGTTTTGTAGTGGCAAACGCCATATGACGGTTTTATGTATGCCGTGTTGGAATGCCTCAGATAGGTTTTAATTAATGTTCAATTGTAACATTTTATGTTCTGTTTTGTTTGTTGCATAAGCCAGTAGAATGCCTCAGAAAGGTGATGGCTAACTTTTAAATGCAAATGTGTATGTTTTGTGTATACCTAAGAAGGTAGTAATTGGAGTCAAAATGCACTCCGTACGGTGTTTGAATACCGCAATTGAATGATTTATTGTGAAATCGATAAGTTTTGTCTGAAGAGTTGTTACGACAACAGATAAATGTAAGTGTTGTCAAAGAAACAAAGTGATTAACAGGAATGTGAAGTTTGTGAGTTTTTTTGATAAGGAATGAGCCAATGAGCTATTTTGTTATAATTTTATGTCAGTCAGTACTGAAAAATTAGACCCTAAATCGATTGTGAATCCTATAGTAGGATAAAATGAATATTTAAATTTAGGTCACTGATGGCTGTCCACTTAAATGGAAAAGATTGGATCACAGGTAATCGTGAACGAATTAAGTTCCCTGATCCAGAATTTACGGAAAGCCGAGTATTAAATTGTTTTATGACGATAAGTGTTAAATGTATTAAAAGATAAGTAAGAAATTTAAAATTTTCATGTGTATTAGTAACCGTGATGATATGTTCTGTATGAAGTTTAGGTATCCATTTTGGATTTGTGTTTAATTTTATTTGTGTAAAGTTGTTTCATGGTAACTGTGTTTAATATCAATTTGAGAATTTATTTGTGTCATGTGATCACAATTAAGGTAAATTATGGGATCCCAGTTGAGTGATTTACTAGTTATAATGTTTTTATGTAGTGTCATGTGTATGTACTAGTGTTCTATGAATTTAAATTTTTTTTGATATGACATGTATTAGTATACGAATTTATTTAAATTTTTTGCCATGACTTGTTATATTATTGTGCAATTTTTATAATTTCTTTGCTACGGCATGTTCTCTTAATAGAGATTTTAAAGTGCGTAAATTTTAATTATAAATTCCTTTTGATGTGCTTTTAAAATGATACTTTGAAGTACAGTTAAGAATTTTCTTTCATGAAGGTAAAGCCAGAGTTTGATCAAAATTAACGGTCTACTCGTAATGTCAATTGGGCGTGCATTTGCCTTCGGGAAAAGTTTTATAATTGAAATTGTCCTGAGAAGGACCATGTTTTTGTTCTGTTTTTTGCAGGTGAAAACTTTCTGCAGAAAAACATCTGGGGAGGGGAGGAATTTAGTCTGTAATGACTTTGCGCCTCTTTCACACCCGGAATTCCTGAGAGGGCCTAACGGCAAGACGTCCATTATCAACCTACCGTATTCATCGGTGACAGTCGCTTTGTCACCAAGTTGTGGCAGACGCCGCGTCGCCATCGGACAATTAGGAAGCCGTCTTCTGTAAGAAATCCCCCTCCTTGCAGACAAAGCCTGTCCCGAGGATAATCATTTAGCCTTTAGCGGAAGACGCGGAATGGTTTGAAGACGGTCTACAAAAAGGAATTCAAAGAGAGCTCGCTTCAACCACCCACAGATTTTTGTGAGTATATATAGTCGCCACCTTGATGTAAATGGGGGCAGTTGACTTTTTTTTACAGGTGTGAACAACCCTCGTCGTCGGACGTGTGCCAGAGACGGAGAGCCTGCCGCGTTCCTCTCATGATATCCTGAACCCGCGAATTATCCTTAGATAATGTTTACTTTGTAATTATTGTATAGAGCCTATATTTATTCTAGATGCCAATAAAGCATTTTGTAAATATTAAAGGCTGTCAGTCTTGGTTTTAGGCGAAGTCCTTACACTATACTTTAACCATTGCATTTGGAGGTTACACATAAAATCTGAGTTATGTTTTGAAATCTCTTCATTTTGGTCACTTTATTTAAAATGTTACTCAAAATACGGAAAGTCAAGTTTTACAGAACTTATATCACATTCCATTCATAATGTGAAAGAAAGAACACAGAAATCCCATTACAGCCTTTTTATTAAAAATACAAAAAATATAGATATACATTAACAACAGAAATCAATAATTTTTCAAAAGAAAAACAATTTAAACAGAATAACAAAACAAAGCAAAATGTACTGGTTATAGTCTCTCTCATATTTGGCAAAAAGTTATACATATAAATTAACATCAGAGATTAATATATTTTAAGAATAATAAGAAAAAACAATTATCTTAATTACTACCATAAAATATAAATATTAAAGAAAACAAATGTTGCTACATGTACAATTTACTGTCACATTATATATCTGTCTCTCATAGATGCTTGCACTTTAGATAAAATCAAGCTGTTTCCTTGATTGTTATCAAATAATTGAGTATCACTAGCAGCTAGAGCTTTTTCTCCTCTGTCTATCAAAGTTTTTTGATCGTTAAAAAGGTGAAAATTTCAAACCAGGATATCACGATGAAGCGTCTTGTATAAATTAATGAAATAAAGAAGAAAACATCACTATGAATTTGAATAAAAAATGTTACAATTGAAACAAATTCTGAACTGTTAAAAATAAACACGACTTCATTAAAAAAAAATTAAACGAGAATGTTGCAGCAATCAGTTTATTATTAAAGTCTGTTATTAATGTAAAGTTATTGTTTATGAAGCATAAGTAGTTATAAAGAATACACAGCTGAAGCAATTAATGTTACCAAACACTACTTTTCAATATTTATAATGCAAAACAATAACAAGAAAGCTTTAACAGGCATATTATTGGGAAAAACATCTACATACTGAATATTACATTATTCACATAAACAGATACAACATAAAAAAAAAGCTGTTAATAAACATTAAATAAAGAATTTGAAGAGTATCACTTCCACTAACTGTATGATATAAGAACAATGCAAAACAAATCAATTATTTCATGCTTCATACTTTAAGAGCCCTGCATTAAACTACGGTTGATAACACACTAATATTAAATCAAACAATCCCATCATAAAACCAGCCAGCAACAAAAAGGATGCATGAAATCAATGGATGAAAAATATTTATCCATAAAGTCTCTCAGTAATCTTATAGTTTCATGGATTTAACTGAAAAGAAATCTGACATAGAATAGATTGACTTAAATCTATCCTACTCAGACACCCATTCAGTTTTAAGGGAAGGGGATCAAGTACACAGGTAAAGAAATTAATAAAAGCACACATCTAACACATAAAAACAACAATACAGTATTCTATACTACAATATATCAACTTCAAGAACCCTTTCATTCTGCAAAGTGGATTATGGTGCTTTAAGAATGTTACCATACAAATATTTGAGGAAAATCGAATGAACAATAAGGTACATACGTAGTTTTACAGTAATAATTTTTATCAAAAGTGACATTTTAATACCGTTACCATCAGCGACACATTCAAATTGTGGTAAACACAATGGCACTAGAGATAAATCAGTGTTACTGGGAATAAAAGCTACTTACCAATTCATCTTAGATTATGTTAGAATATCCACATAGACAGGAACAACATATAAACTATTCACAAACACTAAATAAAAAAATTTCAAGAAGATCACTTTCTCTAAGCCTATCTTTGACAGGGATAGGCTTAGAGGAATGGAATTTTAAAACACCATCTGCTCTTATTCTTGCACGAAATCACAGTCCTCAATTTTTGAGGTAGGGCATTTTTTGCTTCTTAATCAATTTCAGGAGTGCAGGAAGATAATATTTGTTAGTTTAAGAGATAGAAATATTTGTTTATCTGTCCTATGGGAGAATAACATGGGCCGCCATTGCGGAGGTGCCCTAATGGCGGACGTGACGTCACACTTCGACCGCGTATAGTCTAGGACAGTGGTCGGCAAACCGAGGCTCGCGAGCCACATGTGGCTCTTTGGCCCCTTTAGTGTGGCTCTTCCACAAAATACCACGGTGCGATTGAAACTTCGTGAGGACTGGTTTTCTTATTTCTATTTTTACATACTTAGTTGATGTTTATATGCCTTTATCTTTAGGCGAGTGCTCTGAAGCGACTTAATGAGAAAACATTTCCATAAAAATTAAATGTCAACGCGTATCGTCATGTCGTATCTTTGCATCGTGTTTTACAATGTATTAGTTCCGATAGCGTGTCCCCGTAGAAAACACTAGACTGGTCAAAATGGTCTTCGAATATAACTAACCAGCAAGTCGAAGATCTTAAATTAGTTTCAGCTTTATCAATAGAAGTTGACGAGTCTTATAACATAAATGATACAGCGCTAGTTTCACTTTTTGTACGATTTTTTTTCATCTACAGGTCCTAAAAAAAAACATTTAGAATTATTGTCACTCAAAGGTCAAATACGTGGAAATGATATAGAAAATGCCGTAATTGAGTGCATTGAAACACATCATATTCTACATGATAAAATTGTCTCAATTTCAACAGATGCGGCGAAAAGTATGACTGGCGTTAGAAACGGGTTCGTTGTTACTTTGAGAGAAATTCATCTAAATGCGCTTTGCGCGCAGACATTTCTAGAAGAAATTTGCAAAGTTATGAAATTCGTGATTAAGATTACCAACTCCAATAAAGGTAAAGCCCTTAATCATCGCCAGTTTAAAGAATTTTTAGTTGAAATAGGGAGTGAGTACGCAGATCTTCTGCTGCATAACAAGGTACGTTAGTTTTCTAGAGGAAACGTTTTGAAACGTTTCGCTTCCTTAAAAAAACAGAAATTAAAGTATTTCTCCTAGAGAAGGGTGTTCACTATCCAGAACTAACGAGCGATCAGTGGATCCAGAAATTTTATTTCATGGTAGACGTTACGTCTCATCTATTTCAGCTTAATCGCAAACTATAGTGAAAGGAAGCACGATTGTTTCGATTTTAGAAGTTATTTCATTCAAAAACAAATTATCTCTTTTTGCTCAACATTTTGATTGAGAAACTTAGATTCACTTTCCAAGCCTGTTGAAACATCGCCAAGAAAATAATTCTGAGATTGACATTTGCTATTTCAAAACAACACTTTTAAATATTCGGGAAGCTTTTCTCGACAGGTTTCAGGAAGTCAGAAACAGCAAAGCGACGTTAGCTTTTGTTAAAAAACCTCTTAAGGCTACTGTAACAGAATTAAATTTTTCTCCCTTTAATATTGACATTAGAAACCTTGAAATTCAATTGCTGGATTTAAAAAACAAAGAATTGTGGAGCTGGAAATTTGAACGTCTTTGTGCTGATATAGAAATATTGGAGAAAAACAAATGTGAACTTAGTTCACAGCACAAGTGGTCTGCTTTGAAAGATCTGGAGAAGGAAGATATGATTTTTAACACCTGGAATAGTATTCCTGACTCATATAATCAGCTGAAAAAACTAGTGTTTGCTGTTCTTTTCTTATTTGGGTCTACATATTCATACGAACAATAATTTTCAAGAATGAACCTTATCGAGAGTAAATCGAGAAGTCGTCTTATTGATGAAACCCTGGAATCGTGCTTAAAATAAAACACAACAACATACAAACTTGACTTACCCAAACTTTCCAAGGAGATGCGAGATTATTTTTCATAGTGTTTGCCTGTCATTGTTATGATTTAACTTTATGGATACTTTACAATTTAATTTTATCAATAAATAATATCGGTATTAAGTATAATATCAAGTTTTATTCAACGTACCTATAGTTTAACTAAGACATAAAACTTTAAGAACAGTTATTATGGGAAATTAGAACATGTAATAAAATAGATTATTGTATAGTGGAACTTTTTTTTAATTGTTAATTTGAGAAAAACACATTCTGACACATGACTGAGAATAACTAAAGGAAACAAACTCAAATTTAATAGGTAATGTTAGCATTTAATTTCTCTTCCTTTTACTTAAAATTATTTTTATCATTAATTGCAAATTTGCACAGAAAACATCATAATAATTATCAAAATACATTAAGCAATTAATTGAACACATAAAAATCCTAGTTACACATATTAATTATTCTGCGCTCTCGCCTGATAAATATATCACAAATTATTATTACTCACCACCACCCTCATTGGAGACTGAAGATAATATCTCGTATCTAAAACTCGGTCAAAAAAGCAGACCAGAAAACTCATGATGCAAAATGGCGACTCGATGAAGGGCGGACAACCTACAGGTATCTCTCAGTCACGGCCTTTTCTTCAACTGCCCAAAAACCATTAAAAATTTTCCAGTACCGGAAAAGCAGAGGTCAGAAAATGTTCTTGAACAATTAACACCTTTCAGCTATCATTGGTTAAAAGATGGTTGCTGGGCCGTTGCTATGGGGAGGCTAAGTCCCCCTTAAATGCCCGAGAGGGTGGCAAGTAATTTTCCCTTCTGTGCACATGACCTTGGGTGATATTCGTACTGTTACAGGTTCCGGTAAATTGCCTCCGGGAGGCACATTCCTTTCTTCCCGGAAAAACCGGTACGAAAAACCGCAGGAATGATTTTAAGCAAATAAACATTTTAGGATTTACAAAATAAAATAGATACACTTATAAATGTGCATGGAACCGAATTAATGTTGTATCGAGATTATGAAATCAGAAAATGTATTTTTTTAGAGATAAAACAGTATACTAATGAAAAAAATTACAAAGTCGAGTTCCATGTCACAACAGTTTATTAAGTTAATATTAGGGAGCGCTGTGGAGTGACAGAAGATGTAGTTTTGAGGATTGAGAAAGGTATGTTGAGATGGTTTTGACATACAGAGAGGATGAACGAATGGAGATACACGAAATCAGTATACAAGATGAGTCTGGATGGAAGAGTCGGAAGGGGTCGACCACAGCGAACGTACCTTAAGACGTTTTTAGCAAAGGTCAGCTTTGGAATATCCTAATTTAATTAATAACAATGCGCCTACCTATATACACTCATGGACAAAAAAATTAGCGCACCAAGAAATAATTGCGGGATCGTAACGAAACTTGCAATGAAGGTACATGTCGGGGAGATATGCAAATGATTAGAAATGCAGCGTGATTGCGCATTACGTATAGCCGGTAGAGGGCGTTGAACATCGTACTCTGTGGAGTGTAAAACAGGTAACCAAAGCTTGTTTGAGTGTGCTGAATCATTTACAAAGGAAGAGCTGAGATAGACATGCCATTACGCCGTGTTCGAAGACAATATAAGCAGTTGTTGCAGTTTGAGAGGGGGGATAATCGTCGGGATGATGGAAGCTGGGTGGTCAGCTAGGCCAGTAGCTCGTCAATTAGGCCGCTCTGATTGTGTTGTGAGGAGGTGTTGGGACCAGAGGACCCGAGAGATGTCATGTACACGAAGACCAGGCTCAGGACGCCCTCGACAGACCAGTCGTCGAGAAGACCGCCACATCATAAGAAATGCACGCCTACAGCCAATTGCTTCATCGGCCGCCATCCAGGCACAGGTAGCACCTTCACTAGGGGCCTCTGTGTCTTCTCGAACCATACGAAGGCGCCTGGCTGAAGGACAGTTTGTATCGCGGCGCCCATTACGTGTGCTGCCCTTGACGCCCACCCATCGACGCCTCCGTTTGGAGTTTTGCCGCGCACTCGTCTTTAGAGACGAATCCAGATTCAATCTCGGCAGTGATGACAATCGTGTTCGTGTGTGGAGAGCCCGTGGTGAACGCTTCAATCCTGCCTTTGCTGTACAGCGACACATCGGTCCCACAGCTGGTGTGATGGTATGGGGTGCCATTGCCTACAATACACGGTCACCCGTAGTATTGTTCCGTGGCACCATGACAGCCCAGCGGTATGTTCATGAAATCCTGCAACCACATTTGTTGCCACTCATACAACGGCTCCCAGGAGCCATTTTTCAACAAGACAATGCTCGGCCTCATACGGCAAGGGTGTCACAAGACTGCCTCCGCACTGTTACTACCCTTCCTTGGCCTGCCCGATCCCCAGATTTGTCTCCAATCGAGCATATCTGGGATCATTTGGGACGACGAGTTGAGCATCCCACGAGTTTGAACGAACTAGAGGCAAGGTTACAGCAAATATGGAACGAAATGACTCAAGACATCATACAGAATTTGTATGACTCAATGCCCGATCGTATCGTATCGTGCATTCACGCTAGGGGGAGTCCAACGGAGTATTAACTCCTCCGTTCTTTTGCCTTTTTCTCTGAAATAAATTATCCCTTTTCTTTGATTTTCTTATCATTTACTTATATCAAAGTAGTCATTACGTATGTAAAATTTCGTTTCATTTTGACGACTCCTTCTTGGTGCGCTAATTTTTTTATCCATGAGTGTAGTTTAAGTTTCAAAAATTTGGCTCTCAAAATAAATTTCAATCATTGCACTGTTGACATTTGGCTCTCAAAAGAAATTTCAGTCGTTGCACTGTTGACATTTGGCTCTGAAAAGAAATTTCAATCGTTGCACTGTTGACATTTGGCTGTGTTGACTAATGAGTTTGCCGACCACTGGTCTAGGAGATGGGGCCAGGTCGGCCATCTTCGATTTTCCGACGATTTGGTGCGTTTTGTTGGGCGATAATTATTGCATACTAGTAAACCCCGCTAACGACCTCTCTGGCCAATGAAATTGCGTCGATCAAACGACCAGTTACAGTTAAAAAGATCTAACAAATTTATAATATATTTAAGGTAAAAGAAATATAATTTCGGTTCAACTTACTTTTCTTTATATTTAATTATTTAAACTTTGAAAAAAAATCGTTTGTGATGACTAAGATTGCTGAAGAATTAACTCGTAACAGAATTATTGATATTGATTTTCTGAGAAATATATTATTAGTATATATATATATATATATATATATATATATATATATATATATATATATATATATATATATATATATATATATATATATATATGTATATATATATATATATATATATATATATATATATAAATATATATATATATATATATATATGATGTATATATGTATATATATATATATGATATATATATATGTATATATATATATATATATATGTATATATTATATATATATATATATATATATATATATATATATATATATATATATATATATATATATATATATATATATATATATATATATATATATATATATATATATATATATATATATGCATATCTATATATATAAAACGAGTAGGTATGCGGCACAAAAATCAACGATATTTCTACACTCCGAATGTCAACGGCTGCAACTACCGGATGTAAACATTAGCGGCCGTCCGCAATTTAAAACCGCGTGTGTATAGTGGCTATATTTGTTACAACCGCTGATCTTTTGACAAAATATGCTCAGAACTATCAAATCCAGTGTTTAGCCATGGACAATTGTAGGTAGGTTTATCTAGAGTCCGTTCTTTTGATTCTGTCACTGTAGTATCTTCTACTTCTGATATACTCAACTGTGTATATCAAGAAGTTTTATGAATAGTGAAGATATTTTCCCAACAGTTTATAATTTGATATGATTAAGTGGAGATATCTCAATTGTGAACAATTGTTCACACAGAGATTGATGTAATCCACACTATATTTTATTACTTGCTGAATTTTTACTCAATTTTTTTAAGTGGAAAAATTTTTTCCCCAACAATTTCTTATTTGATCTAATGGTAAAGTGTAGTTATCTTAATTTTGAAAAATTGTACTTCAAAATTGTACAGAGAAGGATGTACGATTTTGAAGATATACCGTTATCATCTTCAAAATTGTACAAAGTTAAAATCAAACAATAACGGTTTTGATTTTAACTTTGATAAATTATACAGAGAGGGATGTAATTTTTAAAATCATTGGTGTTGCTTTACTCAGTCTTATCTTTAACTCTGTTCTGAAGTAATGGAATTTCACATTTTTTAATCGCAATGTTTTAGAATCAGCGTTATAGTAATAGTGAATTTAGCAAGGATTAGAAATTTTTTGGCTGAGCTCCCACTACCCCTTAACAATGTATATTTATGATCACAGGTAATGGTAACATTCCTTACATATGTTGATTTCAGTTGAGTTGTTTTGCAAAAGAAAATATAAAACCAAAAGCGACCATGCTGGTCGCGCAGCGGCTAGTATATATATAATATACATCATATATATACACACACACACACACACACACACACACACACACATATATATATATATATATATATATATATATATATATATATATATATATATATGCATATATATATATGCATATATAATATATACATCATATATATATACATATATATACAGTATGTCCACTAAAGTCCCTTCCCACCCTCTTAACTTCGGAACGGCTGCTGCTATATTCATAAAAGTGGTGTCTAGGTATAGTAAAGTAGCCATGCGCTACTGAATGAAACCACCTACCACCCACCTGGTGGAAAACTTTGGAGTTAGCATTCCTATCTCGAAAACGGAACGAGATAGGGAAAAAAAGTGATTTACAAACTTGTAGAAAATTATAGATTTAGTACGAAAAGACACCTTGTGGACATTAATGAGCAGACTACGACGGTTAAAACGCGTATTTGTTTTTTCGTGATTTCCTACACTGTGACGTGACAAAAGGATCTGAGAAAGAAAAAAACAACTAATTTTGACAATATACCTTTATTTGAGATGTTCAAACTTCTCACCGTCAGCTACAATACACATTTGGATCGTTGTTTGAATCTCACGTTGCACACGTTGAAGCATAGAGCGTGACACGTTGGCACAAGCGTCCGTAATACGTCGTTTAAGGTCCTGCAATGTTTGTGGAGGGGTCGCATACGCCTTCTGTTTCAGCTATCCCCACAGGAAAAAGTCCAGTGGAGTCAGATCAGGCGAACGTGGAGGCCACTCTTCGAAACCGCCATACCCAATTATTTGGTCCCCGAATTTCTTGATGAGGTACTGCTTCACTGGAGATCTCAGCTTTGGAATACTCAGCCATGACCACGAGCATCACTATACTACAACCCCAAGAAGATGTCTCTTTTATAGCTGTCTCAGGTCTTTTATAGCTGAACAGGCGTGACGTTTCTTACGTATTTGCATGCTGCAAAAATTTCGAACACCAAGCGCAAGTTGCGTTGAGTTGATGCGACACTATTTTACACGATCTACGTATTGTCTACTCCGTTTATAAAGACAATCAGTACAAGGATGAAACCCTCGAGGTTTGAACCGCGGTCCTTTTGATTGGGGATCAAACGCTATATACCACTGTGCACATTGCGGTGTCGCGTTTTGCCCGAAACATAATCATTTATTCTTTCGTTCAAGTTTCGTGACGTCACAGTGTAGGAAATCACGAAAAAACAAATGCGCGTTTTAACCGTTCTATTCTTTGCATTAATATCCACAAGGTATCTTTTCGTACTAAATCGATGATTTTCTACAACTTTGTAAATCACTTTTTTTCCCTATCTCGTTCCATTTTCGAGTTAGGAATGCAAACTCCGCAGTTTTCCACCAGGTGGTGCGGTAGGTGGTTTCATTCAGTAGCGCATGGCTACTTTACTATACCTATACCCCAGTCAAAATAGACCCGATTTTGACGAATGGCTAAAAAAAATATGAAAGTTTTGAAATTTGGTAGAGATGTTTGTTTTGGCATGCTAATGAACATACTAAAAGTCCCCACCGATCAGACTTGAGCTTTCGCCGCCATCTTGGAAAATGTGTACATTTTTTTGGGTTTTTTGAAAATAACTTTAAAAATATTGATTTTATAAAAAATAATTAAATACAAAAATTAAAGAGCATTAAATTATGAACAAAAATCATCCGTAACATTTTTTATATGTCTAACAGGAACAAAGATAATTGACTTTGAAAAGAGCGCACTATCACACCTGGGACGCGCAAGCGCGGTTCCCCATCGCGGTGGGGGGGGGGGGGGAAATACCTGCGCATGTGAATACCATAATTAGCCAAATTAGTTTTACACTAAATGGGAAGGTTTTTTGCATTTTTTCAAATAACTAGGGAAATATTAACTTCACGTAAAAAAAAGTTTATTTCAAAAATTAAAAAACATTAATATATGTACAAAAACGATTTTATACATTTTTGTCGTAAACCTAACAGGAACGAAGATATTGACTATAAAATGCGCGTTGATAATGCAGGTAGCTTCTACAAAAACAATGCACAAAAAACATATTATATGTTTTTATAAGTCTAACACAAACAAAGATAATTGACTTTGGAAAGAGCGCACTATCACACCAGGGACGCGCATGCGTGGGTGCCCATAGCGATGGTTGGAAGACACGCGCATGTGCATACCGTAAGGCGCCAAATCGGTCTTACCCTAGTATTTTCCTAGCCAGTTAATAGTTAGTCACCGTTCCGTGTGCGTCTGTGAACAATGGCTGATACGGAACTATGTTTTATATGTAAAAAGTTTATGACACTCATTGCTACCCTCCAAGTGATAACATTTTCAGAGATGCGAACAAGGGCATTCCAGAAAGCCTAAAATCTTTTTTGGAGCACTTGATTATTAAAAAAAAGACTGCTAAGGCGGAAAAAAGTCACTTCAATAGCTCACGTCATTATATCAGCGCTAAGGTCACGATCATTTATGTCTCTTCTGCTCAATGGTCTTGCTTTAATTTTGTACAAAAAGTTCTGTTCCAAGAATTTAATAACAATGCTCTCGAACTTGGGATTTTGTTCTTCTTACTATGAAGCCCAAACATTTGAGATTTCAGCCATAAATCATCCGCAACCCCAAATGCTCGAGGGATCATTCTGCCAATTTGTATTTGGCAATGCTGATTTCAATGTGTCGACAATCGATGGCTTGAATACGTTTCATAGCATGGGGGAGGGGGGGCATTGCTTGTTTTACTCCAGCGTCAGCAGTGGAACACGGGACGAAGATAAAAAAATTAACCGAACTTACATCTGTCACGAATAGTTATTCGTAACTTTATTAATTAGTTTCTTATTAATGCAGGCCCCTTTTTTTGTAACTATAAATAGGGTGATTATTGTAAAATAGCCTGAGTGGCGATCAACCCAGTAATATGGCAGCCTTTGGCGTTTGCCCAAGCTAACCATCGCGCCAAGTGGGCGCTACGGTAGTCGCTAGGACAGGTTCCAGCAGAGAGGGTCAGTGACTTTTTTTTCCTCTCTCGTGATGGGAGTCGAAGCACCATTCCTAGGCTAGGCCTAAGAATTCCCCATGTGGGGAAGGAACAAGACCTTGAATAAGTGTAATATGTGAGTATTTTTTTATCATTACCATTTGACCATACCGATATTACTTTGTATGTTTTTTTAAATGCTAATTTTAATAAATCTATTTCTTTTAACTATTCTGTGAGTCAGGCCATTCTTTTCTTTGTAAACTGTGCAGGCTATGTATTTTATTCTAGGTATGTAGATCTATCACTTACTCTAATATACACAACGCATAAAGTTTTCCACTATTACGGTTTGCCATCTTGTGCAATTTCATGGTTTATTATTTTCATAGTTTGTCTTGTTATGCACGTTAACATTTGTCTAATTTTGGCACATGGCCGCATGCTTCAGGTTACTTTGTAATCCTGTTGCATCTAATTTAATTTACAGGCATCAGTTTATCTACTCCCCTCAATAGTAATGTAAGTGTAGTGTAAGTCACCCAACCTAATTATCAATTCTTAATTTTTTATCCTCCACTTTTTTAATTCCACAATTAATGTTCCGTATCCCAGTTTGTTCGGTAACATATTAAATAACATCCCGTAACATATAAATATTCCGTAACAAATGCCGAAATGTGGGAGAGGTTAGAAATTCAAAGAAGAGCGCCTGCAACGAGACTTTGAAGCTACCTCCATTATCAACGCGCATTTTATAGTCAATACCTTCGTTCATGTTAGGTTTACGACAAAAATGTATAAAATCGTTTTTGTACATAATTTAATGTTTTTTTAAATTTGAAATAAACTTTTTTTACGTAAAGTTAATATTTCCCTAGTTATTTGGAAAAATACAAAAAACCTTCCCATTTAGTGTAAAACTAATTTGGCTAATTATGGTATGCACATGCGCAAGTATTTCCCCCCACCGCGAAGGGGAACCGCGCTTGCGCGTCCCAGGTGTGATAGTGCGCTCTTTTCAAAGTCAATTATCTTTGTTCCTGTTAGACATATAAAAAATGTTACGGATGATTTTTGTTCATAATTTAATGCTCTTTAATTTTTGTATTTAATTATTTTTTTATAAAATCAATATTTTTAAAGTTATTTTCAAAAAACCAAAAAAATGTACACATTTTCCAAGATGGCGGCGAAAGCTCAAGTCTGATCGGTGGGGACTTTTAGTATGTTCATTAGCATGTCTAAACAAACATCTCCACCAATTTTCAAAACTTTCATATTTTTTTTAGCCATAAAACCTATTTTGACTGGGCTATATTCCGGAATGCGTACGAAGTTCAAATACTGAGAACAAGCACTTGTACTGCCATCTATCGTCGAATAATTGAAACGAAATCGTAAAGTTCTATTTTTTTTTTCTTTTAGATTTAAAATAATTTTCCCAATAGAACTATGCTGTTTCGTTCCGTGATCTTAATTAACATAATACCTAAAAGGCAAAAAATTTTATAAGACAAATAAAAACTCAGAGACTTATATAGGTCTTAATTTTATTGAAAGTGTTATATTAATTAATACAGTATTGTTGTAAAGTATTAATACTAAATTAGTGGCTGAAGTCGCATTCGAACTAGAGCAAATTTTTAAATATGTTTTTTCTGTCTATAAAGGTGTCAATTTAATGACATACAAAGTATACAGTTATTTTTCTCTTTCTTTAAAGTTAATACTCTAAATATTAATTATCGCAATAGTATACTTTCAATGAAAATCTACTAGAGCCCCAAAATAAGTATCAAGCAGTAATTAGAGATAAATCTTCCAATCTCCCTAGAACAGGGATTATAGGGATTCCCAACCTGTGGATCGCCAGGGTTTTATAAAATTAAAATAACTTTTTAGCGAGTTTTTCCGAAAAAATTTGTCAATATATATATATATATATACCACTAAACTGTAGGGCAGTGATTGTTTGTTGGAAGAAATAGTCTCATTCAATGCTAAAACTCAGTTCATTTGAAATTTCGTGCCTTTATTTGGTGGTAAATGAAAATCGCGGTTACTCAGAAATTCTAACCGTGAGTTTGTATTTCATCCGTCTGTGCTGTACACTTTTGGCATTACTGTTGTAGTTTACTCAACGGAATAAAGAAATGTTTGTTTGGGTAAGAGTTTTACAATTATGAATCAATACGGTAGGTGCATTATTTTTATTGCGATTCTATTCTGTTCTTGCTGTTACACACCTTAGACTGATTGATGTTTCTTAATGTTCTCCATTTCTTACAAATTTCTCATAATATCAATTTAGTTAAATTAAACATTTAGTCGGAATTAAACTGTAGGAAATGCATTTTAGTAATTATCTTCATGGAAAAGACCTTTTTAAAGAACATATGCAGGGCTGACATGGGGGGGAGGGGTGCAGGGTGCGTGGAAACTATTGAATGGGGTCACCACTTGGAAAAGGTTAGGAAACACTGCCCTAGAAATAGAAACAAATCCTTAAAATGATTCTTGTTTGGCTACTAAAGCGATTATTTTATCAACATGAGAAATGGGCAAGCCGGCTTTAGCGTGTACCGTAATGGCGTGATGGCCAACCAGAATGCCCGCACTTCCAAGTCCAAAGCTGGGACACAGGCTGTATACTCTCCCTCTGGTGCAAATCCATTACTATCCCTATACATACGAAAGGTAAAGATCCTAGTGACATGTGGTACTATAGATCAGTCTGTCAGACGGGTATTTTGGGTAAAACTATGGAGAGATAACTGAAAGATTATAGTGGTACTTCAGAAAATTTTGGACATTTGGAAAATTAGAAGGCAGGTTTCAGGCAATATAGATCCACTAATCATCATGTCGCTTTTCTCAGCAAGACAGTCAAAGATTTCCTTAAAAGCTATCTTATGTCCACCGTCTTCGGGAACCCGAAATTTGTTTATGGGGGTTTTTGGACAGAGAATCCACTTTTAAATCTTTATGCATTGGAGGTCACTCCAATTTGTTTAACTTTCTTAAAGGCTTCCTCAGCCAAAGCATTTGTAGGGTCTGGTATGGAGGATGCTTTCCAAAATATAAATTACTGGCTTACCTCAAGGAACTGTTTCTAGCTGTTTGCTTTTTTGACACATACATTAACGATCGTGTTTCTGAGTTGAGATCGATTAATGGAATTAGTCTTTTATATACTGATGATTTGGTTATTTGGACTGAATGTCCTAAACATCGTGCTAAACGCCATTCTGAACGTACCCTGGACCAAGCTTTGAGGACCCTGAACTCTTGGCAGGGGTGTGCTTAGGGTTTTAACGGCCTTGGGTGAAACACATTTACTCGGACCCTGATTTTGTATTATTCGAATCCTGGGGAAGCGCCACTAAAATGCCTCCGTTTGTGTCGTCCCTTCATAGGGGGCAATGCTGGCCCGCCTACATGGCGCCCCCATAATAAAGTGGCCAGCAAAACTGCGGTGAATTATAGGCGAATGTCTTCGCGACAAGTGCCTCCACATTGAAAAAAAAAAAACTTTTAATGCATTACGTTTCGATACTGTAAAAGCTACATTCTAGCTACATAAAAGAAATTTGTACATGAAATTACAATTGGTCCATTAAAATATAAAATTAATAAATTTGTATGAATAATGAAACAATGGAAAAATTATGTACATGATTCAGAAATTGTTAAAAACAAATACTCACATCTATGAATTTGTTAATTATAAAGCAATTTTTCTTGCTTTCTGAGCAGAAAAAATGTCTATTATAAGTGAAAATTCCATAGATGATGAGAGATCATTTTCAGTAGAAATAAGTGCCAAGAAGGATAGACGTGAATTGGTCATTGTTAATCTCAAATAAGTTTTTACTAACTTTAATTTTGAAAATGACCGTTCTGCTGAGGCAATGGTTACACGGACGGTTAAAAGAATTCTTAGAGGAATCTCTAAGTTTGGCAGAGCATAACTAGTTTCATACATATATTCAAGAGTTTTTCGAGGGGAAGTTATTGTGTCAGGAATGGAGCGTAGAAACACTGCAATTTCTGTGCATAAATATTGTCCATTGATATCATCGAATACAGTCGCCAAATGGTTGCAATGATTCAGTAGATCACATTCCCTTGTTTTCAGTTCAAAAACGTTAGGGCCTGTTCACATAGGAGTCCGTTGCGTTGCATTAAGGAAAAGATGACGTTGAGACGAAAATAAACCAATCATAGGCCTCCAAACGATTAGCAATGAAATTTTTAACGCCTATGATTGGTTTATTTTCGTCTCAACGTCATCTTTCCCTTAACGCTACGCAACGGACTCCTATGTGAACAGTCCCTTAAAAAGGAATCCAAAAATATTATTGGAATTTTTTAATTGCTAGAAGCGTTCCTCATTTGATGACATTAATATCTGGTCAATAAGAACATTGAAAAACTGTATGCGATATTTTTCTTCGGGTTCAAAAGCGCTTTCATCATTGCACTCCTAATCAAAATGCTTCTTGACCTCTTTTCTTCTGAGAGGAATCTCGCGAGAAAAATGCGTATCAGAAGCATCCATTTCAAGCTCTTCTGCTAATATTATTGCAACAGCTTTTGACTTTTCGAATCCAGTTTCTTAAAACGTTTTTAAAAACATAACTGTGTTCTCCATTAATTGCAAAGCTGTATTCAGATTTACATCTACACTTTTCATTAGTTTACTTACAATATTGAATTGGCTTAGAATATCATACCATATACACAAAGGGGTAACAAAATTGAAAACATTTAATAGCCTTTGCAAGAGCTTCAGTTTTACATTTTGGATCATTATTAGTTTCGGAAACTTCAGCGATAGCGTCATAAACATCCCCAATCTGAAATCTAATAGCTTTAACACTTTGTACTTTGGCTTCCCATCTAGTGTCACAGAGTGGTTTGACAGTCAAATTTTTTACATGTTTCTTTAACATTTCCCATCGGATAGTTGAAGAGGAAAATAAGACATTTTTTGAACAATGCCAAGAAATGTAAGGGCTACTGGTGATGATTTGGCCATGTCTCCAAGTGCTAAATTTAAGCTGTGACATCCACATGGAACAAAATGAGATGTAGGATTTATCTCCAATATTATGGACTGTACACTAGGGTGGAACGAAAAAAACTTTTTTTTGAATTTCAATATGCTCTAGTTTTCAAAAGTTGCCTTTTAACAAAATAAAGACGGAAATTAAATACACTCATGGACAAAAAAATTAGCGCACCAAGAAATAATTGCGTGATCGTAACGAAACTTGCAATGAAGGTACATTGTCGGGGAGATATGCAAATGATTAGAAATGCAGCGTGATTGCGCATTACGTATAGCCGGTAGAGGGCGTTGAACATCGTACTCTGTGGAGTATAAAACAGGTAACCAAAGCTTGTTTGAGTGTGCTGAATCATTTACAAAGGAAGAGCTGAGATAGACATGCCATTACGCCGTGTTCGAAGACAATATAAGCAGTTGTCGCAGTTTGAGAGGGGGAGAATCGTCGGGATGATGGAAGCTGGGTGGTCAGCTAGGCGAGTAGCTCGTCAATTAGGCCGCTCTGATTGTGTTGTGAGGAGGTGTTGGGACCAGTGGACCCGAGAGATGTCATGTACACGAAGTCCAGGCTCAGGACGCCCTCGACAGACCAGTCTTCGAGAAGACCGCCACATCGTAAGAAATGCACGCGTACAGCCAACTGTTTCATCGGCAGCCATCCAGGCACAGGTAGCACCTTCACTAGGGGCCTCTGTGTCTTCTCGAACTATACGAAGGCCCCTGGCTGAAGGACAGTTGGTATCGCGGCGCCTATTACGTGTGCTGCCCTTGACGCCCACCCATCGACGCCTCCGTTTGGAGTTTTGCCGCGCACGAGGAAACTGGACTGCAGCGGAATGGAACCAGGTCGTCTTTAGCGACGAATCCAGATTCAATCTTGGCAGTGACGACAATCGTGTTCGTGTGTGGAGAGCCCGTGGTGAACGCTTCAATCCTGCCTTTGCTGTACAGCGGCACATCGGTCCCACAGCCGGTGTGATGGTATGGGGTGCAATTGCCTACAATACACGGTCACCCCTAGTATTGTTCCGTGGCACCATGACAGTCCAGCGGTATGTTCATGAAATCCTGAAACCACATGTGTTGCCACTCATGCAACGGCTCCCAGGAGCCATTTTTCAACAAGACAATGCTCGGCCTCATACGGCAAAGGTGTCACAAGACTGTCTCCGTACTGTTACTACCCTTCCTTGGCCTGCCCAATCCCCAGATTTGTCTCCAATCGAGCATATCTGGGATCCTTTGGGACGACGAGTTGGGCATCCCACGAGTTTGCAAATATGGAACGAAATGTACAAATTATTGACTTCAACAACATTCCATGTCACACACAAGTAGTAGAAAGGATTGTTAAATTAGATACCGGGTCATCCTTGTCCGTTCGTGGTACTTCTGCTAGAGATGCATTGATAAAAACAAAAATACATCCTCAAAAGATAATGCCAAAATTTGAAACAATAAAACAATTCAATGTGTCAGTGAAATAAATAATGGAAACCATGTGTGATTACTATGGACTTTTGAAAAGCATGAATATTTTTTTCAAAGAAACGTTTTGCCTTTATAGACATTACATTAATATTTTTCTAAACAAGTGTGATTTGTTTATTTTAACTAAGGTCCGTTAATTAAAAATTGTGTTTCTTTCATTCCAATGTGTATTATAAGAATATGCTACTGTAAAATTAATATGATGAAAATCGCGAAATTCCACAAAATCAGTTGTTCTGTTATGGCATCTAAAAATTAGAAATACTTAGAATATGCGAGTTTTCTGTCAAAATATCATATTTTGAATATTTTATTTCCAGGAAATATACATTATTTTAATATACTATAAAAGAAATTAACAAAAAATACAAATATAATCACTTTTTCATAAAAATATCCATTTTGAAGCCCTTTGCGGCACTTAAAAATATTTTAGTAGAAGAAAAAGATTTTATATTATTAATTTTAATTTTAAAAGACAACTTTTGAAAACTAGAGCATATTGAAATTCTAAAAAGAAATTTTTCGTTCCACCGTGATGTCCGAGTGTCTTTTAAGTGCCTCGTCCTTAAGTGCCTTTATGTGTACTATTTTTATGAAGTAACACGTATTATATAATCAGTTTAGCAGGTCTCCTGACTAAAAAGAATGTTTAAATTACATATTGTGCTACTTTTTTGTACTACAAGTGTATTCAATTTCAAAATAATTGCGAAATTTGTCAAAAATTTAATAAAAACCAAAAGTTTGCCCTTCTTGCGCTAACTGAAAACATGCACCAATTACGCTAATATTTAATTTCTGTCTTTATTTTGTTAAAAGGCAACTTTTGAAAACTAGAGCATATTGAAATTCAAAAAAAGGTTTTTTTCGTTCCACCCTACTGTACACCCTTGTTTTTGCCACGCATATTTGCGCCGTTGTCGTAGCCTTGACCACGACAGTGCTCTAGAGGAATGTATAATTCTTTCAGCTTATTCAGAAGAACACCAGTGAAACAAAACATTGGCCTGTGGTGCTACTAACAGACAAAAAAAAAAATAAATGTTCGTGGATTTCTACATTATTTTCTTCACAACTGACATGGCGAATAATTAAGCTCATTTGTTCCTGATGACTTACATCCGAAGTACAGTCGAGAATTACAGAATAATATTTTGATTTGAAAATCTGACTACAAATTGTTTCCAAAACTTTGTCACTAATAAGCTGAATTACACTCATGTCCATAAATTAAGGATAATCCCAGGTCCAGCAAATAAAGCTTCAGAAACAAAACAAACGTTACTTATTTATAAAGCCCATTTATTAAACAAAAGATAAAGAACAAAAAAGATGGTGTATGTATGAAACCATTCATAAAAACCACTATTTTTGCTCCATGGAGCAATTGTAAAAAATATCTCCTTTACAAAAAATTAATATTACATGGTTGGTATGATGGTTAATACATTGTATGTCTCCCATGCGATTAAATACAGTCCGTACAACATCAGGTGAGAATGTTGGCCATTCCATACGGGTGATATCCTCAGATTGAAGGCATTCGTTTACGATGTTTGCTCGGTGAGGACTGGCGTTGTCATCCATAAACACAAATTCTGCGCCCATGGTACAGCTAAACAAACGTACATGTTGTTCCAGAATGATGTCCCAATAAATGTGGCCGTTCATGGTTCCGATTTGAACATGCAGATCTGTTCTGGAGCCCAGTATAATTCCACCCCAAACGAGCAATCCTGCACCGCCGCAACGATGTTTTTCAATGATGTTGTCTTGGTGATACCGGGTACCTGGCGTTTCCCATATGAAAGTCCGACGTGAATCAGACTGCAAGCTAAACCTGGACTCGTCGGAAAACATCCCACAAGCCCACTGTGACGATGTCCACATTGCATGTTCTCTACTCCAGGCTAAGCGCTACCGCTAGTGAATTGCCATGAGCGGAACACATCTGACAGGCCTGCGAACATATAGACTAATATTTCCCAAACACGGTTTGCCTCGAAACTGTGGTACCCGTGGCTGCAGATAGCTGACGAGACAGGTCGAATGCTGTGCTCCGTCTGCTTCTTTTGATAGTTACTGCCAAATACCGATCTTCATTCGGCGTTGTAACTCGGAGACGGCCTGTACTGTAACGTCTACTGACATTTCCATCATCTTGGAATCGTTGCCAAAGCCTATAGATGACACTTTGGGCAATTCCAAGTTACTCGGATACTAGTACGCCCACATTCCAGGCGGCCGATAATTGTACCACGTAAAAAATCATCCACATGCGTCCCCTGTGTCATAACTATTCGGTTATGGCACTGAGCGGCTTTCAGAACGCTTGTGAACAATTTTACTTCTTTGCCACCATTCCTTATATAACCTCTCTTACACTCTCGTCATTGTGACGTATTATCGGCGTCATCTGGTGGCTTCCTGTAATTTGCATATTATTCTTGAAGATGTGAGTGATAATTCTACAGGTGAAATTTTTACTTTAGAGTTCGATATCCATGTCATTCTGAATTATCCTTAATTTATGGACATGAGTGTAGTTCATTTTGAATTCTATTTCCAAGATAATGATCTTTTATTTCGTCGTTTTTTATATGTCTCAAGTGTTCTAACAACACTGGATCACACTTAGAAATAAGTTCCACTAAAACTAAAAAGTTTCCATTTTTCGGACGTCCCAATTTTTCATCGTTACCACGGAAGGCTAAATCCATCTGTCCTGTGTATGCATCATCCAAATACTCAGCAGATGTAGTTAAATTTTGTACTGCGTCAATAAGTAATGTAAAATATAAATTGTCCAAACACTATGTTAAGATTATTTGTTTAAAGTTTGGTAATATCGAAGTTATTTCTAGAAGTCAAAATCATGGGATCTGAAGACTAAAGATGATGTAAAAGGATAATATCTGCGATAAAATTGAAGTACACTGCTCAAAACAATTAGGGGAGCATATGGTTTTAACGAAATCACGCAAATACTTACACCGATAAGTAACACAAAATAAATCATCCATAATTTAAAGCCTAGCAGGAAACAGAAGAAGAAAACTTCATATGCAAATAAAAGTTCATGACGTCAAAAACCAGAAAAAGCATAAGGGCGGAAATCGGGATGTTGCAGAGACGTCTGTTTTACTGCCTTAACTGTGAAATTCGATTCCCCAGTTATTCTTTTTGAGAAAAGGTGACTTGAAAATGTCTCAACAACGTGATTTAATGGAATCCATGGCATGGCGTATTATAGGCAGGCTTGAATCCGGGCAAACACAACGTAGTGTCGCGGACACTGTTGGAGTCGCCAGAAGTGTCGTTGCAAGCCTGTGGAATCGATTCCAAGAAACAGGGAATGTTAGACGTCGACCAGGGCAAGGTCGGCCACGCGCCACTACAGCAACTGATGACCGGTATATACTGTTAACAGCTCGTCGAAACAGAACAGACAATGCTACTCAGCTGCAAAGACAGTTGCTCTTGGCAACAGGACGAAGGGTGTCCAGCCAAACAGTACGTAATAGGCTTCATCAGGGAGGTCTCTATGCACGTAGGCCAATGGTCTGCATTCCGTTGTCCTCACGCCAAAGTGCGGCCCGAAGAAGATGGGCTGCTGAACATCGAGATTGGGAGCAACATGATTGGAGCTAAGTGCTGTTTACAGACGAGTCCCGATTCAGTCTGGAGTGTGACACCCGACGTGCTTTGGTATGGAGGGAAAGGGGCACTCGAAATAACCCCACATTCGTTCATGAAAGGACACAATACAGACGAGCTGGTTTTATGGTATGGGGTGCAATCAGCATGGGTGGACGTACCGACCTGCATATCATTCGAAATGGTACTTTGACGGCCCGAAGGTATGCAGACGAGATACTGAGACCTCATGTCATACCTTACGCTGCAGCCATTGGAGATTCCTTTGTTTTCCAGCATGATAATGCCAGACCGCATACAGCTCGTCTTGTGGAAAACATGCTTGATGCTGAAACAATACAGCGTATGGAATGGCCAGCGTGTTCTCCTGACCTGAATCCAATCCAGCATGTTTGGGAAATGCTCAGACGCCGCATTACTGCTTGACCAAGGCCTCCTTTTACTCTTTCAGACTTGGACATTGCACTTCTTGAGGAGTGGAATAGTATTCCCCAGAGTCTTATCGATAACATCATCGCATCCATGGAAAACAGGTGTGCAGCAGTCTTATCTGTTCGAGGAGACCACACGCCATATTAAATCATTTGCATCATTTCTAAACAATACTTTTTTTATCGTTTACATGTAACCAAATTGTTGCCCTAAATCAGGGGCGTCAAACTCAAAGGGTAACTTGGGCCAAAGAAACAAAGATTAACTAAAGGTGGGCCGCAAAAAAATCAATATTAATAGAAACGTAGGTTTATTTACTTAATTACAGTATATTCAACATAAATATACGCATTTTGTTTAATAATAGCAAAAAAAGAGTATAATTAAAAAAACATTTAGCGAATTCTTCCTATCTTATAATTCTGCGACGGTTGTTTTATTATATATTATTGTGTGCCAATATATTGGTCGGGCCGCAAAAATGTTCGTCGCGGCCCGCGGACCGCGAGTTTTACACCCCTGCCCTAAGTCATCTTTTCATGTTTTTCCATATTTTCAAAGAATTAAAGCTTAAGTACACATTTTTTACGTCTTTTTTTCTGTATTGCGCATTGATACGCGTGTGCTATCCATTTTATGCCAATACGTGGCTGTCTCGCACGGTTTTCTTAACTTCTTTGCTTGCTCCCCTAATTTTTTTGAGCAGTGTAGAATATTTTAAATTTTAAACTTTGGTATACTACTTTGGTAACTAAACCTGTGATATTATTTAAATTATTTACTTAATCAAAAGTTTACTTTAATCAAAACACATACTTGACAATATTGTAAATATCATAAAATATATAATTCTCTCATTTTGAAAGATTAATAAAAGTGATAGCTAATTACTGTAATTAATAAAAACATTCAGGGTTAGAGAATATTTAAAATGGTACGTGGGAAAACACATATCTTTCGCACTTTATTAATAATTTGCAAATTTAAAGCAAAATATCAGCTGTACTTGAATTACAAATCCCTGTTAATTGATACCGACGTCTATGGAAGTCCGTTCATGACCTATTGCGAGTGTAAATATTAAGAAAAATTAGAGATGGAATGTTCTTAAGAGGGAAAAACTTTTTATTTGATAATAAAAATTCTTATTGAGATAATTGTAATGTAAACTCCCAAGGGGAAGCTAAATATAGTGAGAGGGGAGTTTTGGAATAATTAAGTTAAAGGAAATAAATTAAGTTCAGTAAGCAAAAAAGTAAAATATCACAATAAGAAAATTACTGTTTGCTTCTAAGCAAGCACGCCCTGGGGCGTTTACCTATTTTATTACAACGGGTATTCTTAAACTGAGTACTAAAATTTAGCCTATCGTAATAAAACACAGATGGCAGCAACCCTTTGTAGTCCCTCCTACATTTGGTGCTCAAGAGGCGGGGAAAAGGGAAGTTATTCTGCCACCGGTCGCTCTTGTACCGGTTTGGCGAATTTTCGCTACGAACGCTAGAGCCACCCAGGCTGCTGTTTCGTTCCCGTACTGATAAGCCTGATTTCCGGCGACTTTTCCCTTCGACCGTAGAAACAGGTAGCAAAATTCCGCGCGGACGAAAAAGAGACTTGCGGACGATAGAGGCTGCGAACGCCTCCGGGATTTGAAAAAAAACAGAGAAGATTTTCAGAAATCTTTTCCCAATAATACATTTTTCGGTCTTTTTTTTTTGGAAAAAAAATTTACGTTATATCTTTTATGTATTAAAGTGTTTTGTTAAGGATTTAATTTGGGATATTTTTAATAATATATGGACTAAAATAAAAACAATTTAAATTTAGCCACCGTATATTTTTGTTTTTGATGATGCTTTAAAAAAAGTGAGTAAGGACCAAGTTTTAATGGCCCTTTATTTTTAAGGAGCCAAAGTTTTTTTTTTTATCAAATTGTATATAGTATTCGTTTTCAAGATATCTAAAACGTTTATTTAAATAGCTAATTTAATTCATCATAGTATATTGTTCTTAATATTTTGCTTTTAAAAAGTATGTTTGTTGATGCTGCTAGGACAGCGTTTAAATGTTTGCTCTAGTTTTATGCTTTATTTATTTTTATTAGTAACAAATCAGGAAACGAAAGGAACTATATTTTTCACTGCGCCGTAACAAAATTTAAATGAGGAGATGCGTTGTGAGGGCGAGGGTTCGTTGTCGGCGGAATTGTGAATCTTCATCGCTTATATTCATCGCAAATATTCGAACGAAAATCTAAAAGGAACATATAAAATGGTAAAAACAGCTTACAGTTTCTAAAAGCTGTGGAACTGTAAAATTTAAAGTCAATAATTGTTATTAACAAGAATTGTAATTTTACCGTAATCTCTGTTCTAGTGCCTGTGTCGTAAACAGTCAAACGACGGCAAACGGCAATCAATATATATATATATATATATATATATATATATATATATATATATATATATATATATATATACGAAGGTTGCAAATAATGTAGTGGCAACGTCGCCCAGAAAGTCGTAGAACATCGGGCATGATCAAACAGGTTATCGGAGGAGTGAGGTGGAGCTGTAGTCGATGTGTAGAGTACATAAAACCATAGATCCAGTAGAAGGGGTAGTTGCTGCGTGACGTTGAAGTGGACAGTGTCGTCTCTGCCGCTGTAGATCATGTTTACAAAAAGTGATCAGCGGTCGGGGATTAAAATCCTTGTTGCCCGTGGCTACAGCAACAAGGCACCCGGGAGTTGTAGGAACGACCTCCGTACTCCCCTGACACGACCTCTTTCCTAAGTTGAAAGAACCCCGTCGAGGCATCAGATTTTTCTGACGCGCTGTCTGTGATCCGAGAATTAGGGCGCTCCGTCTCTGAAATCAACACACGACACCTTGCCAACGGTATCCTACGGCTTCCTGACATCTGGCAAAAGGTCCATGACTTTGCTGGTGATTATATTGAAGGAATGTAATGTAATAATTGTTTGTACGTACATTAAAAAAAGTTTTCAGGATATGTTGCCATTACTTTATTTACAACCCTCGTATATATATATATGTTGTGAAGGATCCACAATTTGAACATTTTGAACTCCTTCCAACGTTATAGCCATTTTGTTCTTCCAACACGATTACGGGGCATAAAACGGCCATATTGGAACTGCACCAATTTTCCAAGAAACATCACCCCTCCTGAATTCCGCAGGACGCGGGAAAGAAATTCCAGGAAATTCAACGGACTTCCAATTTTCTTGGAAATAAGCGTACCACGTGGGTCAACCATGGGAATGTCAGAGCATCCTGCCCTCGAATAAAAAACTCGAAGAGGCAATAAATTTACGTGAATAACTAACCTGGGGAGGGGTTATGATAAAGATTGGGGGAGCCCCGAGTGTGGGAGAAACGACGTTCGGAGAGAGAGCGAGGGAGCGATTGGAGGTAGCGAGCTGCAAGAGAGCCTGGGAAGGAAAGACGCCCCCGTAAAATGGCGAGATACCCGTCTTCAACCGCCAGCACCGAATCCTGTTGCATCCGCCAGTGAAATGCCACATGAATTTCTACCCGATGCCTAAAGCCTCCTCCTGTAGAAATGCCCTCAACGATGCCACGCTATGCTGTTTTCATCAAACTCCCCAGGTTGGTCATAAATTCCCCCTCTAAATAGTGCTCATGCCTTCTGAGAGATTACGAGACTTTTATTTCACTCGACCCGTAATGGTTATGCCGCAGGAAGCGGATGAAGTATGCCCTAATTCGGTTAAAAATATGTATAGCCAAGATCTTAAATATAATATGTAAACCCGTCCTTTTCTTGTAATATATTGTATAATAAATGTTGTTATTTTTATATATAAACGCATAGTTACCTTTGGAGTTCACCTCCCTAAATTTACACAACGCAAAGGGGTATCTCTGGTACCCCTCATAACATATATTGGTGCCTCGTGACGAGGATTTCCCTGGGTATGTTATAATATTTTTACTTTAGTCCAAAACCTGGGCATACTAAAAAAAATTTTTTTTTTTGTGTATCTTGGCAAAAAGCCTTTTAATGTCGCGCAAGGTTCTTATGGTTCATATATATATCTGTAAAGTGTTATGCATACATTTTTTTTAAAATTCCTCTCTTTTCTTTCCCTTGTACCTGCCATGCCTACATGTTGTGTGAACAAATTGTATTGAAAGGTTAGAGTTTATGTGTTCGCGGCTAGTATATATATAATTCTAGGATAATGATTTTTACTTTATTTTGAGTATTATATGTTTCGCATGTATATGTTAAAACAAAAATTGTTTAAAAGGGTTTGTCTTGAAGCACAATAGCAGTATCCCGGATTACCTTTCCCTACTTTATAGTATTATGGCGACCGACTCAGCCGTTAGCGGGAAAACTCCCGGCTTTACGCATTTAGTGTCCACGTTCGATGGTGCCCCTGATTCAGACTGCAATGCGTTTTTCATACAATTCGAGGCTTTAGCAACATTGGGACAATGGTCGCCCGTAGAGAAGATCGCAATTCTTAAGTCGCGGTTAAGAGGTAATGCGCTGAAATTCATAACATGTTCTCCCCAACTACGCGAAGAACAATCGTACGACATAATAAAAGATCAATTGATAAATTTTTTTTCGGAGAAACCGAATGCACAGACGTTACACACAGCGTTTAACAATCTACGTCAGCAGGAGAACGAGCTAGTTAAAACTTTAGCGTATAGGGTTGCAACTGCCACCCAAAATTATCTAGAGGTAGATTTCGCGTCAGCCGAGGGGGTTAAAATACTCGAAAAATTAAAATTATCTAAATTTCTGGACGCCCTAAATAATAACTTGAAACGTGAAGTTTTAAAATTAAACCCTTCTACGTTTGCCGACGCAGTCAAATATGCGCAAAGCGTTGAAATAGCTATGCAAACGACTCCCGAGCCCAATAATTCGAGTTCTCAAATTGACCCCAACACTGCCGCCTTGCTCGAGATGCAAAGAATACAGCAGGAACAAAATACAAAAATTATCGAGTCTCTAACGCAAGAAATAAATACTTTGCACCTAGAAAACCACCGTCCGCAAAATAAAGAACCGCGATTTAGTGAGGACTCTTATTCAACTCCACAGCCCGTAAACGATGTCCGAATTTGCCTCTATTGTGGTCAAACGAGCCACTTTCTACGTAATTGCATGCACTATAGTAGGGAACACACCAGCCAAAATTACCAACCCCATAATAGAACCTTTTACTCCCCAGGACAAAGGACTGACTCTCGCCGTTACGATCGAACACAGGACGTTAGAAGGGGGGGAAAGAATCCCTATCATCAAAACCGGGACACACGAACGAGGGGTCCGCGTTATTATCACCCCAGACAGGACAGAAGTCATTTTTTATAGAAAGGAGGGGAATTTCAAGTCAACACTATGTTATTCCCCGGGTATTTGAAAGCTTCACGGAGGAACAAGAAATAAGGACCTCGAACATCCATGTTGGCGGTAAAACGGAACGGATTTTCTCTAACGCGAATTTAGGGGGTAACCTTCAACTCCCTACAGTGTTCGTGAATTTTAATACCCAGACAGGGGCCACCTTTCTCATTGATTCAGGGGCTTCGGTCAGCGTCGTGGCATACGAAACGTTCAATGAAATACGACATATAATTAAGTGTAAATTCATATCTCGATCAGTCGCAATCAAAACATTAACTGGCAACGATTTAAAGTACTCGAATTGCGTGGAAATTCCATTTAAAATCGGTAACTACCATTTTATGCAAATGTTTTACGTCACGACCGCGCCTTTCACTCAGGAGTTCTCTGGAATCTTGGGTTTTGATTTCTTGAAGAAAAATCAGGCCATTTTGGACACTCATGATAACGCACTTAGGATACGGAATATACAAATACCGCTAAATAATTCCTTAGCCTCGGTGCCGTCAAATCAAGTTCATTCCATTCGAATATCCGAAAAGGCAATCATAGAACCTAATAATTCCATTTTGGTACACAGTAACTGCTCGAATAACTACTATAATGACCAGTCATTAAGTTTTCGCCCTCGGGAGTTTAAACATGAAATTTATGTTCACCCAAATTTTATCAATTGTGGAGGCGAAGATAATAACCTAGTATTAATTTCTAATTACACAAAAAATAGGATAGTACTCAACAAAAAAACAACCGTCGGGGAATTTGACCCCAAATCGCAGTATGATAACCCATCGAATCAAAAAAATCGGGAAGTAAAACACATGAACTCTATATCCACGGTAGCCGAGATTCGGCGAAAGGAACTGCAAGTCACCGATTTTAATCTAAATCATTTGCCGCACGAACAAAAAGAGGATTTGCAGGAAACTCTTCTGAAATACGCGGACGTATTTTCAAAGAATATGAATACACTGGGAGCGTCTCAAATTATCAAACCCGAAATTCACCTGAACCACCCTTATCCTATTAATGCGCGCCCATACGAAATCCCTTACGCACTGAGGTCCGTAGCAGAAAAGGAATTAGATACCCTACTTAATGCAGGAATTATTTCTCGAACCACGTCACAGTACGCCTCACCTATATTACTTGTAAAAAAGAACCAACCAAACAAATTTCGCCTAGTATGCGACTTGAGGCTAATTAACCAAATCTCAGAGCAATACCAATACCCGCTGCCAAAGATCCAAGACATACTCACAAAAATTTCAGGATACAAATATTTCTCGAAATTAGATTTTCATAGCGCATTCAACCAAATTATTTTGCCCGAGTCGGAACGCCCAAAAATGGCTTTTACGTCAGAGTTTGGAAATTTTCATTACAACAGATTAGTTTTCGGGCACAAGAATAGCGCCGCATACTTCCAGCAAGCAATTGATTTATGTTTGAATGGCTTAAATAGTGAGGATATCTACGCATATATAGACGATATAGTCCTGGCGGCCAATTCCTATTCCGAAATGAAAAGAAAACTACTTTTAGTGTTCGATCGGTTGAGAAAATACAACCTCACTTTGTCCCCAGATAAGTGCGAATTTTTTTTAACGAAAATGGAATACCTAGGATTCACCATATCAAACAAAGGCCTTAGCCCTTCGATTCAAAATACAGAAAAAATTTTGTCATTTCAAAGACCTCGCACCCTTAAAAAACTAAAGAAGTTTTTGGGACTCTGTAATTTCTATCGGTCACTCATACCGGATTATGCCGAGCTGTCAGCAACATTAAATAAATTAACTCAGAAAGGGGTAAGATTTAAATGGAGTGTAGAGTGCAACGAAGCTTTCAAAAGCATCCAACGACGGTTCTTTGAAAAACCCTTTATTTTACAGCCGGATTTTAATCAGCCATTTTATCTAAATACAGACGCGTCCAAAACAAGCATCTCCGCCGTCCTTATGCAGAAAGGCGAAAATACACTACAGCCCATACTTTACTATAGTAAAATTCTGAACTCCGCCGAACAGAAATACGCAGCAATAAAATCGGAGTTAATGGCGATCTACTACGGCGTTAAACATTTCAAAAATTTCCTTTACGGATCAAAATTTTTTATACTCTCTGACCACAAACCTTTACAATACCATCTTAGTCTCACTAACCCAGCGAATATGATTTCAAGGTGGTTGTTGGAACTGGCCGAGTTTAACTTCGAGTTCATACATGTCCCAGGTAGTGAAAACCTGCTCGCGGATTATATCTCGAGAGATCCTCTGTTAGCGGATCCTGATGACGATGAAGAGCCAAAACACCCGCTGATCAATACGCTCACCTCTTCCCAAGCGGCCGTTACGACAGAACAAATTCTGCAAGAACAACTAAAAGATACTACATTAGGGGCAGTACGCAAAGCTTTAATAATGCGGGATCCCACGATCTCCAAGAATTTGCACAATTATTACATTGACCCGCACACAAATTTATTAATGTTTCGTGCCCAACACACCTATTCCTCGAGGGAATGTAGCATCCCAAATCGAATCGTCATTCCCCGCTCACTTCAGGCTGAGGCACTTAAATTGTCGCACATCACGCATCAGGGAGTCCAGAAAACTTATGACATCCTGTCAAAACATTATTTTTGGATAGGCGCATACGCTGACACTCAAAATTACGTAGCTTCCTGCGAAATATGCCGTTCATTCAAAGGGGTCCATCCTCCTGTTCCCCTAGGTAGAATCCCGTTACCTTCAATTCCCGGTGAATTCATCTCGCTGGATATTGTCGGGCCGTTTCCGATTACAAAAAAACAAAATAAATACATCCTCACAGTGTTAGACCACTTCAGTAAGCATATTGAACTTTTCCCCCTTAGTGATATTTCGGCGGAAACGGTCGCTCAAAAATTAATATGGTATATCACCGCTTACGGTAAACCGAAGCGAATACTTACTGACCGCGGAACTCAGTTTACATCAACACTTTTTAAAATTCTAGCTCAAAAATTAAATGTATCCGCCATGTTATCTTCAGCTTTTAATCCACAATGTAATGGGGCCTCCGAGCGCATAAACATTCAACTTAAACACGCCATGCGGTGTGCGGCGAAAAGTAACAATTCTTGGGAAGAGGCGATGATCATGCACAAATGTATTTATAATGCCACTCAGCATTCCGCCACAAAGGAGACGCCAAATTTCCTCTTTTTTGGAAGAGATCTTCCTTTATTTCTAGACACGGACAATTTAAATATCGATCCACCGCCTTTATTCGGTGATTACGCAGCAGAAAAAATTAGAGCTATGACAAAGGCATATGAAAACGCGCTGAGAAATATGAAAACCGCACAAGAAAAGCAAGAAGAGAGACAATTACTCAAAGCGAAACCCCGAACCCTAATTATCGGGCAAAAAGTCTTTGTGCGTAACCATCAATCGGCTATCGGTAAGAAAACCTTCAGGGGACCTTATAGAATTACGAATCGCCTTACGCCCCACACTTACAAATTACGGCTAATCGCGGACCCATACGCTACGGAAATAAATTGTAATATCAATCGAATATACGAATTGCCTGAGCGACGAGAGCACTTGCGCCCAAAGGTCACGATAACCGGTAACATTCGCGAGGACCCGCAGGATACATTTTCCCCGTTCTCGGAAATGACCCCCCAAAATGAGGAAGAGAATTTTTTCCCCTATGACGAAGATTTCGAACCTTGCCAACAGTCGCGGGGAGCGCAGTTGACACAGGAACAGGTCGCTAATGTTCCGCCAAAGGAGAATCAGGACAATGAGCAGACGGTCTCGCAGCCATCAAATCTTCGGGGGGCAACCCATCAGTCAAAAACGCCTTTTATTCAAACTAGATATTTTCTTCGACAGCGAACCCCAAAAACCTAAACTACAAAATTTTTTTTCTTCCGCCTCGCGGGTTAGAGTCACGGAAAGACCGTTTTGGGAACTGGCCATTCTCAAAAAAATTGTCTGACCAGTGGCTGCGTACATGGGAAGGCTCAGTTTGACGAACTCATTCGTTTTTCACATATAATCTGATCAACTATATGGTATTAACGATGGGCTTCTGAAAACCGAGTTGTAACAAGTAATTTTTTTTTTTCTCTCCTTTCGGTTAAGTTTTATTTTGACAAAAATAAGTTTTTTTTTCTCTCTCTTAACTCTTCGTCTTCTGTTATATCGCTATGAGATATCTATATAATTTTTTTTAGGAAGCTTAGCAGACTTTAGAATTTTCGTCGTGGGTTCATTTGTGCGCATAGTTTAAATTCAATTTGACGATGTTTCAGTGTACAAATCTGATGATAGAGCAAAATTTGGTCAATTTCGTTGGGGAATGAATGAATAAATAAACAAAAAAAAAAAAAAAAAAAAAAAAAAGGAAAATTTAAAAATTAAAAAAAATATATATATATTATTAAAAGATTAGCGTGTATTGTGTTTTATTATTGTGTTTTATTATTATTATTATCATTATTAGTACTATTATTATTGAATGCATGGATAGCACATTATATGTTTCACACAAATGGCAGCGCAAGGAAAAGAGAACATTTTTACTCTTTCCGCGAGTTAAACACATAATGGCGATTATGCACATTTGCCAACGTTTTTGAAAATTTCATCTTCGCTGTACGATTTTAGCGGAGAGATTTCTATTTCTGTAAGATAACCCTTTCTTTACATTTTAATCTCTGATCACATGTGTTGATCGAGCCACTATTTTGTTATTATTTGTTTTACAGGGTATGCATACCATTTTCTATGATGTTACTTAATGTTGGTCAGAGTTAATGTAAGCTTAAAGAAAACTTTATAAATTTTGAATTTTTTTTTTAAATCAGTAAAACTTGCAGCACTATAAGGGGAGATTTTGACCTCCTGAACTTTTACAACTGATGTCATTCATGATTTTATTTTACTGCCATTGTGACTTTTGTGCAATTGGAGTCTATTTTGCTGAAGCGAATGGAGCCAATCCGTTCTTCAACCCCTACAGACTGTGGCGTGCCAGCACGCCTAGAAAGGGGGGGGGAGTGATTGTTGTGAAGGATCCACAATTTGAACATTTTGAACTCCTTCCAACGTTATAGCCATTTTCTTCCAACACGATTACGGGGCATAAAACGGCCATATTGGAACTGCACCAATTTTCCAAGAAACATCACCCCTCCTGAATTCCGCAGGACGCGGGAAAGAAATTCCAGGAAATTCAACGGACTTCCAATTTTCTTGGAAATAAGCGTACCACGTGGGTCAACCATGGGAATGTCAGAGCATCCTGCCCTCGAATAAAAAACTCGAAGAGGCAATAAATTTACGTGAATAACTAACCTGGGGAGGGGTTATGATAAAGATTGGGGGAGCCCCGAGTGTGGGAGAAACGACGTTCGGAGAGAGAGCGAGGGAGCGATTGGAGGTAGCGAGCTGCAAGAGAGCCTGGGAAGGAAAGACGCCCCCGTAAAATGGCGAGATACCCGTCTTCAACCGCCAGCACCGAATGCTGTTGCATCCGCCAGTGAAATGCCACATGAATTTCTACCCGATGCCTAAAGCCTCCTCCTGTAGAAATGCCCTCAACGATGCCACGCTATGCTGTTTTCATCAAACTCCCCAGGTTGGTCATAAATTCCCCCTCTAAATAGTGCTCATGCCTTCTGAGAGATTACGAGACTTTTATTTCACTCGACCCGTAATGGTTATGCCGCAGGAAGCGGATGAAGTATGCCCTAATTCGGTTAAAAATATGTATAGCCAAGATCTTAAATATAATATGTAAACCCGTCCTTTTCTTGTAATATATTGTATAATAAATGTTGTTATTTTTATATATAAACGCATAGTTACCTTTGGAGTTCACCTCCCTAAATTTACACAACGCAAAGGGGTATCTCTGGTACCCCTCATAACAATATATATATATATATATATATACCGGGTCGCCATAATTAAACTGACAGTGCTCACAGTGTTCTGTAGCGCGATCTATTTGCGAGAATGACGCCACATTTTGTAGGAAGATTTAACAAGACGGGGGACGAAGGATTCCGCGAAAAAATAAATTAGTTCCAAAAGTCACCGCTAGGGGAATATTTGGCGCTGTGTAATAGAAAATAGAGTGTTAACAAATGCAAATTAATACGGAATAAAATTACCTTTTATTATGCACATTATCTTATTTAGTTCAGAAGAGCAAAATTTTAAAGCAAAATTTAGAGCAAAATAGAGCAATTTAGAGCAAAATTTTTCTTCCTTATTTTCTGTGTGTAAAAACCTTTTGAAATCTGTTATTTAGGAAAACTCTTCGTGCAGTATGAGCAATCTTATTGATCGTCGTTTTAATATATTCCGCCAGCGAAGAAGATAATTAAGGATTTGACTTGACTCTTATTAGAAGAGGTCTAATATGCGTCTCAGGTAAAACTCAATGGTGGTTATTCTAAAATTGTTAAACAAATGTCCAGTTGACTCGCAATTTCTGATAACACCATTGCGACATCTTACTGGCTTTTTGAAATATTTTTTTGAAATTTCGACATTCGATTTATTTCTTTTCTGTACAATCCATTTTCTCATGTTGAAAAAAAAATTTATCTCGTGGAGCCACAAAAAGATCTTTAAAAGTCCTTGGTTACAACATAAGCTTCTCTCTTCAGCAGTGTGATGTAATATTCTTTCATGGTTGTTTAAATGTGGATGAGATTGAATGACGAAAGAGCAATACACACTCTGCAGGAAGATTTTTGTGACGTAATTTTACACATACGATTTTGATTATTTTTAAGAATTAATTTTGCAATATTCGGCATGTTTCTTTGAATTTATTTTGCTTTTATTACTTACTGTTATAAAATATAGTTTTATTCCTTGAATGTAAGTTTAACAGAAACTTAGTGTTTTTCAAACATTCATACTCTTTAAATACTTGTATTTTGAAAGGTGCATCAAAGCTTTTTGTGACAGACTGTATAGGGTAAGATGGCCATCCCACTTAAATATTAGTATTATGCTTATCTGTTATATATTTATGATGTTAGCTCAGTCTGTGGTATCAGTCTGTGGATAGTTTTCTCAGTCTGTGGAAGTGAAATATTTATAGTATCAAGCAATAATTCGGTACTAAGAGGACAATTTCGTAAATGATGAAGCCAACAATCTATATATATAAAACAGTTCCGTAACTGACTCATTCATTCACTGACTGACTGACTGACTGACATACAACGCACAGACCAAACCGCTGGACCTAAAGGGCTGAAATTTTGCATGGCGATTCTTCTAATGGTGTAGGGGTGCACTAAGAAAGATTTTTCAAAAATTCTTCTTAGATTTTTTTAAATTAAAATTTTTTTGCTGTTATTTAAACTTTTTTTACGTTTGCATTTAAAATAATACATTGAGGGTTTTAAAATTTATATCACGAGAAGGATCATAAAAATTCCTTCAAAATGAAATTTTTTTCGAATGTTTACCTCCATTTCCTGATTTTTGGTGAATTTTTAAAGATTAATTTTTAGAATTTAATTTATTAAATGCTGATCACGTGATTTCTTTTTCTGGTACTTTCAATAAATTTATCGTCACGTGCGTAACAACTAAATAGACAAAAAATATATTTTTTTCTCTTTCTAATGCAGCAGACGATTGGATATTATCCAAAAAAATGCATATCCCTTACGATTTTTTTATAAATATATATATATATATATATATATATATATATATAGATATATATATATTTTACATCAATTATATACATTGATCATCGCATTTATTATAAATATATATATTTATTTTTTGGCATAAATTGCATACGTTGACCGTTGTATTTAATTTGAAAGTACTCCGTAGCGAAGCGCGGGTTTTCAGCTAGTTTAGACATATGTTTTGATCTCAAAGTCACCTTGAGTGTTGAGTAAACTCATTTATACAACAATTTATTGCATCACATTTTACTGTGTAATTGCGTTGCCATCTATTAAGCACATTAATCTGTATCTGTTATCAAGAAGAAAAAAAGATCTTCAAGCATTTCAAAATGTGTTTCTAACATATGTATATTATCCACAGTTATCAATAACTCGTTTAGAATAAGCAATGATTACTATTAGTCTGAAAGAGTTCCCCGTCTCGGTCCCCCCCCCCCCCCTTTAACGCTAGTGTGATATAGACGTTAAAGATTTATGGTCTCCGTTTGAGTACACAGGGGAGTAATTTAGATATCGCAATATCTCACTATCACATGTACGGATTTAATGAGGTTGTCAGGACAGAGTGAGAGAAAGGGAATATAGAAATAGAAATCGCTTATTGTTTTGATGCGCCTTGCTTAATTTTTTAACGGGTTTTATAAGCATCTCAAAAAACTGAAGTTGGGAGTTTTTCTCCAGCATTAAAAAAATTTCTTGAGCGGTGACAGTGAACCCAACTTTCAGTAAATATTTATTACACGGAAAACATCACACACTAAAATTTTATTTTGCAAGCTCATAGTGAATAAAATAAGTAAAAGTCCCCAGTTTTTGGATTACATTTCATTTATAGTTTAATGCTTTATAATTAAGATTTCATAATACTTTTTAATAATAATTTTAGCGACATCGACAACCACAAAAACCAGAAATATAATGCTTTTTCTTAGGTGTTTGGTTAACTTATCTCCAATGTTACGTATATGCTTCATGCAAGATACGTATAAAAGAAATCTATTTATTAGTTTGGAGCGCTACGGTTATTTTTTGCTACACGAGGGATAATTAGACCGGGACCTACTGCTGAAAGCCGATTCTGAACGGCTATAAACGTTCATGCCAATAGTGAGACTCAAACCCACAGACTTTTGCACCGAATGCCAGCGCCCTAGCTATTCGGCCATCGCCCCTGTTACAAAGCAATTGTTCAATAATGTTTTATAAATTATGATTCTGAAATTCAGTAGTTATTTTGCTGGAATCAATGGACCTAGACTGTTTGACAAAAACATACCCAAGAGTATAAAGCTGCTTTCGCTATCTTAGAGTCATGTCAATGCATGAGCGATTTAGGCTTTCAGGCTGCTGCCAGCATTTCCAAATCTTTCTACTATAGGGTAGTTAAAACCAGGATTCGTTAGATACGTGTTAACCCTATTTCCCTCTTCATTGTGAAATAGTAAATTTTAAGCAAACTGTAAGTGTTTCACTTTATTCGTTTCAGATAACAGGGATTTCAGAATTTGAGGTACTACAGTAAGATGGATTGCTCAACCAAGAGAAAAATGATGGAGAATGTTATAAAAGTTTGGTTTCGTGATGATGACGTCAAAATGCATGTTCTAAATTAGTGGAATCCATGCCAAAATGTGTACAGGATATCATTAAAGATAGAGGAGGACATATTTGCTACCAAATTGCGATACCATGCATGTAAGGGAATTTATACTAATTAAACAACTTATGTGAAAATTTTTGCTTGTCCCAATTAATTTACACAGTACTGTAATACTCTTCTCTTAGCCTGAACAAGTATTCCACTCATTTTAAGTAGCTAATAGTCATCAATTGTCATATGTCAGTAGTATAAAAATGAGAGTTTCGGGGCAGGAGCAGGAGCAAGAAGGGGGAGGGGCTTAAAGTGGGCGGAGCTAAGTGAGTGACGTGGACCAATCAGAGTGCAGCTATTATATACGTGTTTAGGTGCAATTATTTACATAATTAGCATTTTTACGGAAACTGATAAAGTTGCTATAGATTTTATCCTACGTTTAAACAACACGGGAAATATTCGATTGCATCTGAACGATACTGCAAATATATCATTTTCGATGTAATATAGTTTTAGAAAACTTATAAAGAAAATATATTCTATTATAATGCAAAAGGTATATCAAGATCCAGCTCATAGCGCATCATTTGGTGGTGTGGATGCTATTTTTTGCTTTGCAAGGGAAAGTTTCAAAGATTGAGATAAAGAAATGGCTGGAAGGTGTAGATGCATATACTTTGCATAAACCAATTCGTCGCAAGTTTACAACGAATAGAGTAATAGTCTATTCGCTAGATCAGCAATGGCAAGCTGATTTGATAGATGTTTCGCATTTACATAAACATAACGGAGGATATCGATATATATTAACATGTATTGATATATTATCAAAGTATGCGTGGGCTGTACCCCTTAAACAAAAACGAGGGGTTGATATTGTGAGAGCTTTTGAGCAAATAATGAGTGAGCGTAAACCCAAGTCACTGCAAACAGATCAGGGTAGCGAATTTAAAAATAAATTGTTTCAAAAATTTTTAAAGGAGAAAGATATAAAATTTTTTACGACGTTCAATACCACCAAAGCATCAGTGGTAGAGAGATTAAATAGAACGATAAAAACTAAAATGTGGAAATACTTTACGAGTCGAAACACGTATAAATATATTGATGTATTACAGCAGCTTATGAAAAGTTACAATAATACTTTTCATACGAGTATAAAGCGCGCACCTGCAGAAGTTGATTTGAATAACGAAAGAAATGTATGGTTTACACTATATGGTGAGTCGAATTCCAAGATTTCCAAATGTGTATTTAACATAGGCGATGTAGTTCGTGTTTCCAAGAAAAAGTTAACTTTTGAAAAAGGATATGAATCTAACTGGACGGAAGAACTATTATTGATAACAGAGTGTGTTAAGAGAAAACCGTCTGTGTATAGGATTTCTGATTTATTGGGGGAACCTATATTAGGAACCTTTTATATGCAAGAGTTGCAAAAAGTGAGATTAAAAGAGGAATATAAAATTGAAAAAATTTTAAAGAAACGCGTGCGAAAAAAGCAAGTAGAATACTTTATAAAGTATACAGGATATCCTAACAAGTTTAATGAGTGGATTCGCGCTTCTAATTTACTATCCCTATAAAGAGTGCTAACAAATGTATTATAGTTCATTCGCGAAGATGAGTTTCTACGTTACGTTACCAAGCGATAGCTCTTTGAATTATTTTACGGAAAATAAAATTTCGCATTATATTACACGTCTACCCACGCCTATAGATTTAAAAGGAGATTGGGAAGTAGGTTTAGCTGAATTTGTATACCCTCACACTTGGTATAATGTGAACGAAACGAATAATTTTATCGAATATGAAGTACCAGGGGCAGAGGGGTATTATAAGAGAAAAATTCGCCATGGTTTTTATCCTAATATTCAAAGTATATTAGACGCTATAACAGTTAAAGAATTTAAGAATAAATTTTCCTTTCATTTTAATGAAGTGAATAAACGTGTAAAAATGAGAGTAACGGGTGAAGGTAGTATAAGATTATTCAAAGGCATGAGTGCTTTACTTGGTTTTGACGAAATGGACTTCGGAAACGATGACAGTGATACTCACTTTGAGTTGGAAAGCGCATACGTACCTGACCCTAACGCAGAATATAGAGTTTTAATGTTGTATACTGATATTATTGAGCCACAAATAGTGGGAGATGTTTATGCGCCCCTCCTACGCATTATAAATGTAACAGGAAATGATGGCGATATGGTAAGCGTTCAATATGACAAGCATCATTATCTACCAGTTAGCAGAAAATTGATTGATACGATTGAAATTAATATAAGGTCATACATGGGCGCATTTATACCATTTGAACGCGGGCGTTCGTACGTGAAACTACACTTTCGTCAAAAGTACTTATCATAATGTATGTTCCCTATCGATGCTGCCAAAAATCTTTCGAGGATTATTATGTGCATCAAACGGGTCAAGGATTGAATTACTATCAAGGAAGTTTACATCAAAGTGGATATGGCTTAGGAGGCCTCTTCCGATCATTTTTCCGCGCTGCAGTACCACTTTTAAAATCGGGAGCCAAAGCAGTCGGTAAACAAATGTGGCATAGTGGTGTAAACATGATTAATGATATATCACAAGGGGATAATATCAAATTGGCGGCAAAACGACGTTTGAAAGAAGCTGGAAAAGTATTAACGGATAAAGCCGCTTCTAAAGTCAAGACTATGATTGGTACCGGAAAATTAAATAAAAAGCGAAAACGTGCAAAGAAACCCGTCATTACTCGTAGAGCTAAGAAGAAGAAAACACACGACATTTTTTCATAGTGATGGGTTCTCTAATTTATCAAAACTCTCCTGTCTGTGTAAAATCTGAATTAGATTTGTTCAGCATTCCGCCCACACAAACAGCTATAGAAAAAGGACAGTTTGTGGAATATCACCCCCTTTCAAATATACAGGATGGGGGTCCTATAGAATTTAATATATCTGGGAGTGGCGAAGAATATATAGATCTAGCCGCTTCCTATTTACATGTGAAAGCAAAAGTGTTGAAATCAGATGGATCAATTTTATCTGAAAAAGAACCAGTGGCAGCTGTCAATTTATTTTTACACTCTCTGTTTTCGCAAGTGGATGTGAGTCTAAATGAAAGAAACATTTCCTCGGCTACCAACACCTATCCTTACAGAGCCTATATCGAAACGTTGTTAAATTATGGAGAAGATGCGAAGAAAAGTTTACTTACCTGTGAAGCCTTTTTTAAAGATGAAGACCCTAGTCAACTGGATCCTTTAGCTGAAAATGTTCACGCAGGGTTAAAATCCCGTCATGAATTGATTGTAAAAAGTCAAACTGTGGATATGATTGGTCAATTACATTGTGATATTTTTCAGCAGAATCGTCTGTTATTAAATTTAGAAGACCTGAAAATTAAAATGATTCGAAGTAAACCTTCCTTTTGTTTGACTGCTACTAATGCAAATCCTAGTTATAAAGTAATCTTGAAACATGCCTCCATATTTATTCGCAAAGTGAAAGTAAGCCCAGCTGTTTCTATAGGACATGCTAAGGCGTTGGAAAAGACTTCAGCAAAATATCCCATTGATCGTATACTATGTAAAACCTATTCTATATCTAAGGGAAGTTGGTCTTTTATGCAAGATAATGTATTTCTAGGCCATATGCCAAAACGTGTTATTATTGCATGTGTTGGAAACGCTGCGATGAATGGTCAATATAATCAAAATCCTTTCTTATTTGCACATCATAAAATCAACTTTTTATCAATTTATGTAGACGGTCACCCAGTGCCTTCCAAACCATTAGAATTAAATTTTGATTCTAATAATTATGTGCGTGCTTATTATAGTTTATTTGATGGATTTAATCGTGATAAGGGTATTTATTTAAATAGAGAAGAATATGCTAAAGGTCATGTGATATATAAATTTGATTTAACACCCGACTTGTGCGATGGGTCACATTTTAACTTACAACATCAAGGAAATTTACGAGTGGAAATGAAATTTTCTGAAGCCCTTAGTGATACCCTATCTGTCATAGTGTATGCAGAATTTCAAAACGTTATTGAAATTACAAAGTCACGTCATGTATTGTGCGATTTTGCTAATTAAAAAAGAGAAATGAATAGTCATCAACTAGAGCGTGTGCTTTCTTCTAATGTGCATACTAAAAAGTCATTTCTAGGAGTCTTTGCAAGCAATCAATTACCTACCAAGATTCGAAAATATCCAGCTTGTTTTATAGCAAACATTGATAGATCATCAGAGCCCGGAAGTCACTGGGTAGGATTTTACCTTCATTCCCGTCAACACATGGAATTTTTTGATTCTTATGGACATCACCCCTCTTATTTTCATGGACCAATATCCAATTTTGCGAAAAGATACTCTTTTGTAAACTATAATACCATGCCCCTGCAAAGCAACGTGACGGCTGTGTGTGGTCAATATTGTATTTTCTACCTGTATTGTAAATGTCGAGGTCGTTCGCTAAACAATATTCTCTCATCTTTTATATCAAATAATATGTATAATGACATGAAAGTGTATAATTTTGTAACCAGTCGTTTTCGGGTGCTAGCACCTTTTTATCAATAAATATATTTTCAAATGATATGATGTCTCATTCACTATGGAATTTCCAAAGTTACAACACCCTTTTACAATGGTAATAGCTGGGCCCACAGGGTGTGGGAAATCTTATTTTGTGCGTAATTTATTAAAGTATAAGCGGGAAATGTTTTCGTCGATTCCCGATAAAATTGTTTGGTGTTATGGAATCTATCAACCTTTATACGACGAAATAACAGATGTCACATTTGTGGATGGATTACCTTCAAAATATATTGACTATTTAGGTTCTAACACACTTTTTATCATAGATGATTTAATGAGTGAATGTGGAAGTGATAAACGTCTAACTAACTTGTTTACCAAAGGTAGTCATCATTTAAATTTAAGTATCATTTTTATCACACAAAATTTTTTCCACAAGGGCAAAGAAATGCGAGAAGTGACATTAAATGCTCATTATTTAATTTTATGTAAAAATAGACGAGACCTTAGTCAAGTCACACATTTAGGAAAGCAACTATTTCCCCGTCATGTTAAATATTTTCAAGAAGTTTTTGATGATGCTACGAAAAAACCATATTCTTATTTATTGATAGATTTGCGTAGCGATACCCCTGAAGAAATGCGCTTACGCACGCAAATTTTACCCAATCAAACACAGTATATATATAAAATGAAGCATATATAAATGTACCATTTTACACGATGACTTTAACGAAAGAACAAGTCAAGCAGTTAAAGTTGTTGCATATGTGTCCAGAAAAATTACGAAAAAAATTATTACAGAATATTAATATCAAATGTATAAAAGCTTTATGTGAGTGCAGTTTGAACATTCTTGCAGGAAACATCCCCTTGAATAAACATAAAAAAAAGTGTCTTTCCAAGCACAAACATACTCTCAGGAAATTGAAGAATCGTAAAGTTTCTTTACTCAAGAAACGTAAGCTTATTGTACAAAAAGGTGGATTTCTAAATATTTTAATTCCTGCAGCGTTAAGTTTAATCACAGGACTTGTCAATGGAGCACGCTAAAAAATATGCTTTAATCCCTGAAGAAATGGTAACAAAACATACTATTTCTAATCAACAATTGAATGAATTTGATAAAGCTATGCTGCAAATTTTAAACAGTCGACTGCCTGATCATGAGAAATTATCTCGTTATTATGAACTTTTACAGAAAAGAATGAAACTGGAACAATTTAACTCACCTTTTGCTACATCTAAAGAAAAATTATCTGAAAAGTATGAAGATTTTAGCAACCCTGAAGAGGAAGAAATCATTGAAAAAAATGCAATAAAGCAAGAATCTACAGAAGTGCCTTTATATGATACTTTTATTTTAAACAGTGTCCCACAAAATATGAAAAAACGTGCTTCCAATCTAATATCTATTTTAAAACAATATCCCAGCATAATATCATGGGATGAGAAAGGTCAAGTGATATATCAAGGAAAACATTATGAAAGTTCTAATATTATTGATTTGTTTAATTCAATTTTAACTAATAAGAAGAAGAGTGTGAATTTCACTCAAGCTGAATTTTTATCAGTGTTAAAGCAATTGAATATCCCACAACAATATATTATAAACAGTCATATATCTAAAAAACCTAAAGAAAATGTACCTGTTAAGAAAAAATCTAATGTGAAAATACTTCATGTTAAGAAAAAATCTCCTGTAAAACAGTGGTTATCTCTTCAATAAAATCTATTTAAAACCCTATATCATTGTTTTCATTTTATATTTTCATGCATAAAATATTTTTTAAAATTATTTTTTCTAAAAAATGCTTTTTAAATGGAAAACATATACACATAAATAAATATAAAATATTATCTTTAAAGAAAGATTTATTGAATATATAAAAAAGTACTCACATAAAACATTGATGATTTACATGTAGAAAACACCCTCCTCAAAATATTTCAAAAATGAAGGAATGTTAAAATTATTAAAGAACTCACAATCGCTGTATATACACGTACAAAAATTGTCGCATATAGTGTCTACAATATTTTTAATGTTCATGTTAAAAATAGCGCTTTCTCCAACGCTTTTATATTTTTCGATGTTGGTAGTATTTAGACATGAATGTTCACTTTGTGAAGGATGGTCGATTTCACATCCGTTGCATTTGAACAGTTCACTGGACACTTTAAATAATTCGTCACGTACAGTTTTTAAATAAATTTCCGCAGCTTCTAAGGTGTTCACACAATGTTTTTTTTCACATGATCCTTTTTTATAGATTTTGAACTGCAGTATTTTCGGGAGACATTTACACAGTAGAGTTTCCAAAATGCAATCACTTATTTCGGAATATTTCTCTTTAATAGAGATGATTTGGGCATTATTCAGTTGTATAAGGGACCGCTTCAAATTATAAGCTCCATTTTTACTAGCGAACAATTGTTGAAGAGTACACAGATCACCACTGTTAAAAACAGCTAACTGATTGTTAGCAATAAATGAAGAATCTTTATATTTGATATACAAGTTAAATAATTTACTGTGAAACTCACTCCATGTAGATACGGTCATTGTAATACCGTTTAAAGTAGGTCTGAAATTAAAATTTTCAGAAAATTTTTGAATGTATATGCGCACTCCACGTTCTAAAAGATGCACTGATAAAAATGTTGAATATCCAATATTCCATTCGTTTATGAGAGATGCTTCTTTGATTTTCTTGTGATAATCGGTAAGCCACTGATTGCACGGTATATCCTCTTTATGCAGCATTAAGGTTGTTGAATCCATTGTAGAATCACTCGCATGCTGCAAATTAGCGCTAGAAAGACTTGAAGAAGAGTCGACAAGTTGCACAGATGAGTAGTTACGTTTTCTTTTTGTGAAGGGCTTATGTAGCACATCATATTGAACGCATGCTTCGTCCAAAGATGCTTCCATTTTATCCAAGGATGGAGCATTAAATTGTGAGTTTTGCATATTCATTTTAAATAATGGGAAAATCACTTCTGATGGTGTTCACAAGGCAATATTTCGATTACAAATGAAATTTTACACAGTGTGTTCTAGACTCGTGGCAATCTTATCTACCCCTGCGAGAGGGTAGATAAGCCCCCCCATTTCGCGCGCTCAGTAGGCGACGTTTAGACTGCTAATCTCCCTTCTCTATCTAAGATAAAATTCTGGATAAGAATCCAGTCTCCACGTCTCGATAAGATCCTTTTTAAACTTGCATATTTGTGATTGCACTATCATAGGTAATACCTGGTTAAAGATCCCCTTTTAAGATATGTGATTTCCTTTTAAAAAAATTGCACCCTACCTGATAAGCATAGCATTGCCACCTTTGAAAAATAAGTAAATGAATCACTCTCAATTCGTGAAAGAAATGCTGAATGAATATTTTTCCTGCAAGGTATTTTTTTTCGAGGTTAAAGTTCAGCAACTTTTACTTCAACTTCTAATAGCCATAAATAGGCGGTCAAGAGTTGTAAAGACTCATTCAACCTTTGAATTTTAACACAAGTATGTCTTCATCTCAAGAAAACCGATCTGTTGGACAAGTTAGAGAAAGAGTAAACCTTTTCTATGATTGATACTATAATTTAAACTTGTATTTTTTAAGATGATATAGTTATTTTAAAACATAATATATATTATTTCTATGTTTGTTAATATAATTTAAACTTGTATTTTTATGATGGTAAAGTTATTTTAAAACATAATATATTATTTCTATGTCTGATAATATAATTTAAACTTGTATTTTTGGAAACAAACTTATTTTAAAATATAATATATTATTTCAATGTTTGATAATATAATTTAAACTTGTATTTTTTTGGAAACGAACTTATTTTAAAACATAATATGATATTTCTATGTTTGATAATATAATTTAAACTTGTATTTTTTTTTTTTAATAAAGTAATATATTTTAAAACTTTGATATATATTAACTTAACATGGAATAATTATTTTTTTAAATGGTTAATAAAATTTCTATGTTTGATAAATGCTAATATTTTTTAAACCTTTATTTCAGATGGACATTGAAAAGCAGTTCGAAGATGCTAATGTATTATATTCTTCTCTTTATTCCCTATGTTAAAGTATAATATAATCTTTTCAGATAAATATGTTATCTTAATAATCTGTAAAAGTGGAATTATATTTATTTCTTAATAATGTCTAAAAGATTAATTATATTTTTAATAATGTGTAAAGATTAAAGTGTTATTTCTTAATAATGCTGAAATATATTTTATTATTAACTTTAACAATGCATAGATATTATTTAACTAAAACCAATCTTAATCATTTTAGTTCATTGACTTTTATTTTATTTTTTTAAATAATGTGTAAAAGATTAATTATATTTTTAATAATGTGTAATGATTAAAGTGTTATTTCTTAATAATGCTGAAATATATTTTATTATTAACTAAAACCAATCTTAATCATTTTAGTTCATTGACTTTTATTTTTTAAATAATGTGTAAAAGATTAATTATATTTTTAATAATGTTTAAAGTACTATATTTATTTCATATCTTTAATAATGCTGAAATGTAATTATGCGATATTTAACTAAAAATATTTTAATTTTTCAGTTCATCGACTTTGGTATTCCAGACGAAGAGTTCCATCAAATAATTAATGCAGCCGAAATTCCTGAAGAGTGGAGTATCTCTCAACCGCTCTGGGACAATAAACCCACACCGATTACTTATTTGCAACCTGGACCCTCTACATCAACTAATCAAGAACCTTCTGGTCACGTAAGTTTATGCATGTTTTGAAAAATTATTTTCTAGTAAAACATATTATTTAAAATGCTGTGTGAATATTAAAACATATTATTTAAAAAGGGATATATATTTTTTAAAGTGTTGCTAAAATTTTAATGTTAGGAAGCCATTTTATATTGATACATGTGTATATAATTTTATTAGACAACGTTAAGTCAAAATATGTGTATATATTTCAATGAATTTAGATAAAATTGTTTAAATGCTGTACCAATATTTAAAAAAATTTTTTTTTAAGAAATTATAGAATGAAACAATTTTCAATGCAAATTTTATGTATATTTAAGTGAATATAATATGAATTTAGATAAAACCATTTCAGAAATATTTAACCTTTAGCTTACGGGATTCATTTTTTTTTTATGATTCTCTCTTTAGAATAAGAAATTTTATACAATTAATTTAATCTTCGTGAGCAAAGTTCTTTGTATGAACCTTGCCACTAGGGGGTTATATATATATATATATATATATATATATATATATATATATATATATATATATATATATATATATATATATATATATATATATATATATATATATGTGTGTATATATATATACACACACACACACACACACACACACATATATATATATATGTGTGTGTATATTCTTGGGATATATGTTGTCTGCACTTTATAAGGAAAAGGTTAAAAGAAATTCTAGAATGATACAATTTTCAGTATAAATGTTATATGTGTAAGAATTTAGATAAAACCATTTCAGAATTATTTATATTTTGTATTAAAAATAATTTAAGAAGAAATTTTAGAATTTAACAGTTAATGGTTAGATATGCCAACGTTAAATGAAACTGTATGTCTGTGTTTTCAGGGAAATGTTTTGGCAAATATTTTTAAACTGTTTCTAAGTTGTAAAAATGCATATTTTAGTATATATTTTTAAGTTCTGAAAAGATATTAGTGAATGATCCATTGGTTACATTTTCTATCGATAAATGAAACTGTATGTCTGTGTTTTCAGGGAATTGTTTGGTATATATTTTTAAGTTTTGAAAAGACATTTATGAATATTCCAATGGTTAGATTTTCTATTGTTAAACGAAACTGTATATCTGTGTTTTCAGGGAATTGTTTAGTATATATTTTTAAGTTGTGAAAATACATTAGTGAATATTCCAATGGTTAGATTTTCTATCGTTAAATGAAACTGTATGTCTGTGTTTTGAGGGATTTGTTTGGTATATATTTTTTTTAAAGTGTTTCTAAGTTTTGAAAATGTGTATTTCAATGAATATTTTTATGTTCTGAAAATACATTAGGGTGTTAGCGATTGATAGGGTGTATTAGAATTTGTTCTTTATTTTAAAAGATCCCATACTGACAGTTGCCTTTTTTATCTTTTGTAGGTCTGTGATATATGTAAAAAAACTTTTACATTAAAGCGTAATTTAACTAGGCATTTAAAGACCCATAGTGGTGAAAAGCCGTTTGCTTGTGATATATGCCCCAAATCTTTTACTAGAAGAGTAGATTTAACTCATCATATGCGTATTGTTCATAATGGACAGAAACGTAAAAGTAACGCTAATAACCCCACTGTTAAAAAAAGTAGAAAATCAAAGGGTGTTTTGGATGTCTTTAACACTCACAATATAACCCCCACTGAGGAAGAATCCCATGATTTGAATATATTTTTTAAGAAAGTTACCCCAGCATTAATCTCAAAATTAAATGACGACTTAACGAATAATCGAAGCATTAAATGGTATATTTGCATCCACGTCGAAATGGTACGCACCGGATCAGATGGTAAAGAAGAATATATAAAGCCTTATTTTCGCAGCATATGCTATCAGCAATTAATTGCAGATAATATAGAATTAAATATTCAGGAAGCATTCGCTAAAATTATATACTCGTTCGAAGAATTCACTCAACGTGGGTCAGGCTGGACTCTCGAAAAAATTTTAAAACTAGATATTTGCACAGCAAAATATAACCCCCTGGCTGCTAGCAGCTATATCCCTCTTCCAAACCACTTACAGTCAAAGCTAGCTATTTTAAATATACAAAATAATGATCAAAAATGCTTCCTGTGGTGCCTCATAGCGCATAAATTAAATATTAAACGAGAAGACATTCCTAAACGTGTGAGTCATTATTTGCCCCATGAAAATATGATCAACATGCAAAATATTGAATATCCAGTGGCTCTGTCCAAAATCCCCCTCATAGAAAATATGAATAACTTGAGAATCAACGTGTTTGGGTATGAGGATAAGGAAGTATTTCCACTTCATATCTCCAAACACACCGAACGAGTGTGTATCAATCTATTATTGATCAGCGAAGAAGAGAAGCAGCATTACTGCCTCATTAGAAATATGTCGAGACTTGTTTCCAGTGTAACGAAACATAATGGAGCCACATTTATTTGTTACAACTGCCTGCATCGTTTTACAGAAGAAGATAATTTAAAGAAGCATCTAACCCATTGTAACAAGCACACTCCACAAGTTATTAAAACACCAGATGCGAAAGACAGCACATTGGAGTTTATAAATATGCACTACCAGCATCCCATACCGTTCATCATTTACGCTGATTTTGAGGCAATCATTGAAAAGATATCCACTGCTCAACCCAACAGCACACAATCATATACAACTGAAACGGCTCATCATAAGGCATGTGGCTATGCTTATATCATCGTTGGTCCCGATGGAAAATCTTTAAAACCTGTTAACGTCTATAGAGGCCCGCAAGCAGTGGAGGAATTTTTAAAGAATATAATTGAAGAAAAGGATGAGCTGTCTAAAAAACTGGTTGCTGTTAAACCCCTTAAGATGACGCCTCAGAATTTAATCGATTTTAAATCTGCAACCCATTGTTCATTATGCCATAAACCCCTATATGCAGATCGCGTAAAAGATCACGACCATCTTAGCGGATTATATCGCTCCGCTTTACATGCCTCATGTAACTTGAAATATAAGATGCGTAAAATAATTCCCGTAGTCTTTCATAATCTAAAGCATTATGAAGAATTTTATAGTACGTTAACAGGTGAAGGAGTAAGTGCGAAAGACTACGGGCATGCCCAGGCCGTTTGGAGAGCGATCAGCATCCGCAACTTGGGGGATTATCACGATTTATATGTGAAAAGTGATGTCCTCCAGTTGGCTGACGTTTTCCAAAGTTTCCGGGAGCTATGCAAATTATATTATGAACTAGACTGTGCACATTGTATGACAGCTCCTGGACTTGCATGGCAAGCTTGTCTAAAAATGTGTCAACAACCCCTACAACTCTTCACTGATATAGATATGCATCTGTTCATTGAAGAAGGCATACGTGGGGGTATAGCCATGATTAGCAAGCGCTGGGCATGTGCAAACAATAAATATTTATCAAATTATGATCCCGAATTGCCAAGCAAGTATATAATATATTTAGATGCCAGTAATTTATACGGATGGGCCATGTCACAAGTTTTACCTCATGGGGATTTTAAATGGGTGTCGCCCGATCAAATATGTGAAAAAACAATTCTTTCTACCCCTGACGATGCAGCTCACGGATATATATTAGAAGTCACATTGGAATACCCTAGTGGGCTGCACGAAGAACATAATGATTACCCCTTGGCTCCTGAACGTGTAGCACTTGAAAAAAATATGTTATCGCCGTACGCAGAAAAATTAATAGAGGATGGTCATTTTACAAAATCGGAAAAATTGGTGCCAAATTTGAATACTAAGGAAAATTATATTGTGCATTATAGAAATTTAAAATTATATTTATCGTTGGGGATGAAGCTCACCAAAATACACAAAGTGCTACAATTTCAACAAAAGGCCTGGCTCCAACCCTACATAGATTTTAACACAGAGAAACGTAAAAACGCCCAATCTTCTTTTGAAAAAGATTTTTTTAAACTAATGAATAACTCTGTGTATGGCAAGACGATGGAGAATGTCAGAAGACGAATTGACATACAATTAGTAAATGATACGAAGAAGTCTGAAAAATTAGTGGCGGCACCCTCTTTCAAGGCATTTAGCATTTTTAATGATGATTTAGTAGGGGTAGAAAGAATCAAGAAAAGTATCATATTAAATCGCCCCATCTACGTTGGCTTCGCAATTTTGGAATTAAGTAAACTGCTCATGTACGATTTTCACTATAATTATATTAAAAAAACGTACGGATCTAATGCACAACTTTTATTTACGGATACTGATTCGCTAACATATGAAATTAAAACCGAAGATATATATCAAGACATGGCCCAAAATGCACATTTATTTGATACGTCCGATTATCCCCAAGACCATCCTCTGCACAGCATCGACAATAAAAAGAAGATTGGCAAATTTAAAGATGAATTATGTGGTGAGCCGATAATTCAATTTGTAGGGTTGCGAGCGAAAGTGTACTCTATAAAATCAGTGCATAGCGAAAAGAAGACTGCCAAGGGGGTATCTAAAAATATTATAAAAAAAAAATTGAAACACGAGAATTATAAAGATTGTCTACTCCATCGTCAAAGCACCAGAGAGGTACAAAATAGAATACAGAGCACCAAGCATAAATTATATAATATCATCCAGAATAAAATAACACTATCTCCATTTGACGATAAACGTTATATTCTGGATGACGGGGTACACACCTTATCGTATGGCATCATAAAATTAAACGTACATGAGCAGTATAATTTTTTATTTTTCGTCTTTTTTTTTTATTATAAATATAATCAAGTCTTCTTTGAAGAAAATATTACCAAGTCTTCTTTGAAGAAAATATTACCAAGTCATCTTTGAAGAAAAATAATCTCAAGTCTTCTTTCAAGAAAATGCCTACAATTCTTCTTTTGTCGTCTTCATATCATTAAAGAACATTTTGTTTTCTAATAGGAAGATGAATATATCTCCAAGTGAAAATAACAAATCGTCAAGTCTTTTTTTAATATAATTATCTTTTATGGAGGTAACATCCATTTAATATATGCTTCTTCTTCTTCCAATGTGGGGTTGTTAATTAAAAAGTGCCTCTCAAGAAAATTCAAGAATAATAATAATACTAATATATGCTATGCAAAATAATCTCAAGTCTTCTTTCAAGAAAATGTCTACAATTCTTCTTTTGTCGTCTTCATATCATTAAAGAACATTTTGTTTTCTAATAGGAAGATGAATATATCTCCAAGTGAAAATAACAAATCGTCAAGTCTTTTTTTAATATAATTATCTTTTATGGAGGTAACATCCATTTAATATATGCTTCTTCTTCTTCCAATGTGGGGTTGTTAATTAAAAAGTGCCTCTCAAGAAAATTCAAGAATAATAATAATACTAATATATGCTGTGCAAAATAATCTCAAGTCTTCTTTCAAGAAAATGCTTACAAGTCTTCTTTTGTCGTCTTTATATCATTAAAGATTTCCTATGAACTATACTCAAGTGCCTACAAGTCATCTTAAAAAGAACTTTTTTCATATAAGTTACCTCTCAAGAAAATTCAAGAATAATATTATATGCTGTGTAAAATAATCTCAAGTCTTCTTTCAAGAAAGTGCTTACAAGTCTTCTTTTGTCGTCTTTATATCATTAAAGATTTCCTATGAACTATACTCAAGTGCTTACAAGTCATCTTAAAAAGAACTTTTTTCATATAAGTTACCTCTCAAGAAAATTCAAGAATAATACTAATATATGCTATGCAAAATAATCTCAAGTCTTCTTTCAAGAAAATGCTTACAAGTCTTCTTTTGTCGTCTTTATATCATTAAAGATTTCCTATGAATTGTACTCAAGTGCCTGCAAGACATCTTAAAAAGAACTTTTTTTCATATAAGTCACCTCTCAAGAAAAATATTCTAAAATAATCTTTATCATTAATTTTTTAATAATATATGGCCATATAAATTATTTAACGTTAAAATCTAATTTCTTCATGAAAGAAAAAAAAGAAAAAAATATTTCTATATAAAACTGTGCACAGTTCTTCAAGTTGTTGCGTTGTTATATAACAATGTTGTGTTGTATAACAACGGGTGGTGGTGGGAAACAACTTAAAAATTTAAATTTTATTTTTTTTGTATATGTTTTATTATTCTTTTCAAAGGGTACCCTTAAGTTTATATATATGCGCAGCGCAAATTTAATGCCTTCTCTTTTTAGATATAATAATGCAGACTATTGCAGTATGCTCATGTCAACAATTAAAATTTTTATTTCAGCATAAATTTAATATCTTCTCTTACAGATTTAATAATGCAGACTATTGCAGTATGCTCATGTTGTTAATTAAAATTTTTATTTCAGCATAAATTTAATATCTTCTCTTACAGATTTAATAATGCAGAGTATTGCAGTATGCTCATGTTGTTAATTAACATTTTTATTTCAGCGTTAATTTAATATCTTCTCTTTTAGATTTAATAATTTGGATTGTTGCGATATGCTCGTGTCATGTCGGGTGGTGGTGGGAACAATCCTTTAAAAAATTATTTGTTTTTAGGTTTTTTATAATTATTTTTAACAAAGTTTACTACTAGTGGGTAAGTGATTTATTTTCTATACTTAATTCTATTCATTAGTGGTTATACTTATGTAAAGTTGTAAAAATATACTCGTAAACTTATATTAAAAAATTTCTAAGTCCCCAAAAATGTAGTTCCCTATTTAACCTGCAGATGGCAGCACCAGCTTAAAGCTGCTCCTTGTAAAAAATTTAGTTCCCTGTTTAACCGATAGGTGGCGCTCCGCAGAGCACCTACTCCCTCTAAGATTCTGCTGAACTACAAGGTTCCACTCTTTCCCGCTAGGGGGCGATAGCAGCGCTGCCCTCTCTTGATTGGTCCAAATCGACCGCCAGGTGGCCAGCTGCACTATGATTGGTCCACGTCACTCACTTAGCTCCGCCCACTTTAAGCCCCTCCCCCTTCTTGCTCCTGCTCCTGCCCCGAAACTCTCATTTTTATACTACTTATGTCTTGCCCTCAGACCCGTACGCTTTTGAGTTTGTTTTTCCATTCTCTGAAAACTGTAATAACTGCTATCCTGGAGCATTTTACCGGTGTAATTAATCTTTTAATTTTTGCATGATTACAATTAGACAGATTTTAGAGTCCATTAAATCGCATCTTTCCCCCTATTCTATGTAATGTTATTCTTCGTTAATCTCTGCTTATACGCGCATAGCTTTTTAATGTAATACACTGCTGGTCACTGTAAATGCAACACCCTGAAGGAAACATGCAAATAACATGAAATTTACAACATGCATTAGCGGAGGTGAGATATTCAAATGATTAGAATTTCAGCGCAGACGCACATCACGCGCGCCTGTGGCGCTACTTCAAAGCGCTATTTAAGGCTTGGAGATTTCGACGATTTCAAGTTCGGCAATTGTGTTTTTCTTGTGGTTTTTAAAAAAAAACGATCAATTATGCCTCGTCGAAAACAGCGATCATCTTTTGATCAAGTATCCGAGTACGACAGAGGAAGGATAGTGGCCTACCGAGATTGTGGATTATCTTTCAGGGAAATCGGTAGTCGTGTTGGACGAAACCAAACAACTGTAATGCGGATATGTGATCGTTGGATGCAGGAGGGTACGACGGACCAGCGTGTTCGATCGCATCCACCTCAGCGCACCACTTCACGTGATGACAGGCAAATTGTGCGCATGGCAGTGACGGATCGCTCAGTCACATCACGAACCGTAGCACAGCACATGCAGTCTGTAACGCATCATCCAGTGTCTGCGCGTACCATTCGACGCCGTTTACAGCAGAGTGGTCTGTCCGCAAGACGTCCATTGCTTTGTCTACCCTTGACGCAGAACCACAGACGTCTCCGTCGCCAATGGTGCGATGACAGAAAGATGTGGACGGCAGAATGGAATGAAATTGTCGAGTCACGCGACTGACGAGTCACGCTTCTGTCTGCAACACCACGATGGTCGCATTCGAGTCTGGAGACACCGTGAAGAGAGGATGCTGAACAGCTGCGTTATGCACCGCCACACTGGTCCTACACCGGGTATTATGGTATGGGGCGGTATTGGATATCACTCTAGCACACCTCTAGTACGCATTGCCGGTACTTTAAACAGCCAGCGCTACATCTCCGAGGTGTTGGAGCCAGTTGTCCTTCCTTACCTTCAGGGCTTGCCCACAGCCATATTTCAACAGGATAATGCGCGACCACACGTGGCACGCATTGTCCAACGGTTCTTCGTCAATCGCCAGATTGAATTGCTTCCCTGGCCGCCTTGCTCTCCTGATCTTTCGCCGATAGAAAACATGTGGTCCATGGTTGCTCTACGATTGACCCAGATTCCATCCCCAGCTGCCACAGCAGATCAACTTTGGCAACGCGTGGAAGCTGCTTGGTCTGCTGTACCCCAAGACGCTCTCCTGGTCCGAGAGGCCTTCAGTAGGCCAGCGCTGTCGGTGAACTCGAAGCCGTCCTGACAATCTAACTGTGTAAATTCTAACTCGCTGTACATACTTGCTTTAACTGTTGTAGTTGTAGTATGTTTAACGTATCGTAGTAAAGTAATTGAAGCGAAAGGCTTGTCGTATTATTGACCGATCCCAGCTCTTACACCGGGGCACGGAGAGACCTAGACATACAGTTTATGGCAACTCCCTTTACAGAACTATATTCCATAACAACAAAGCATAATACCGGTTATAAAAAAGGCACACAGCATTGCAAAGCTTTTTACACTATACAACATCACTTACAAAACTGGCATTACAATAATCTCAAGGCGACAATGGACCATCAGATTGACAAAAATATGTCCCTAAAACGATTTTTTTTCTTTCAGAAAATGATTCTGGAGCTCATCAGCTTTAAATTTAAAAAAAAGTATGTTGATCCAATCAATATTAACCAAGTTATAAGTATTTTTTTTCAAACGTAAACAATGGAAATGTTAGTCAAATTAAAACTTTAAATGCCATTTTCTCAAAACAAGTTTTCGTGTCGTTTCGGTAAGTTCAAAATGTTCCATGCATCATAATTTTTCTTGAATTTTCATAAAATTTCATAAAATGATTATTTGTATATGTTAGAATAAAACTTAGTAATCAATTCATTATACTATTTTAAAACAACTTAAAATTTTTACAATAAAAAAAATTTTTTGATAAAATTTTGTATAAAATGACCTATTTTTATCGATTTCTTTTCTAGTTTTTATAAATAGGTCTGTAAATCAAATATTGCTACTAACTTTTATTATAACTATATAAAGCTAGCTCAAGAGAGAAAATTAGATATCTCAGACAAAAATTAATGCGCATGGAGCATTTTTAAATAGAGTAATTAACAAACTGATTTTAATTAATATCTTAGCTAATTACATTTTGATTTTTTTTAAAATTTAGAATTTCCATCTCTAAACAACACTGTATAAGTATACAAAATTTCATAGCAATTGGTTATTAAATAAAAAAAAAAGTTTTTCCATGGTCCATTGTCGCCTTAAATAGTATATCATTGACAAGCAAAACGGCCACCATTCGCTCACACGGGCTAAACATATCTTCCCCCTCCTCGCAGAAATAATGTGGATGAGCAACAGTTTCTCATGAAACTAAGTTTAAAAGCACATTAACATAAAAAAGAACAGATACTAATATTTTCTGGATTAAATGGTAGTTAAAACATTTATAGAGAGAGCATGAGAAATTCACTTGCACAATACCAAAGAATAAAAAATAACTTTAGCCTAGAAAACATTACCACAGTTACACGGAATAGCTCTGTATAGTACAACACAGAAGAAGGCCCCATAAATAGCAACTATTTAAATGACCACGGTTAGAGAATGTGAAGAAAAGAGTGAGAAAAAACGGATAAACCAGTAACGCAAAAGCAAATAGGCAGACCAAATATTTTTAGGATCTGAGATTAATTTTGTTTTACAACCCCCCTCCCCCCGTATCCCATGGTCGCAGATTATAGGGGTTAGCGTGGCGATCTTGTTGTAACTCCGAAGGTTTTTCCTTTTGGGGGCAAACCTTACGAAGTATATCTAAGTGAACCCTGAAACGTTTTTAGTCTTTCACCCCCTCAATCTCGAAATCAACAGGCGTAAACTTCTCTACTACTCTATTTTGGCGAGCCAACTTTCTACTAGTAGCAGGCGCAGCAGTGGGAAAATAATAGTACACTAAGTGCCCTACTTTTATCTCTCTGACTCTGGCTATCTTAAGCAGAGCACCCTCCTGACGCTCCTATGAGATTCCGCTTCACTGAATCAAACGTCATGTGCATCCGATAGGCTGAGTGTTGTACATATTCCTTAACATCGGCATACGAACGCTCCGGGGGCTGGGACAATGGCTGTGTTGGTAAGTTAAAATATCTCCCATATAAAAGCAAGGCAGGATTCTCAACGGTAGAGGAGTGGGGGCTACTGCGGTGGCTAAAAGGGCGAATGATACATGCCGGAACCAATACTCTTGGATTTCGGACACCAGATGACTGAGGGAGTTAATAATAGTGGCATTTAACCTTTCACAGACCCCATCATTTTGAGGGTGGTAGCTACTTGTGTGGATTTTAGTAATGCATAGACTCTAATACACTTGCGTGATGACCTGATTTATAAAATTGGCTCCGCTATCGGTTATTAAAATTTTTGGAACCCCATGAGTGCAAATGAACTTCTCTAACACCTTAACACCGGTTGATGTTAAAATGTTACTTACGGGATATGCCTATGGAAAACGGGTGAAATAATCGGTCATAACAATTAAGTACCTGTTCTTTTCTGTAGACTGAGGTAAAGGCCCAACGGCATCCATAGCAACTCTTTTTAGGGGTCTAGGTGCAACAGGAATCTTCTGCAAGGAGAATAAAGGGTTCTTAATATGCGCCCGCCTACCTAAACAGGAAGGGCACCCTTCAAGAAATCGTTTAACCTGTTGGTACATTCCAGGCCAATAGTAGTTCTTCCTTAGACGGGCCAAATTTCTAGATAACCCAGGATGCGCTGCGGTCCTATTCGAATGACACTGAGGTAGGATTTCATCCGTTAGTGACAGCGGTACTACTAATTTGTTTGTCGTTCTAATAGGTTTCGTGGATTTTTATGTGTACAACAGAGAATGTCATCCTTCTCAAAGAATAGAAGGGTATTGGGGGTTTGGATTTATCCCATCTTTCAATACTACCCTAATTTTGGGGCATTTAGGATCGTGAGTTTGTTCTTTGGGGATGCGTAACTGTTAAGTAGGTTCGTAGGTCCCACCGTCGTATCGATCACTTGAACCTGATTCACCGCACAGGATAAATAATCCGCCATCAAATTTAATTTGCTGGGGTGATGGACAATTTTGTCGTCATACTGTGTTAGGGTCATTATCCAACGTGCAATGCAAGAAGTCGGGTCCTTCAATTTCTTTACTATTGATAAGGAATCTGTAATACCAATCGTGGTTTAAGTGGTCATTTCAGTTCTTTCACTCAATGAAGAGGCCCCATCCGGACGAAAGACGTTTATTTTCTTGACTGACATACACACACACATATTCATATAGAAGGAACAAAGAATAAAATGATCCGCTCACGGCAGAAGCTCTATGGAGCTTTGTGATGATACTCTCAGCCTACTCGCTAAGAGTATTACTAGCTGACTGAGAATGGTGCAGAGGGATCGTTACAAAGCCGCCAACCTACGCGCTGGGGCTGCTACCTCTTGCTCTCCCAATTCTCAACTGACCTTTTCCTCTCGAGGCCGCTTGGGGATGCACCCGTCACTCGGGAAAGGCCGCTTAGTATCAGGCACAGTCTCTAGCTAAAGGCGCCTGATACTACACGCCCCACGTAAGATTGATGTATTTCTCTACCAATATTCAATCTGAAAATAACACCTTTGAAAACTGGAAAATCTGAATTTTCCCTCTTTAGAGAGATCAAAACCTTGCCCATGATTAATAAAACAATTCATACAGCAGTAAGAGAAAATTATGAATAAACGTAACATAGAACTGGTAATAATTTAAAAAACTCAATACTTAAAATACTTAAATACAAACATTTGACAATCAATAAATATCAGTAACTTACTAATAATGATTCAAAGCAATATACATTTTTGCAAAATAGCACAAAACCCATTGTCACCAACAGATCATTAGTAACTTTTAAAACATAGAAATTCTAATATCACAGTTCTTCAGTTCTGCAAAGAAAAAAAAAACGCACAAACAACTGAAAACACAAAATGAAAATCAGAATCATGGAAAACAAAATAAAACAAATATGCTCACAAATGATTCCTACAGCAAAAAAAAAAAAAAAATGAGTTTGTAGCATTGGTTTTCACAAAAATCAACAGTTTTACACCAAGAGTCATACAAGACGGGATAATGCATCCGCATGCGGCATTTTTGCCCTGGAGCAATACTTGGTAGTGATGTTGTACCTCTGTATGGCAAAGGCTCATCTCTGTAACCTCGCCGATTGTGGTGCACTTTTTGTCAGGAATGGTAATGGATTATGGTCGGTGAAAAATTCGACTTCCGACCCAAATATCCCTTCTTCAAACTTTTTCAGGCTCCACATTACGGCTTAGGCCTCTCGTTCAATTGTGGACCACGCCTGTTGAGCTTCAGAAAGCTTCTGATTTGCATACGTCACCGGATGAAGATTTCCCCGGAACTTTTGAGATAGGCAAGCAGCTACCCCTACTTGTGAAGCGTCCGAGTGAATCATAAAGGGTCTGCCTGGAAAAGGAGCATAGAGCGATGGTGCTGTCATTAACACTTCCTTCAGTTTTGTGAACCTCACCGCATGTTCTTCAGTCCAAGGGATGTTGTCCGGCACTCTTTTTGTAGTCAATTCCGTTAACGGAAACGCCAGCTCGGCGTAGTTTGGGATATAATCACGGTAGTAGTTAGCCTAAGTAAACAGCGAAGTTCTCTTTTGGTTTTCAGTTGACTCAATCGACGGATCGCTTGGATTTTTCTGGGTCTGGTTGGTGTTGCCCCGAACGGACAATATTTCCCAAGAACTTCATGTGTGGTTTCACAAACGTACACTTAGTGAGATTTACTGTGAAGTTTAATTCTTCCAGTTTGGACAAAATGACCTCTAAATGTTGTAATGCTCGCTAATGTCCTTTTAAAAAATAGCGACTTCGTCTACATATGCTGGACAAAATTCACCGAAAGGCGAAAGAGCTTTATTCATTACTCGTTGAAATGTAGCTGACGTGTTTCTAAGTCAGTCGAAAACTCATAACTGATAGTGATGGCAATGCTTGCTTTCCTCCGCCATCGGGATTGCCCAATAATCCTTCAAGAGGTCCAGCGTAGTGATGATATTTGCTCTTCCAATCGCCTGTATTAGTTCCGTAGCATCCATCTTCCATCGGGCAATCGTCCGGAATAGTCACGGAATTGAGGGCCCTATAATCTACGCACAAACGTAAGCCCCCATCCTTTTTGCTTACACACACAACCGGGTGCGCTATCTCTGTTTTGTTCTCTTCTGTAAGGTATACACAAGATTCGATTCACAAGAATCGAACTTTTGAGTGAATGAATTAAAGAAGCTGCTTGAGATATGCTAATTTCGGCATACGCGCTTAGTATAAATATCATGCAGCGTCATTAATAAAGAAGGTTTTAAAAAGGTTGTTAAGGTTGATAGATAAGCGAGAGGGAGCTACGAGGTAAACAGCTCCAGGTGTTAACCGGCGCTAGTGCTTAGGGAGCCCAAAGTTTACGTGGCAGTACTGCTGGTTTGACTCTCTGCTGGTTTGTGAGTATTGAAATGTGTATTTCTATTGAATGTTAATATATATTTTCCGTACAAGTAGTACGTATGCTTATTGCTGTAAAAAAAATTCTATATGTGCAACGAATTCAATAAACATTGTTTCACGTATAAACTGTGTTTGTATCAAATTCAAATAGAGTGCCCCTTAGTAAAATTCTTTATACTGGCGCCCGAAAGTTTATATATACCCTGGTTGTTATCGTTACATTTATAACGAACAACATAATTGAAGTTAAACTGTGTACTGTGTACTTATATTGATAAAATTGTTGCAAGTACTTATATACTATTTGAAAATGAGTGTTGTAGAACAAAACCCTGCTGGAAATTTTCCTCGGGTAATTATGATTTAGCAAATTGCGCCATTCGAAGCAACCTTCAATGGCGGCCCCTCAAGCCCCTAAAGAAAATTGAGCATTACTTTCAGCATCAATGCACCCCAGAGAGGCGTAAACTTAAAATTGCTCTAGCCTCTTTAAGAGGTAGTGCATATCAGTCGTACACGTGTATGCAAAGCAGTAATCTGATTTTTGACTATTTGTCATTCAAGCAACAGTTTCATAGCGTTTTTCCAAAGACCTTTAATCAAAGTCAAATTGAAGCGGAAATTTATTCGCTAAGGCAACGTGAAGGTCAGTCTGCGTTAGATTTTGCTATGGAAAAGATTTCCAAGTGTGAGGAATATTTAGAAGGAATGACGGAAGCGGTAATCTTAAAAATAGTTATTCAACGTTTTAAGCCAAGTGTTCAAGATTTTTTAGACAATCAAATTATTACAAGCAATGTTACTCTCCTTCAAGCTTTAGCTAAACATGACAATAGGCATTTCTTCGCTACCCCTGACCCTCACCCAGGTACGAGAAGTTTTATACACCCCAGCCAAAAGTTTTCGCGAGTTTCAAACTAGCAGCGAAACCAGTATCGCAGGCGAAATAATAGAAGCTCACGGCGTTACAATGAAATTAGTGCACTTAAAGTAAATAATATGCAAGCACCTTACGTGCACTGGCGAGTTGTTTCACATGATATGGTTCAACCTGTTGAAACTGTGTGGTCAAATGTATTAACTTGTCCGAGCAGTAATCATTATTTTGAGAATAGTGAAAGTCGGGGTTTTTTTGTGGCTTATAATGAAAGTGAGTGTAGCTGGAATAATGCGGTAAGTCCAGTGTAATTTCCTGAAAATAGTGCCGATACTAATGCTAGTGGTTTAGAAAATAAATCTTCTGATACTTGTATTAATGTTATACCTGATATTTTAGATGATATTCACACATCTGTTAATGAAGGAAATTTAGTAGATGACGAAGTATGCGTTACGGAAGTTACTGAATACTTATTAGTTGACGACAATAAAAATTCTTTAAACGATAGTAGGAACTCGCTAGGTAATGATGATATTATTTCAAGTTTCCATCCGAATGAGGATGCTGTAGGCCAGGTTCATAATATGGTTTTAAATAAAGTACATGAAAACCAGACTAAGAACCAGGATGAAAAGTTGACACAGAGTTATACTGTAAGTAGTTTAGCTGATGCTTCGGGAGTTATAGACGTAGTTTGCATTAAAACGCACGAGTACGAAAAGCTTAATCTTCCTAAAACTGAAGCAGTGTTAAAGAATTTAAATGATAGCGATTCTGAAGAAGGACGTTTTAAAGAGACTTTTTCGTCAAAAGAGGATAAAACTAAAGTTAAGGGGGATAAAAAACGTGAAAAAGCGCCTTCAGGTTCCAGCATTAAAACTGCTAATACTGAAGTAATTAAGGCGGTAAACAAGAAGTCGTATAAGCACAAATACGAAAAGCAGAGTCAGTTTGTTAAAAAACATGAAAAAAGCAGCGAAACAATTTGTAAACGTATCATAAATGGCGAGATAAAGCCAGTAACTAAACGCGTTGGTGCGGAGTATAAGTTTGAAAAAATAGAATCTGCACTAAAATCTAATACCGATACAAGCAAAAGTACGAAGAAAAGTAAAGTGTGCACTACAAAACCTCCATCAAAGGATGAACGTGGCACACATAAGGTACACAAGGTTATCAAAAGAAAGAATTACAATTCTAAAGGTCCTTTGCATAAGTACAGGAAACGCAAGATATCAGCCGCCCAGCAAGGTTGGCCTCCTACCAAGAGACCTCCTGTCCATCGTCAAGCCGGACCAGCGCCTCAGGACCAACGCCCTGCTGCACGAAGGATGACCACACGGTTAACGAATCCCTTTAGTAGGACTGCGACCATCAAAAGAGGTTCCACGGAATGGACAGGCTGGTGCAAGGAAGTTGGCCGCTTTCATGAACAAGTCTTGTATCAATTCTCTTATTCTATCCCACCCCCTTCAATAAAATCGAACCAAACTGGTTTGAAATTCCCCATTGTATATACTGTGTAAACATTTTGAAGGGAAGGGGTGAGCCACAGAAAAAAAAACGGCATACTGTTGTTTTATAAATTTTTGAAGGGGACATGTAGGGAATAGAAAAAAAAATACATACTGCATAATATAATAATTAACCACTAATGTACTAACTTCACAAAACATAACACATGTGCATTATGAATTAAGGGAGAGCATCTACAAACAGTCAAGAAATGTCATGCTGTGCAATTATGTTGACACTTTTAACTAAAACAGATCTTCTAGGGCGCAGTTGGCCAGTCCAGTATCCGCAACTCTGCAAATCCAGTGTTTGATGGTGTCACCTGGACCTTTCGGGGTTAGTTTTGTAAAATGGGAGTGGTGTTTTTCCCCCACACAACGTGTGGAAGGTTTTTTTGGCTTTGCCACCCATTATGTAAAAAGTCAGACCAGCACGCGTTTTCAATTAGTTAACTGAAGCCGTTCAGACCTCAGTTACCTAATTTTTTTTTCGAGGGAGGCCAGTGTAAGGTATACACAAGATTCGATTCACAAGAATCGAACTTTTGAGTGAATGAATTAAAGAAGCTGCTTGAGATATGCTAATTTCGGCATACGCGCTTAGTATAAATACCATGCAGCGTCATTAATAAAGAAGGTTTTAAAAAGGTTGTTAAGGTTGATAGATAAGCGATAGGGAGCTACGAGGTAAACAGCTCCAGGTGTTAACCGGCGCTAGTGCTTAGGGGGCCCAAAGTTTACGTGGCAGTACTGCTGGTTTGACTCTCTGCTGGTTTGTGAGTATTGAAATGTGTATTTCTATTGAATGTGAATATATATATTCCGTACAAGTAGTACGTATGCTTATTGCTGTAAAAGCAAATTCTATATGTGCAATGAATTCAATAAACATTGTTTCACGTATAAACTGTGTTTGTATCAAATTCATTTAGAGTGTCACTTCAAATTATATACACCCAAGTCTGGGTAGAAGTGAGCTAAAACTCTATACTTCTATAAGGTCCAATGCTAACAGTCCTTTAATTTGCTCACCGACCTTATCCTTCAGGGCTTCCGGGATTCGGTACACGAACGGCCTCCTCCTCTCCGCGCCTGGCTTTAATTTAATGTGGTGCGAGCCGACTCTCGCAATTTTTTCACTCTCTGAGAAGAGCCGTTTATGTTTTTGAAACACCTGGATAAGCTTATTTTTATCCTTCTGGTCTAAATGGTCTACTTCGAACTTTTTCCATTTTTCGTTGTGTCGATGTTCCGAGAAACTTGGTGTTGTATGGATTTCGCCAAATTCCTGATCTTCTCCAAAGACTACACCAACAGTTAAGGAAGGTGGATCGCATTTCCTGATCTTATTTCATGGACATGTTTCACGGCTCCATTCGGCAATTTATTCTTGTAAGAATGAGGTGGTTAATGTCGAATGATTTGTCAAGGGCCTGTCCATGTCGCATAGATCTTATTGGCTGAATCGGGAATTAAAAGGATGACCTGATCTCCCACGTCAAAGTTTCTCACGGATGACTTCCTATTGAAATAGTCTCCATACATCTTTTGTTTGTGAGCTGCAGTCAGGGACGCCCTTTCTGTAGCCCGTTTCATTCTTATCTTCATCTCTTGAAGATATTCAGCTGCAGGTTGAGACACATCGGTTGGAAGGCAAATCTCTCCTTGTTTAACATTTATGTGAGTTGCAGCTTCTTCATCTAGCGTGGAATATAATTTGTCACTTATTATTAACTCTTTTAATGCCTCAAAATCCTTTACCTGTCTCAAATTGCAATATTGCTCCCCCGCAGTTGTCAATCTCGACGCAAAATGTGCATGATTTTCATGGGGCAAACGTGTAGCTTTTCTGAAGTTTTGTAAACAGGTTAAGGGAGTGGGCTCAAATTCCCTTAAAACTACAGCCTTAATCATCTCATAATCCTTTATTTACTCATCCTTAAAGTAGATTAAAATATTTACTGATTTTTCACCCAAGAGATTTAAAAGAATTTCAACCTTAAATTACACCGGCACCTTTTCGGACCTAAATCCCCTCTCTAGTGAAGCGAAAAATAGATTCCACCCCTCTGATCTCTTCGGGATCGGAATTGTAAGAATGCGAACACTGTATGAAATTTTCAATCAAAGTTCGACTACCTGCATCCATATTTCCCTGCGAACCTTCCCTCCGAGCCCTTTCTAATTCTTTCAAATGATTAGAATTAGCCTTTCTGTCTTCAATGACTGTGATCGTGAAGTCTTCCACGAATCCTGGATCCTTCTTTTAGGCTTCACTATTTAATATTTAATCCTTCAGAGTCACAGCTGTAAGATTATCGATAATCTCTACGCCCATTTCTTTGGCTACATAAAGAAGGACCTCTTTTCTCGCACCGCGAAACATTTTGATAGAAGAAACAAACAAAAAACAAAAACAAAACAAACAGAAATAAATACTCTGTGTTCTTTAAAAATATCATAAATTACCTAAACGCCACCTCCCACTAATAACGTTACTTAATTTATGATCCCGCATAAATAAATTTGCGTTTTACAGAACCTGAAATATGTCCAGACACGCAAAAGGAAAGTTGCCTACCTTGGCTGATGCTCGTTCTTCTCTTGCTTATGGACTCAGGTCCGATCTTTCTCGATTACGCCAGGTGTAATACCAATCGTGGTTTAAGTGGTCGTTTCAGTTCTTTCACTCAATAAAGAGGAACCATCCGGACGAAAGACGTTTATTTTCTTGACTGACACACACACACATATATATATACATATAGAAGGAACAAAGAATAAAAATAATCCTCTCACGGCAGAAGCTCTATGGAAGTTTGGGATGATACTCTCAGCCTACTCGCTAAGAGTATTACTAGCTGACTGAGAATGACGCAGAGGGATCGTTACAAAGCCGCCACCCTACGCTCTGGGGCTGCTACCTCTTGCTCTCCCAATTCTCAGCTGACCTTTACCCTTCGAGACCGCTTGGGGGTGTACCCGACACTCAAGAAAGGCCGTTTAGTTTCAGCACAGTCTCTAGCTGAAGGCGCCTGAAACTACAGGAACCTGGTCACAATATGCGCAATATACGGTAAAAGGCCTCACAAACAGATAGTGACGAAACTGAGACACTCCCCACACCACCCCGAAAGCCTCCTTCTCTACCACACTATAACGGGTCTCGGCCCCTTTCAGCTTCCTATCGCGTAAGCGACTGGATACAGACGGCCTTCAACGTCTGCCTGACATTGTGATGAGTTGGTGCAGATTATGCACTATCTAGAGAAAACCGGCAACATGAGTACGGGCTTCTTGAGTAGCTCTTGTCGGAGAATGTCAAAGACACTGAGCATCAGGCTTCCATTTAAATGTGTAAGTTTGCTGGGTTAGGTCAGTTAACGTGAGGGCAAATCTTGGCATAGATGCCTATAAAACGTCAGTAAAATCCCGTCACTCCTAAAAACAGTCTGACCTGTTTTCTTGACTCTGGAGTTTTGAATGCTCTTACTACCTCTAAATTGTTAAGTTCGGGGGATGCGATTCCTTTGCTTATCCTAAACCCTAAATAAGTAATTTCCTTCTAGGCGAAACTGCACTTTGAGGGTTTAAATTTAAGGCGGTGCTCAGTGAGCCGATCAAACACAAGGCTAAACCGATGAAGGTGTTTTCGAAGGTTTTGGATGCAACGACGATATCATCTAGTTAGGTTGCTATCTGAAGCGGCCGTAAATTAAATAGGACGGTTTGCATGAGACGCTGAAAGGAGGAAGGAGCATTCCTTAACCCAAAGGGCATCATTTTCCACTGAAAATGTCCATTATGTAGATACATCATCAGGATGCGAAAACATTTGGTAATATCCCGTGGTCAAGTCCAAGTTGGAAAAATATTCAGCCCCGTTTAAATTATCTATAAGTTCGGTCATATTTGGGAGGGGGAAATTATCCTCGATCGTCTTATCATTAAGACGGCGAAAGTTAATCACCTATCGAAATGTGACGTTCGCCTTCTTAACCAAAAGTACTAGGGCTGAATAGGGGCTGTCACTTTCTTCTACAATTCTAGCCTCCAAAAGTTCAGTGATTTTTTTATCCAATTCCCCCCTCAAATGGTAGGGTACTCTGTAGGGCTTTTTCCCAACCGGCACAAAATCCTTAAGGTAGGCATTGTGGCGCATAGTGTCACAACCTTCCAAATCCTTAACTGACCGGGAGAAAAGGTTTGGATAACCCTGTTGCAAGTTTAATAAGGATTCACGATTAGTCTCATTCAGATGGGACAAATTGAGGTCCCCACCCCGGCGTCGAACTCATCTGAGTGGTCAGAATAAGAACAGGCCGTGGTGCTATGCACCGAGGTTTTGGTAACGGGTTCTACCCACTCTACTATGACCAGTTTCATACCCTTATTATGGGTTAACGGCAGAGAAGATAATTTTAAAACTTTTACCCAACTGCAGGAATTTTTAAATATGGTCCCAACTGACCTAGCGATTAACGAATTTTCGGTTTGACACTGACTCACTACGAAAACTGACGACCCCTCGGGAAAAACATTAGGTGAAACCGTTTGTAAAACGAATCCTCTACCTTCTCCTGGAAGATTCGCTGTTTGGTTCGTGCAAGAAATAAATCACTTGGCAAAATAACTGATGAAACACAAAACAAAACTTTAATCTGACTAAATAAGGTGGGAAGCTCAAACTGTAAAATTTCTAACTTCAATATCTATATCTACGAGTATTAAACCCTCAACACAATATTCTTTGTTTTCCTCGATTAAACTTTCCTGACCACGGATTCCCTAAAATAATCTCAACTAACAGCTCCCGTGCCTGTTTTCTGCATGGGACACTCACGCCAACACGGCCTTGCCGTCTCGTGGCTAAAAACCTTCTGCTTATAGACCACACTCTTAATCCCCCTTGGGGTCGTTGAACTTACTCCCTCGCACCCCTTCCAAAAAGGAATGCGCTACAGAGGGTGGCTATCAGTGTTCCTGGAAACACGAAGCAGGCGCTGGGAGGGGAACGCAATTCTGATATTACTACACCGTTACTTGTATCTTTCGTAAGTAAATGTTAAAGAATATCCAGGTTAAGGGAATAAGTAAGTAAATATTAAAGTATAATTTTTATTGAAGATATTACAGTTCGACAAAAAAAATTGAAAAAAACAAGATAGAGTTTTAACTGTAAAAATTTCACGGTATACCTGTTTAGATATGTTTAGATAAATAAACCCTTACAACTGGCCTTTAAGTTTCGTCTCTAGCATACAAGTTATCTTCAAATATACCATAGCTAGCGGTTACATTTTAAATAATAATCCACAGGAGGAAAATAGGTTAAATTTATTAAAATAATTAATCATTTTTAAATTAATAGTACAATTAATGGTTTTGGGGCATATAAAACAAGTGTCTACTTCTCTTCTGAAATCCAAATTTTCACCATATTTCTTACCTATTATTTTCCTTCACGACATTGATGTTAAATTGAGAGGATCTGCTTTTATGAAAAAAAATCCTTCACAGAAAGAATTTGAAATATAACGAAAGAATTTGTCTCGAAAAATGTTAAAACATCTTAAAGGATATAGAAAATCTTAACAAAACTTATTAAATCTTAATCTTTTTCTTTATAGAAAATCTGAAAGACTTTACGGGTTGAGGAAAAACTGCAAAAGAAAAAAGAAAAAAGTTTTGAAAAAATTTGAAAGTGTGGAAAAAGAGTTTTAGACCTGTATGCCGATCAAAAACATACGAGAGCAAAGCTCTCGCAAGGCCCCCCCCCCCACCTTCCGCAGAGGGGTGACAAGTGAGATGCAGAACAAACAGCGAGAGCTTTATATCTCGTAAATACGAACGTCACGAGATCAAAACTTGCGGCTAGTAGGGAGCTCTCGTAGACTCGTCTTTTCTCTCGCAAAGCCGGAATAGTCATTCGCTTTGCGAAGGAGAAGAATGTTATCCCTTACTTTAAGCAGGGAATGGATATTACAAGATACGGATAATCCACTTGAGATGGAAGATGAAGTTTTTATTACAAAAATTTAGACTGTACAAACATGAATTTATGTGTTTATTACATTTTTTTTCTACATCTTCTTTAGCATTTATAAGCTCTAAAAGCTTATTATTTCTGACTAACAACTTATTTTTGTCTTCCATTATTTTAATTAATGTTTCTAAATTTTGATTAATTTTTAGCAGAATTCCTTGCCGGGATGTTGTTTCGATTTCTTGTACCATAGTTTTTTGGGTTTGAAGAGCCTCAGCTTCAAATTTATTTAACTCGGCTGCTTCTCTTTTTCTTTTTAAAGCTAGATGCTTCCTGCCACGTACTGTTGAACTGTCTAGAAAATAATAAAAAATACATAGTAAATGAGATAGCACATGGAACAGAGCTATTATTTCATACATAAAAATCAACATAAGTTATTTCATAGAAGTTATTGTCGCAGATTATATAGTAAAACTGCAAATAATTATGAAGACGAGTTCTATGCAGGCATTTACATAAAACTATGTATGTTACGTAAAACATACAATTGTTTAATTTCTATAAAGTATGGTACTAAAAAAATTTTTAAATATCTCCAACAATTTCAGTCTGAAATTTATATTTTAAAACTTGTTACAAAAATTTGATTTAAATTTATCAAAATCCAATTAACTTACTTGATGATTGAGCAATATGCCAAGACTTTATTTCTGCTGTTTTAGTGGTAGTTACAATCTTAGATATTGAAATTCACTTTGAATAACAACTTTCTGGGGGGGGGGATTAATTAGTATAAATAGCAAATAATTTTGCTTTAAATTTATTTAAAAAATTGAAATTTTCCAAAAGCATTATGAAACAAACATTTATTTTGTTAGTTACAATAGCTATTTTTTTTCTCTAGGATTTTTCTTAGCTTTATGATTATTAAATACATGTATTTAACAATCATAAAGCTAAACATAATTCTGATATATGACTGAAAATTGGCAGTAATCTTTTGAAGCACAATTATTAAATTTATATTTGCTATTTGTGTACAATGTCATGGTCTCAATCCACACCCTCAAATATTAACAATGCAGTAATCTTTATCTGGTAACAAAGCCTCCTGCAACAAAATATTTTGATCTTTGTTTAATGATTAACTAACAGCATTTTTAAAAATTTATAATAAGATTTATAAACAAAAATAGAAATATGATATTCTTGTACACAAATGCCAGAAAAGTCTAACAGAACATTTTTAGTAATTAATTGTCCCTTAAATAAGCATTAGGACATTTTAAAATTTTGCTTTAATTAAATTTATTTATGATAAATATCTTGCAATGTAAAAGTATGATATATTATAAATAGCATTGAAAATCATTCAAAGAAATTCTAATAAACAGGTAATTAAATACAAAATTAATAGTTTACTTACCATCCATTTTTTTCTGTCTTAAAACAGTCTACAAGTAAAAAAATAATAATAAAATATTAGGATATTGCTAAAGTCAAATTACATTTTCTTCTTTTCAAATACAACTGAAATTACGTACCAATGCAGATGAATCGAATGACTCATCAGTGATGCCTTCACTGCACTTTTTTCTCGATCTCCTCTACTGAAAAATTTGATGTCCTTTGAGACAATTTTATCTACAAAATGTAAAAGAAACAGCCACGTTGGTCGAAGTCAAAGCGCGGAATTTTCCCAATGCTGTATAATTTTTCTTAAACCCCAACGTAAGGAGGCAATTAAAATGCGGAGTTTGAGGAAGTTCTCTCCGACGGTTTCGCTAAATTGACCGTCGAATCCCCTCGGGTTAGGGTTCGTGAGGGGACCCCTGCTCCCGCACTCGGGAGGAGAAAAAGGGCGTGGCCTGACCATATAAGGTTTCCTTACACATCTTGACGTCATCATTTGCGGAAGCGCAAATTGTTTGATCAGCATAGCTAAAATGAATGTTTTTCCCCTACTCTCGCAAGCACCCCCCATTGCGGAGAGTCACATCGATCCAGCGTTTGTTCTGCATACGGGCCTTAAGTCCTGTATCATTCTAAAATATAAATAGGTCTTTTGAAATTCCAATATGTTTAGAAAATTTTATCCGAAGGTAAACGATTAAAAAAAGATTTTGGGAAATATAGGATCAAGCTTACGGCAGGTAGCTGTTTAGAATGTACTTTAGGTCACCACGAGGGCTTCTAGATCAACAAGAAAGGACTCGCGTAGGGAGAACTTTCCCCATGATTTGATGAATTGTGTCATGAATCAGATTAATGCTTTTCAAGATCAATAAAATTTCAAAAATTCAAATATAATGGCATTTTTTTATTTCTCTGGTGAAATAACATTATATTTATCGAGAGTATTTTCTTCTCTTAATGTTTAACTTGTTTCTAATCATTAAAAGTCCCATACCCTGTGCAAATACCAAGCCTTGATTGTTTGATGTTTCTGACAAACGTCTGAACTCAACGTATAAACGGACAAATTTTATAATTTTTGTGGATATTTACTTAAGAAAAAAAATGTATCCTACTTTCAGAGAAAAATGAAAAAGAGGGAAAACGCCCCTTTTATTCACAGACTGTAGAGAGTGTACACGCCGCCAACTAAAGAACGTACATTTTGTTGAACAGCAGTGGCAGTTTAAAGACTGTGACCTCCTCTGCGTCTCAGTATTTTGCATTTTAAGGGTTAATTCAGATTCGGAGACATAGAGGATACTCCAGGCTTAGGCATAGGCAATTATTTTAAGTCCACACCGGAAGTTGCTTTCAAGCGGTGGTGCCGATCTTCGTAAGGTGGTGACGTCCTTTACGTCTCAGCATTTCCCCTGGAGACACAGTGTGCGTACCGGAAAAAACCTTAGTCCTTTTTTCTGGGCCTGAGAGATCTCTCTACCAAACAGTATTTTGCGAAACAGCGATACTATTTATCCTTACAGAGATGCATCATTCATTTATTTATTTATTTTTCCTTTTTTAATGCGTGTAAAAAAAAAAAAGTTTTCAAAAAGAAATGTGAATTCTTGGGGATTAAACATTCTCATATCATATGCTTTAGCTACTGGTTCATCAGTAATTATACTACTACTAGGAGGCAGATTCTCAAAATTTGGCAGATGCTTTAATCTTCGTTTCCTTAGATATACATCTTTCGCCACTGGTTTTCTTACGACTTTTACTTTGCGTAATTTTATCACATATGTTTTAAAATTCAACTACAGGTTTGCAAAGTACTTTTAAAATAATGCTACTGTCAATTTTGAATGATTAAAAATGATTTTAAACTTTCGCGATAAAAATACTAAATCAATGAACTATCGAATAATCGACCAAATGGAATGCAATTAAAATTTGTTGGGCGTTCCAGTTTTTTGACATTTATGTCCTAATAAAATAATCATCATTGTTATATAGTTGTAGGTCCCGGTAAGCTTAGCCATCGTATTTCAAAAGATGACATTTACACTCTAAACCAGTCATACTCAACCTTTTTTTCTCTCGGGCCACATGCATATGTTTGCTACGTTACATGGACCGCAACATATTGCACTATACCTCATAATTTAATAATCTAAAAAATAAAACTCGAAACCTAAATGGATTCAAACGTTTATTTAAAAATGATTGTGTTTTTTTATGTTGAGACAAGCTTTTGACTATTTTAGACAAATCAAGTTTATACTTGCACAATACGTCATACAGGTGAGAATTAGTAAGCCGATTTCTATATACGCTCATCGCATATGTCCTTTTGAAATTCGATGATTTACAGAGAAACGTTGATGTGAACAATATGAGCAGCAGGTGACACAATTTTATACAGTTTTATATTTTTCAGGTACTCATTTTCAAAATTGTGTTTACAAAAGCACCTGCCTGATAGTGAGTGTGAGGGTTTCGGGTCGCACGGTTTGAGTACTCCTGCTCTAAACCAATCAGCCAACCAATTATCCTCATATATTTTAGCATCATCTGATGATATGGAATTATAAGTGGCACTTTTGCAAGAAAGTCCCGATATCGAGACTCAATAGACTTGTTAACGCTTTGCATGCGTTGAAGTATATGTAATTGCTATAGAAAACATTTCAAACGTCTGAAATTTTTTAAACGATGTTCTTGTTACATCTCTTGTAATCGTAGTTTCATTTAAATCTTTTAGGATATCAAGGATAAAATTCTATCTTAACTGCATAATTTTTCTTAAATCGTTTACTGCTTCTGCATTTCATGACCTCCTTATTAAAAACAGAGATTTTAAATTCCATGAATGTTACAGATTTATTGCCTATTTTCTTACTTAATAATTATTATTAATCCGGCAGTATTATAAATATTGCTGGATTAATAATAAATTCCTGCAAAATTATAATTCCCATTAATATTTCAGGAATTATTTATTTTAAATTCTGCATCAGTCCATATATGGGTATACCCATATATGGATAAATTCAAGAAAACGTAAACAGCAAAAAACACCCAATTAATCTAAATAATTTAATAAATATAAACTTAAAAGAAACATCTTATATTTTAAGGCAAATTAAGCTTTGTTCTTTTGGATTTGTAACAAAAAAAAAAAACTTCAACTTTCAGTGACAAATCTTTTATTGTTTTTCTTACAGAAAAGCTAAAAATTTACTGTCCTAATGTATATACATCTCACAATTCATGAAAAACAGATGAGATGATATTAGAAAAAAATAAAAATAAGGAACAGATGCTTGTTTAATAACACATGACTTGAGCCTTTACCTGTGAAAAGAAAGAAAAAGAAACATCAGGTGAAATATCTATAAGAATTATGGTAGCTATAATTAGAATTTCATTCATTCCTCTGTCTCTTATATTGAATTTTATTCGTACAGTAAAATATTTCTAAAGGAAATATGTGGGTAGATGTACTGAAAAAGAATAAGATAACACGAGGATTGAAAACGCAATGAAAAAATTATTAAAAATGTGAAAAGTGTGTTAAATTACACACCTTTTATAAAAATCTGTCAATTAGTAAACTACATTAAATTATTCGAATACAAAAACGAAAAAAAAATTACTGATATTTATTAGCTTTATAACCATCTCAGAGTAACCAAATGAAAGTACATCTTGCATGGAATTTTAGACTTTTTGTAGACAAATATCAGATTTTGTAGTAATTGTGCATTAGTACAACAAGAAAAGTACATCAACTCATGTAGTTACCTCAAGAATAAAGTTATAAACCAAATCCTGTTAATTGTATATTTTTTTAAATCTTTCGTCTAGTTTCTTATATAATATAAAGAAGTTGAGTCTTTTTTTATTTCTCAGTAAGGGCCCATGGACACACATGATCAATCTTTTATTTTACAAGTCCTTCATCATTAATCGATTTTATACATGACCCGAATTTATTACTCTCTATACTGTGTACTTACATTTCAACAAAAACCAGTCAAAACGACTGATTATAAGATAAATCAAAATCTGAGGTACGCTTTCAAAAGAAAAATACAGAATATCGACTTACTGGGTCATTCCACCTGGGTCTGTACCAACATGTTCAAAAACCTCCTTTACCATCACTCTAAAAACAGAATGGACTTCTTAAACATTTTACGTGAAAAATAAGGTGTTATGCTTGGATAGCATCCGTAATAACTATCTCATTACAACTGTTTCGCAGTTCTTATTTTTGATTTATTTTAATCTTATAATTTCCAACTGATTACTTCATTGAGTTAATGTGAAATTTCCACTAAAACTATTCCTTTTATCCTCATTTTAAAAATATATAGTTCTATAAAATAATCAAATTGGCCAGGTGGCTCACTGTTCCAGCTAAACCAAGAAAAAGTATTCGTAAATGTCTTCTAGTACTTACCGTGTGAAGATCAGGCCATTCTCCTTCGTTATCTCGTGGTTGACAGTAGTGGATCTGTGAAAAAATATTTCTAATATATATGTATGAAAATGGAAGATTTAATGTATAACAAAGGAGATTAAATTACATTATCTAAAACACAGATAAATTTGAAATGAATATTAGCTATTCTCTCCGAACTGAGAAAGCAAGTAAAAAGTCACGAAAATACTTTCCTGTCGCTTTAGCAAAACTGAACATTTAATTTCTTTTTAATGGATAATTGACAAAGAAAAGTTACAACTGAAAGAAAAGGAAAGCAATATTGCAACTCTTCCATATGGAGTAACAGAAAACACACAACTTGAAAATTGAGAATCTAAGGAGACCATAGAAAACTATACAACAACAAGGAAAGAAATTTTTGAATGAAATTTGATTTCTGACAAAACTGACATATATATAATTCGTAATGTACTGAATCATTACTTTTATATAAAACGAACTAAATTACAGTAAAAATTGATTAGTTTGCTCTTTAAACGTCCCCCTCAACCCGTTTAGAACGTTATTTGTTCTTCTTTATTTAATCGCATCATAGATCTTTTTATCATATATAACTAATAAAAAATAATCAGGTAGGAAAACCGTTTCTGAAGATTTTTATTTCATAAGCTAATGCACAAACATCGGTATCTTACATAACTTCATATTCATTTATGTATGAATACAAACTTCACGGATAATTTATTTGCTTCATTAAGGGATACAAAATGGGGTGACAAGCTTTCTTTTTGTAAATTAGTGAAGTTGGTCCGGGAAATGTCAAGTCCAAGTCAAAGTAACTTAAAAAATGTAATTATTGGATATCTATATAACTTAGTAAAGGTACTTTATATTGGCAAATTATACCGACTAGACCAGAGATTCCCAAACTTATTTGGACTACAGCCCCATTTTTAGAGAAAAAAATTACTCAGAGCTTCCCACCCCCTGTAAATTTACCTTTTTAAGTGAACAAACAGAGATGCACTGACATATTTGAGTCTTTTTATGTAACTATATTTCTACCTATGTCTTAGAACAGAGCTCCGCAACCTTTTAACTCCCACGGCCCAACAACGTTTTTTCGATAATTCCGCGGCACACCACAAGAAAAAGTTTGCAAATACATAAATTGCAATAAATACGTATATGCTTTTATTAGATAAAAAAACGCAATAAAATAGCTCTATGTGTCAAGATAATTATAATCATTTAAGTTTTATATAAATCATTTTGAATTGTACACCAACACAAGAACAAAAATATAAAATTACTAGCCGCTGCGCGACCAGCATGGTCACTTTTAGTTTCATATTTTCTTTTGCAAAACAACTCAAATGAAAGAAACTTATATATAAGGAATGTTTACATTACCTGTCATCATAAATATGCGTTGTTAAGGGATAGTAGGAACTCAGCCAAAAAAAATTTATAATCATTGATAAATTCACTATAAGGCTGATTCTAAAACATCGTGATTAAAAAATGTGAATTTCCATCATTTCAGAACAGAGTTAAAGACAAGACTGAGAAACCCAACACCAATGATTTTAAAAATAACATCCCTCTCTATATGTAATATTTTTCAAAATTAAGATACCTACGCTTTATCATTATATCAAATAAGAAATTATTGGAGAAAATTTTTTTCACTTAAAAAAAAAGAGTAAAATTTCAGCAAGTACTAAAATATAGTGTGGATTACATCACCCTCTGTATGTATTATTGTTTACAATTCAAATACCTACACTTCATCATATCAAATAAAAAATTGTTGGGAAATTTTCTTCACTCATAAAATGGAGTAAAAATTCAGCAAGTAAATTAACTCTTACTTACTATTAAGGTATTATAGTGGAATTATTAATATTTTACTATGATATTCCTAAAACTTCTTGATTTACACTGTTGAGTATTTCAGAAGTAGGAGATACTACAGTGACAGAATCAAAAGAACGGACTCTAGATAAACTTACATACAACTGTCCATGACTAAACATATTTTGTCAAAAGTTTGTCTTCTTACATACATTTAGAAAAACCAATGGAAAAAATGAAAAACTAAAATTATTCACGAGTAAAATACAGCAATTAAATTGTACCAAATTACGTGCTATCGTCGAGCCACCACACACACACACGATTGGCCGCTAATGTTTACATCTGGTAGTTGCAGCCGTTGCCATAAATGTAAAAATATCGTCTATTTTTGTGCCACATACCTACGCGTTTTATAAATATATATAGATAGTTTACAAGTAAAAAAAATTTCTCTTTAAATTTTATATTAAAATTTGTTTTTCTGGTCTTTACTTAAGCCTAATAAATCAAAGTTAATTTAAACATAACTAATTTATTAATGAGATATTTGAGCTTTTTTTGATGAACATATGTACGCTTTATATTTGGCTCTATATTAGAAAGTGCTACTCGAAGTTCATGGTCAAGACCCTTTAAGCAGGATCGTTTGTCATTTTTAATTAGAACCAGTGTCGAAAAACTTTGTTCGCATAAGTAGAAAAAGGGAGCAAAATTGCAATGGCCTAGTTAGAAATTTGTGGATATTCTTTCTTAACTGAAATCCAGAAATATGACGTTCGAACATACAAACAATATATGGTAACAACATGTTTTTTTTGTTTTTTGTATAATTTCGACCCAGGGGAATTGCATATTAGCAAAAATTTAGAGGAATATTTTACTTAGAAAAATTTCTAACTGATGTGGTGGTTAATTTTTTTTATTATTGTTATAATCGATAAAATCCCCACGGAACTGTCAAGATCACCCCGTGGCACACTAGTGTGCCACGGCACGGTGGTTGCGGAGCACTGTCTTAGAACATAATAAAGAAAGATGCTGTAAATCAGACACCTTGAAGCTTGAAATTATAAAATTATTTATTAAAATTAACCCTAGTGATAATTCACACTACACACAGAAAATTAAGGTAACGATGGATAATATTAGAGTAAAAATTATGAATAACATTAAAATTAATCCTAATGAGAAGGTGCTCTTGGTGTCTTGGTGAACTGCTATCAATTTATCAATGTTTGACTCTATTTCTGTCAGCAGCATTGTTAAATCACCGCGATCAGTTATTTGTAGTTCTGTTTTTAGAGCACAAATTTGTGATCGCACTGAACCCATGTTCCATTAAATATAATGACGTAAATGTAGGTAAGAACTTTTGTACAATAGCCCATAATCCAGGGCTAAGTGTCGGTATCAGTTTTTGCAGCCAGAACTGTTGGTTCCTGTGTTTGAATTTCAATTCCTCATTTGCTGTTACTTCTACTTGTAGTTCTACTTGTACTTTTGGAGATTACTCTGTGTTTGTTCTTTAAAAAGGGTCAAAAACCAAATCGGGTAGGCCTATTTTAAGAATGTTTTCAAATCGTTGATTGAAGTCAGAATGGAGAACCTCCAAGTGTTGACAATATATAATCAAGTCTTCATGATTTTTTTCTACTGCTGATAAATTTTGAAATTGGCTGAATTCCCCTCGTCTTAACTTTTGTTTGCAAAGAAGAAGTTTTGCCACAAACGAGGAAATAATAGTTTGTGTTTTGATTAAATTCAGCTCATCACCTTGGAGTTTTTGATTTGCTTCATTAAATTTACTAAATAAGTCTATCAAATAAGCTATGTCATGTTTGGAATCGGTTAAGCTGGCTGGTAAAGCATCACCTTTGTTTTCTAAGAACTCTAGCACTGTGTCAAAGAGTTTATAAAAACTATCCAAACAGGCACCTTGTGATAGCCAATGAACTTCTGTGAAATAGCAAGCAATTAAAATTTTCATCGTTTTCAATACGAAGTCGACCTTAAAATCTGTCATACAATGAATTGCTTTTGATTTTGTTGATTGCTTAAAAGACATGCTATAATGATCTACGTGAGTGTTCGCTCAGATTTTTGTCAACTAAATGCTAACGATCAATGGCACACTGTTCATGTATGTCACAATGGCATACTTTAGGAACCACTTTGTTAAATATTTAAAAATGACAAATCTGTAATACAATTTTTCCTATACTATGATGTGGAATTTTTTGAGGACCTTGTCTTTATATGTATTTGAAATAATTTAAATAAAAAAATTAAAATTATTTTAAAGCTAAAATATTTAGTGCAGTATGCAAATCTGATATTTGATAGTAGCAAATTTGGGGCGCAGTGGCCCAGTTGGCAAAGGCAGCGATCTAGTGATCTGAACGTCACTGGTTCGATGCTCGTCGCTGAAAAATGCACCGCCGTGTACACTAATGGCTGATGGTGCACGAAAACTCTGTCGTGGCTGCAATGCCCTCCAAGTTCTCAAATTTACCTCAAGTGTACTGGTCTCGTCACTTGACTCGGTTCTAAATTACGGTACTGGCTTGTAGGGGGTAGTGCTGGCCACCTATACGGTGCCCCGTTAAATGAATGTCCAGCAGTCTTGCGGTGTATATACAGGCGAATGTCTAGCGACAAATGCCTCAGCGTTCAAAAAAAAAAAAAAAAAAAGGCAATCTCGTCTTTCGCACAGCAGATATCAAATTTTTCTCTCAAATTACACCTGGCCTGCCGTCCTCTGTATTTTGTTCATTTGTCCCCCGGATCGTTTTGAGTTGGCTACCCCTGGTTTACATCATGCTGAAACTGAGATTTCCCAAAAAGATTTTAATAAAGATTTTCAATTTCGCATAAAATGTTAAAAAAGAAAATTAGGGAAAAGTAAATAAGTTTATACATCCTTTACAAAAAATCCCTACATCCGTCTTACTAACTAGCATAGAACAACTGATACTTATTTCCTCCTGCAACCAGTGGTTGAAATTTTCCTTATTACAATACATTAGTTTCACAAATTTTTTAACACGTGTTCTCTTTCGCACAAAAATATACAGTTATGTAAAACTTATACTACCACCGTGAACATAGCTAAGATACGAAACATTTAAATTTAGTTAATAAAAAATTTTAAGGAGTTGCTGAGGAGGAGATTATCTCCAATTATCCTCCCACTCTTCGCCAAATATCGACACTTGCCCCAAGGAAGAGCTGTCAATGCTCAACAGGTGTCTTTTTCAGCCAATTGGTGATAGTTTAATGCAAAAACAGGGAGAAGAATTTAATATGATATCTTTAACATAAAAAATTAAGGTTACTGCCCAAGATTCTCAGAGCTATTGAAAAGATCAAAACTATAAAATTATGTCAACGGATACTTTACAAATTTCATAATACATGATTGAGTGTTTCCGCCTTTTCCCGTAACCCCCGTGTCCAGTGTCTTCCATATGTTTCAAAATTTTCTCGTCTTTATGCTTCCACCGACCCTTTATTTTTCTCAAACACTCCCGACTACTAACACTCCACTGGATCGGCCCATCGCCCCCTGGGGGTCGGTATCACTCACTTTGAGAAACGCTGGTCAAGACGGGTAGGAGTTCTATTTTAGTGTTTAGCTATGGTTTTCTTTAAAAAGAAAACATATTTCAATATTATTTTAATAGGCAAAAAATACATGAGAAAAAATAAAAGATTCCCCCTCTTTCCCACACACACAATAATACTTACTTCATGATCGCATCAAGGAACTTCACATTGGGGGAATTCATTTCCTAAAACAGAGGAAAATCAATCCTTCTTATTGTTTGAGTAAAACAATCATTTACTGACAGACAAAATGGGACATTACAAAAAGGAGACAGCACATGATTATGTATATCTTCAAGAATGTACAGCAGCATCAAGTCAGTTTTTGGTTAATAAGTGCAGCATTCAGTTTGTAAATAATCTGGTGCTTAGAGAGGGAGGGGTGTTGAAACTTTCTGTACTGGAAATTATAGAAAATTTAGGAAACTAACTGGAGACATTTATTGAAAGCAAGTTATGAACATTTACACCCGTTAAAATCTGTATTTGCAAATTTTTCCTCCTTTCCGAAAATATTTTTTAGAATAGTAAGACAGTATTTTTTAGAATAGTAAGACAAAATAAATTTGTGCAGTTTTCAGACTTTTCCTCCTTTCTATTGGCATGCATTTTCAAATGAATTTTGAAACTCTTTGTAGTGTGAATCTACAATACAAGAAAATATTTTGTTGTTTTAACTGTCGCATCATACTTTGCGTATGTTAAACTCTAAAAATTCGTTTACAAACATCATAGTCTTGTACATCGTCAAATATGCTGTCTATATTTCTATTCAAATGATGAATCATCTTTAAAATTTAATTCCTGTTAACTATTTGAGAATTAATTCTGTATTTTATTAAAATAAATTCTGGAAGGGATAGTATCATCCTGTAGTCATGCACTATTGGAATAAGACTAATCCATAAATGTACCTTCTATGATATCCTGTTACACTAGAATTTCTAAAATATCAGAGAGAGTACAAAACTAGAATATTAGGAATTTAACGCAATAATTAAAATGTACTGTTAAACTTAAGAATAGATAGAAGTCAAATTATTTTTAGGTTTTGAAATATTACGTTACCAAAATATATGCTCTTTAAGAGAATTGCTCATAATTATTATTCATAAAATCTATAAATTAGCTCTCAGATTTTGAGAGTTGACGCAAATTCATTTCTACACGAATGCAAGAAAGCATTGTGATTGTAGCAAGAGAAGTCAGCATGTGTCCGACGGATGTGGAGCGACGTGAATAGTCAGTAAGCAGAGTTTGGATTTCGAAGTGAGTAAGGGATTCATTTGGGTTTGGTCTGGTGTCGTCCTAGATGTAAAAGAATAATTTAAAGTGGTGATGAAGGAATTTTGTGGTTTCTATAGTAGCTGACCTAACCTTTGGTGCTTAGTTAAAGCACTCCTTTACGAGAGCGGAAGGCGTTACTTCTTAAAACCACCTGAGTCAGTAACTTCACAAGTAGCGCCCTGTAAAACGAGACAATTTTACCATGGCATCTAACGAAAATTGTCTGAGTTAAACATACTTTATAAAACTATACATGAACCTACAGATTATGAATTTGACGACATGCTGTAAATTTAAGTCCTTTGACTTCTCATTTACTAATCATTTCAGGTTATGTAAATTTACACCGAAAACGACTTTACTAGGTATTTCATCCCCCACATGTTTCTTTTCCCTCTAAAAGAAATTTGCTGATTTGGGGTTCAATCCCGCCCCTCCTGCTTTCTGGAGATTTTGTGGTAGAACAGTGAAACTCTCCATAGGTTTATAACGACTAGTTCAGATTACATTAGTAAGAACTTACTTCCTCAGAGATTTCAGGTGGCCTTGCATCCTCCTTCATCAACTGTGAAAAAAATAAATAAGCAGTCAAAAAGATTGTATTCTCCCCCAAAATAAAAATTATTAAGAAAAAACGGGGTCTAATTTTTTCCCTAATACATCAGGGGTGGCCAAGAGTCATTTGTAAATGTCTACATATTTAGATGAGCCAAAAACAGAAAAAAGGTTATATACCACATAAAAGAAATTTTAAGCGTTGTTTTTGTAATAGTTTCATGAAATACATCATTCTCCAACTGCTGGAAAAGTTAAAGCAGTTTTAATAGTTCTAATGATTATTTTTCTTTTAATTGTTTTGCCAAATTATTCCAATCTTACATATATTGAGCTGTTGCAGTTCGTAGCCATTCTGTTATATGTTGATTTCTCAACATTGAGATTGATTTAGTTTTTGTCAGCCAAAATGTTTGGTGCGAATGTAAACCAATAATGGACTGTAGAATAGTTGAAATAAAATTGACCAGTCTATAGTTAACTATAATAAAGTTTATGTACATTATATACAAATATTTCGATCGATATGACGCTATAGTCAATTGGTTACCTATATAACCGTAGTACCTAGTGCCCAATACCACTAACAAACATAACAAGTAAATAGATTTTGCCCTATGGCAAGACCAATGCAAACCATACTGCGATGAACAATTATTTAACATAGACCATGCTGTGTAACAGCCTTCGCTTATGGTCGGCGAGGTACTACTAACACTAAAATGTGACTACTCAAAACAGTGTCAGAAACTGAACTGTTACCATTAGTAAACACCAAAGTTTTTCTACTGGCGCGCCAAAGGTTGGCGGGCTTTTACTAATGCCAAGGTAAGCCGTAGCAATGTTGAATAGGATTCACAGCTATATGTTAACCAAAAATAGAAGTTATTCGTCATGCCATTCATTTTAATTTTGGGTATTTTCATTCTGGGACATCTCCAAAATTCTAGTGGAGACGTAAAGAGACTGATAACAAGTTGGCCACCCTCTGTATTATAAGATCAAAAGGAACACACAGCTTTTTAAAATCCTCAATAAACATGAAGGGGTGGCAACTAGTTCCGAACTCATGAACAGTTCATCAAGCCCAGGAGCATTAGATGTTTCCATGGAAAATTCCGAAATTGCGTAATGACACAGAGACAATCATATCTAAACCATAGTCCGAAATTGCGTAATGACATAGAGACAATTAGATCTTTCGAAAAAAAGAGTAGCTCATCATCAGACTCTACGTCCTGATGATGAGCTGCTCATTTGTTTCCAAAATAGTAGCCATTCTATTATTTTTATAGTGACTTTTAAGAAGCTGTGTGTTCATATGTTGTGTTTTCACAAGTTTTATGCCAGTTATTTTATGGTCATGTAGCCCATTAACAGAACTAAAAAATAGATTGAATTGGTACTTGAACAATAGTCGGCTGATCAGGCTCCCCTTCACGAGCTCCAGGAATATTTATCACCTGTAAAGTACGGAATACATTAAAAAAGAAAAATTAACGTAGGCTGCTTGACATTATGTTATGTTTCTCTTAAAAGTATTATCTTTGAGGAACATTATTCTATTTTTAAATAAAGATTACTCCTCAACCGAGACAATCGAAAAATTACATTCTATGCTCTCAATGTCCTTTACTGAGTTTGATAAAACTAGTATGTTCATAATGCCTCAAATGTTTAAATCTTCAAAATTAGCTTTGCGTTTTGATAAGATTTAATCATAATAGTGTAAGAGATAAATACCATTTATTTTAAAAATTCAAACGATTAATTTATCCGAATATGGTTTTCATCAAAAACGGGCAATATCGTATAATACTGTATAATACGTATAATACATAAAGAGAAATATCAAAAGGTTAGATATCTACAATCGAATTAAGTTGTCATGCATGCCGTAAAAAATTTAGAAGATTGTTTACTTCCTTTGTTTATTTTTTATAATAACTATTTATAAATGCTATTTTGATACAGGTTAATTAACATGGAAAGATAAGTTAATTAATGCGGAAGATGTTGGCATATTACTGAAAATATTTATATAATCAGAGACATCAAAACTTTTTTTTTGATTATTTTATTTACACGTATACTATCAACAAAAAATACTTCAGAAGATTATATTGTCTACAGTTAGTCATTTTATAATTCATCATTCTAATATGGATGTGTGGGAGATTTCTATTTTAGCTACTTAAAAGTTTCGTAGATTTTGCGTCATACTTTTTTTTTATTCATATCTAACCAATAAAAACATCAAATAATGCTATTTTCAATTCAACATAAGAAAAATAAATAACAAGACGAAATCGTTACATCTGATGAAAATTTACGTAAAGTCGCTAAAATACAATTCACCCATTTCACTTACAGCACCTATGGCTATTGTATCTAGCGTTTGGGCTTTTGAAAATTAAATGTTACTCCCGATATAAAGGAGGAATGATATCAAAGTGTTAACAATGATAATTTTAAAATTTGGCAAACTACAGGTTGAGTCTTAATTTCATAAGCATAATTATAAATATTTTATAATACTGATGAAAAGGTAAAAAGTTAAATTTAGGAGAGAACTACCTCTTCATTTTTGTAAAACAAATTCCCGTGATAAATTTATTATCATTAAATGAAAATTTTATTCCACTTAAATAACATAGGAATTTGTTGTGAAGGATCCACAATTTGGACATTTTGAACTCCTTCCAACGTCATAGCCATTTTGTTTTTCCAACACGATTACGGGACATAAAACGGCCATATTGGAAAAAGGGGGAACTGCACCAATTTTCCAAGAAACATCGCACCCCCTGAATTCCTCAGGACGGGAGAATGAAATTCCAGGAAATTCAACGGACATCCAATTTTCTTGGAAATAAGAGTACCACGTGGGTCAACCGTGGGGATGTCGGATCATTCTGCCCTCGAATAAAAAACTCGAAGAGGCAATAAATTTACGTGAATAACTGACCTGGGGAGGAGTCATAATCCAAATGGGGGAAAAATGAGCCCCGAGTGTGGGAGAAAAATGACGATGGGAGGACAGAGGGAGAGAGCGATTTGAGGTAGCGAGCTGCGAAGAAAGCCTGGGAAGAAAAGACGCCCCCGTAAAATGGCGAGATGTCCGTGTTCAACCACCAGCGCCGGATCCTGCTGCCTCCGCCAGTGAAGGGCCACATGATTTTTAGCCCGATACCTAAAGCCTCCTCCGATATAAGTGCCACAACGACTCCATGTGCCCTGCTGTTTCATCAAAACTCCCCAGGTTGGTCATTTCTTCCCCTTTAAATAGTGCTCATGCCTTTTGAGATATTACGAGAAATATGACTTTATTTCACTCGACCCGTAATGGTTCTGCCGCAGGAAGCGGATGAAGTATGCCCTAATTCTGTTAAAATATGCCTAACCAAGATCTTAAATGCAATATGTAAACCTGACCTTTTCTTGTAAAATATTGTATAATAAATGTTGTTATTTTTATTTATAAACGCATAGTTCCCTTTGGATTTCACCTCCCTATTTTACACAACTCAAAGGGGTATCTCTGGTACCCCTCATAACAGAATTATATAGCAGAAATATATAAAAAGATTTTACGTTTAATTCAAAATTGATTGATATTTTGGTATTGGTTAATTTAGTCACTCGGATAGCTGATATAAAATGAAGAACTAAGATTTTTTTAGCAACTTACTACTTCAGGTGGTACAGACATCGCATTACTATTGTCTCTGTTCAACTGGAAAATAAATAATTTGGTTGTCAATTTCCAAAAAATTACGTTTTTAAAAGAACTATATATTATTCATTGACAATTTTTTACTTTAAGAAAGAAACAGGAAATATAGCTTAAAATTACTTGGATTAAAGTCATTGCATCAAGAGGCATAGGAACAGCTAAAGGATTTCGAATGACTTGGGCTGGAGCTAAAGGATTTTGAATGACTTGGGCTGGAAGTAAAGGATCTTGGACAGCTTGAGGAGGAAGTAAAGGGGCTTCTAGTTGCGGGGACATTTTCTGTGTTTTCCTTACCTGCGAAACATGAAAAACATTCGTTAAAAAGAAAACTAATATGAATGAGTCACCTCTAAAACACACGTCTGTCTGTTACACTCCTCAAATGTTGAAGCTTTCATCCGAAAGTATTATTTTTTGGCTTTTGTTTCTGCGCCTCAATTTTAATGGGAATTCTCGGTTATACATCGTAAAAAAATTCCAATGCGACCCATTTCTCGATTTTTTTCGTACTGGATAAACTCAGTCACAGAAAACTTTGCACAGATGTCGGTTTTTAGTTCCCCTTTCTTTGCTACTCGTTTGGGGACACGTTCTTCAATGAATACCAGTTTACTCTCAGCGAAAATTTACCTTGTGCTCTTTGGGATCCATACCTCTTTCGATGGTCATTGTCGACATGTGGACCAAATTTTTTATGCAATCAGGCCTAGTTAAGGAGGCAAACAGACAAATGACGTGGGATCGGGGGCCATTTTTAATTCACCTTTGGTCTTTCGCTCAATGAGAAGATTTGCAGACTAGCTCCTAGGTAAACAAACACAGTTTTTTTCTTTTAACAGTTTATTACTTAAAAGGCTATGGAAAAACCAAATTCTTCTATGAACTTCCTTACTCCGTATTTTAAGATTCTGGAAACAACGATGGAAAGAATTCTACTCAACAAAGATTTGAAAAGAGTCTATCATTAATTTTGAATCCCTTCAAAAAAACGTTATAGGACAAAAAAAACCAGAAAATTCGACCAGATTTTAGTAGATTGTTTTGATTCAAAATGATTCAAGGAAGTTCGATTTCTAATTTGCCTGTGAGCGACAGATGCACTGATAAAAAGTCCTTACTTTGTCACCACTAATAAGGAAAGAGATGATATTTTTCCAGTTATTTAATTTTTTGAAGCGTGTGGAAAAATTATTTTTTTACATTTTTCTAAAATTGTTTGAATTTAGTATTTTATTCATGCAAGATCCTTTCAAAATTTTATTTCTCCTTAAATTTTCTGCCCTCTCATTTAAGCTTTCATTCATACCTGCTTTTTTGGTTGGCCTCTTAAACAGACGCCTAAGTGAGATGTCACTGTGTACTCAAGACAGTATAACGAAAACAAAACTTCTTAAAATCCTCAATAAACGATAAGAATGGAAAGTAGTTTTGAATAAATTAATACAGTTCTTCATCAAACTGGAGATCATTAGGGAGGATTAGGGACTTACCACAAATGCTACTTACCACGAGGAATATTACATCATATTTATTAACCATCATATTTGCATAGTCTCTCGATATACAAACTCGTACGGGTAACAAAAAATTCAAAAATTCAAAAATGGGAATAGTATTAAAAAAGGCCAAAAGGGTAATTTGCTATGACCTTTATATTGCTACGGGTTGAAAAGAGATACGTGTACCTTTACAGAGAGGAAATGGGGGGGGGGGGGGTATATTCTTGCCTCGCAGTTTCCGGAGTAAAAACATTAGCACCTTCTCCGTTCCTTAAATACTTCGCTTTCCTGAAACTCCTTTGCGAAAATGCGGATCTGAAATTTCCATAGAGAACAGTAACAATCTGTTCAAGGGCTTTAAAGATCATAGACAAAGAATTCATCTTACTTTTAAACTCTCTTTCCAATTTTTGTTTGTTAAAGATATATCCAATGACTCCCTAAAGAAAGTGTACGTACAGATAAACAAAATCTTTTTTTTTATATGCGACATCATTTGAAAGACGAAGACCCCATACATAAAGCAAATGAAAGAACCGTATGCAAAGCAACACCTTATGCAAAGAAATGGTTTGTAAAGTTTCACCAATGAAGGGAAAAATCTCGAGTTCCCTTTATCTAGCCAGTGCTGGTGAAGTTTCGACTCTTCATCCTCTCCATCGACCAAGGCACTTCCAGGTGAACTTGACTGATATAGAGATTAACTTCTTTAGATTTTAAGGCAATCCATTCTTTTCCGGTAGCCGAAGGAAAAGTGGTGTATGAGCACAAAATACAGAGGAAATGTTTAGATCTGTTCGTAAATTAGAGTAAAAATTAGTTTTACGGGAGAGTGCGCTGGTCGAGAAAATTAGTAAGTGAAAATTAGAGGATCGTAAAACCACGAGTTTACAGTAATAAGGCTTTTTTTGCATTACATTATTACTGTTTTAAAGAACTATTTCTTTTAACGCTAGATATAATTTCCTTGACCCGTCTGTAGCAAATATGCGTAACGCATAAAAAAGCAATTTTTAATTTTACTTACTACACTCAATAAGTCTACAAAAATGATAGATACATATCCGAAAAATGTTTAACTTTTCAACATATATAACTGGTTAACTTACTATTAATAAAAAAAATTTAACTTCAGGCAAAATAATTTTTTTTTGAGATCAATTATAAAAAAATTATAGCTTTTAACATAAATATTTTGAGAAGTTAAAATATGAAACTTACACGGTTGCCTCCCCTTTTTCCTCTGTTCATTTCGAAAGGTAAGCTAGAAAAAAAAAGTTCCGTTAAAAATATAAATTTGATGTGATGTGCATTCACAATAAAAATAACATGTCTTCACATGCGGCTCTCACGAGGACCGGATCTGGGAGTTGCGGCCCTAATTTCATAATCATGGTCTTTGGAAATTTGGGGAGAGAAACAAAGCTATTTATTCATAACATCCTTGAGTGTTTGGTAAATGGTAAGCAATCAAAGTGGGGGGCTTGAAGTGAATGTTAATAAAGAGACTTAAAAACTTTTTAATACTGCATGCATGTAAACTTAACAGTAAACAACTACATTGAGAAGAAACTAAATTATGTATGTATGTACGTATATACAAGTACGTAACGTATATCTAGATCTGATATATACATACATACATATATATATATATATATATATATATATATATGTATACAGGGTGTTCCAAAATTTGACCGACAAATTCAGAGGGGTGATAGTAGGCATCAAGACGAGCAATAATCACATAGGAATGTATAACCGGAAACACAAACCTGACGCTGGAGGGCGCTGTTTACTTAATCGGGCCGTACCTCTTACCAACCCCGTAGAAATATTGCATTTTTCTGGAGGAGGTAGAAAACTCAAAAACAAAACAGAATCACATAGGAATGTATGACCGGAAATGCAAACCTGGTCAGCTAGAGGATAAACAAATAGGCAAAAATGTTGGCTTTTCATTTATGCATCTAGTAGGGTTGGTAAGAGGTATTGTCTGATTAAGTAATCAGCGCCCTCCAGCGTCAGGTTTGTGTTTCCGGGCATACATTCCTATGTGATTATTGCTCGTCTTGATGCCTACTATCAACTCTCTGAATTTGTCGGTTGAATTTTGGAACGCCCTGTATATATATACACACACACACTATAACAAAAATAAAAAACGACGCACCAAGGAGTTGTCCGATTGTAATGAAATTTCTCAAACAAAGATGTTTCGACCAAACATGCTAATGATTAAAATTTGGTGTCCAGCGAATGAATAGTGGGATCTCCAGCGCATCAGAACTGTGCATCCAGAAGGTGTATAAAAGGGGCGATTCTCGATCTGACGTTCAAAATTTCTGCTATATTTCGACTGCAGATATCTTACGTCGACTGTAACAATAAGTCGCCGAAGGATTCGTGCTCATTACGAGCATATTTTAGAGTTTGAAAGAGGTCGTGTAATCGGATTGAAAGAAGCTGAATGGGCAAATCTAAGAATCGCTCGACATCTGGTTCGAATCGATACAGCGATTAGACGATGCTGGCAAGGGTGGGTCAACAACGGCAGATTGAACCCTCAAACGGTACGTTGGGAGTTGGATTCAACCCAAGGGTGTGTTTTCCACTCCCAGACTCTTTCCTCTCATTGCAAGAGATCGAGTGTACCAGGAACCCTACCAGCCAGTCTTGCAACAGGTGTTGGAGCGTTTGCAGCTATACGTTTGCAGAAAATACGAGTGTATTTGTTGAAAAAAATTATTCATGACCACTAGTCTTTTTTTTAGATTTTTAAATTTTTTATTTCGATTTTGAAAGCCAAAAATGTCAGTAATATTATTTTTTACATTTTTGGGCTTGGAAAAAAGCACTGTCTTTCCAGCGACAAATGTAAACTTGACTATCACTCCAGTACTCAAAATTTCCTCTTTTCCATTTTGAGGCTTCCTTTGGTGATTTGAGAAGACATCTTCCTGTCCGAAATTCCCGAATCATGCCAGTTGTTTTGAAACCCTTTTCAGACAACTCAGTAAACAGCTTATGTGATTAGAAACAGTTGTGAAAGAAAATTGCATAATTCTCTGGATTTTCAACACTGAATAAAAGCTCCCACACAACTCTAGATTCAAGAGGAGAGCTTTCTATTTCTGATCTTTTTCCACTATAGATTATCATAGCATATTGATAGCCACTGCTGAAACACAACATCCATATTTTAAAACCAAACCGTATTGGTTTACCCCGTATAAACATTTTAGCCGAATGATGACTGTAACAGGGTACCATGGATTAATCTACACTCAATTTAGAATGTAAGTGACGTCTGTGAAGTTGGCCCCCCGACATTGAGATATCCAAATTTTGAAAACGGCATACGTTTGAGCGTCGTTTGAGCGTGTTTGAGCGCCAAAAATTTTCGTTTGAGCGCCTTTTGTAAAAGAGTTATGAGCATTTCATTTTTGGCGGGAAAAGCACCTAGCCCCCCCGACATTGAGATATTCAAATTTTGAAAACGGCATCCGTTTGAGCGTCGTTTGAGCGTGTTTGAGCGCCAAAAATTTTCGTTTGAGCGCCATTTGTAAAAGAGTTATGAGCATTTCATTTTTTGGCGGGAAAAATACCTAGCCCCCCCCCCCCCCCAACATTGAGATATCCAAATTTTGAAAATGGCATTCGTTTGAGCGTGTATGAGCGTCAAAAGTTTTCGCTTTCTTCTTTGTATACAATGGGCGCTACATCAAGAAGTAATGGTGATCAGTGTGAAGTGTTGTACCAAGTTATCTCCCCCCCCACTTTAAAAATAAAAGTGAGGAAAAGAATGGCATCCTCCCCCCTCTTTCCCAAGATTACCAACGCCCAACGGACACAGGTGTCAGCCGGTCTTTCCCTTATAAACTGTACCTTTTTTGGTTTGTACTTTTTTGTCTGTCATGCCCACACTGTGCATTCCCGTTTTTAAACAGAATTTTTTAAATATAAAGAATGAAAAACGCTACCAAAGGACTTTTTAAACCTTCAAATTCCAATAAATACATCAAGAAAAATATAGGAGCAGAAAAATTAGGGCAAGATTTCTGTCAGCTGTAAATGATTTTCAACTATGTTAAGCAATTGCTTGATGCACTTTTATAATTTGAGTTTTTATAATTTTCTAACAATGTAACACAGTTATTGTAAATATGGTAAAATCAAAGATTATTTTAATGAGGAAGGATATGTCAAACTGTCTGCCAGACCCTAAATGTAGTTCCAGTGATGTCTAGTTAACTGTACCTCTTCTAAACACTATAAAAACGTCGGTAAGTTTATTCCAATATTCTGTTGAATACTTTTCTTTTCTTATATCGACTATTTTTATTTAGCAACTGATTGCACTCATTTAGTTATCTTATAAAATGTTTGACCAGAAATCATATGGTATATTTTGGGTTTAATTATATATTTTTTCCTTCGATACATATAAATATCGAACTATTATATTTATGACTCTAAAATATACAATGTAAAATATAAACAATAGAAATAAACAAAAATTAAAAATCAAGCATAGACTGCTAAATCACTTTAACATAAAACATATCCTGCAAATGAAACATTTTCAATAGAGGATAGCGCAGAAGCTTCATATCCCCATAATGAAAACAAATACATAATCCAACTGAGATAGATAAAAATAATACAAATATAGACAAGAAACAAACAGAAATCAAGCACTCTGGGCATCCACGCACCAACGGCAAGATTCTGTATAAGTGCCGGAACTGAACCATAAAACAATAGAGGTAACCGACAGGTCTCTTCATCAGGGAGCCTAACCATGTCATTTACCTCAAGGGGAACTTTCTGAATAGGATTCAGGTAAGCCCAAAAAACATCCCAAGGCCCCGAGTCCCCCAAGGAAGCAAAAAGTCAAAAAGAAAATGAAAAGACAAACACAACTTACAGTATGGGCTCAACGCACCTTACATGCAAGCACACAAAATCCTAATGCAAAATAAAAGATGCGTACACACCCCAATTCCGTAAGTGTATGGCGAAACAGCAGCCAATTCTATCCTAAAAATTATTTCATTGTAACATTACTACAGCGCCACCCCCCATTACAGCCTAACCAAATACTATTCTAAACATCTTTTAAAAATTCCTGAGTCTAAATGCCATTTTTTTTAAACTTTTAAATTGCCGAAATTTTTAGGGAAATTGTTTTTTCGTAAGTTTTCCTCGAAAATGCTACATGCCTCCAAAACCCCAGCGTACGTGGATGCCCAGAGTGCTTGATTTCTGTTTGTTTCTTGTCTATATTTGTATTATTTTTATCTATCTCTGTTGGATTATCTAAAATATACAAATACCAAAATATTAATTTTATTTACCTAAAATATTTAAATATAAAAATATTACAATTTAAGATAGAAGATAATTAATGTAAAATAAATTAGTCACTTTTGAACAAAAATTACTGACTATCAGCAGTGCTGAAATGCATCAATTTACAAAATTCCTCATAACCAATTCTGAATATATGTTCCACCCACACCCCTTTGTGCTTCCAGCAGGAGGCGCTCACTGACTCTTAATCTCCAGCTCCGGTCATTGAACTTGAGCCCCTTCCGTTAGAACATTTCACTAGCAGACCCCTTTGTACGTACATTTCACCAGCCCCGCACCTAAGCAAATTTTAATCCAAACATATCCCATTCGTTAGTACTTCGTTAGTACCGGTTAGTACCGCAAAAATTTTCGTTAGTACCGAATTTGAAATAAATTTATTGCAATTTTTTATTGCGGGGCTGGTGAAATGCGAGCCCCGCACCTACGCAATTCTGGAATTTCACTAGTGCCATTCGTTAGTACTTCGTTAGTACCGGTTAGTACCCCAAAAATTTTCGTTAGTACCGAATTTAAAATAAATTTATTGCAATTTTTTATTGCGGGGCTGGTGAAATGCGAGCCCCGCACCTACGCAATTCTGGAATTTCACTAGTGCCATTCGTTAGTACTTCGTTAGTACCGGTCAGTACCGCAAAAATTTTCGTAAGTACCGAATTTAAAATAAATTTATTGCAATTTTTTATTGCGGGGCCAGCATTTTACCAGCCCCGCACCTACGCAATTCTGGAATTTCACTAGTGCCATTCGTTAGTACTTCGTTAGTACCGGTTAGTACCGCAAAAATTTTCGTTAGTACCAAATTTAAAATAAATTTATTGCAATTTTTTATTGCGGGGCCAGCATTTCACCAGCCCCGCACCTACGCAATTCTGGAATTTCACTATTGCCATTCGTTAGTACTTCGTTAGTACTGGTTAGTACTGCAAAAATTTTCGTTAGTACCGAATTTAAAATAAATTTATTGCAATTTTTTATTGCGGGGCCAGCATTTCACCAGCCCCGCACCTACGCAATTCTGGAATTTGACTAGTGCCATTCGTTAGTACTTCGTTAGTACCGGTTAGTACCGCAAAAATTTTCGTTAGTACCGAATTTAAAATAAATTTATTGCAATTTTTTATTGCGGGGCCAGCATTTCAACCAGCCCCGCACCTATGCAATTCTGGAATTTCACTAGTGTCATTCGTTAGTGCTTCGTTAGTACCGATTAGTATCGCAAAAATTTTCGTTAGTACCACAATTAAAAGTAATTTTATTTTTGGAAGATAAAATTAAATAAATTACTGACTATTGCCAGATGTTTATAGAAGTCGTAAAAATGTTTGATAAAAGTTTGCAGACCATATCTATAATATATGTATTTTAAATGAAGCATTCCGGAAACTTTTTGATCACAGTAGTATATGTAGTTTACCCTGCAAACCAGTCAAAAAACACACATAAAAACAGATAATGTCGTGTTAAAATGCTCCATTCCGTCATTCCTATCTGATCCAAATGTCTTACCAAAATATTATTTTTAAACTCTTAACATAAAATTGAGAAATAGAAAAATGATGGGTTTTATTATAAAATGAAATTTTTTTTAAATCAACATTTTATAGTGTAATGTTTATTAAATGCCCATTTAAATAACTTTTAAAAGAGTTGTGCATTCCCAAAAGCTTTTTAAGTTCAAATATATATATATATATATATATATATATATATATATATATATATATATATATATATATATATATATATATATATATATATATATATATATATATATAATTTATCGGTAATTTTGTGAAAGTCTGTCTAAATTTTACTTTTAAACTTCGAGCAGGGCCGATCGTAGGCTGCGACTAGAGTCTTGTAAAAACTTCTCATCAGACTTTAAGCAAGCCGCGCTTTGAATTTTCGCCACTTCTCAAACGTTATCAGTTGACTGTCTTATCAGGAAAGGGGAAAATGGTTGTAGCATCTTCACCCCCTATGGCGAGAGTCATTAAAATCCACCCAAGAAGGGGGGGGGATTCTCCAACTGTCAACTCTTCTCCGCCCACTACCAGATTAAGAAACAAGGTCCGAACAGCGATTTATTTATTTATTTATTTTTTTTACATAGCAGCCTTAACTTTCCCCTTTTCTGGAGTTCATATTCCAACGTTACTCATCCCCTCACCACCGGAAAAGGGGGCCAGTGTTTTCTAGTTGGTCAATGAGAAACGCTGACATAAGACCTCTGCTCCTGCATAGATACAGTTTTCCATACAAGAGCCATCTGTATAACACAAGCATTAATTCAGGCTCAGAATAGAACACGTTGATAGCTTCGTGGGTCAAAGACTCAAAACCACAACGGTCCACTCTTGGGTCCGAAGGAAAGATTGCTCCATCATCTCTACTATAATAGTGTTGGGAAGTTATGTTCACCTATATGTGTTGAAGAAATTTTTTCTTTTTTATTCACGCTGTATAAATTACCTACTCAACAATGCCAAAAAAAGCTATTGTGGACAAAAGTGACCTTGAAAATGCTTTATTAGCACACAAGGATGATTTAACGGACGTTAAAGGCAATGTGAAACCGCCCTCATGCAGTACTTGGAATGAAATATGTAAATATTTGAACTGTATATATACTCCAAAATACCTCTATGTTTATGTAAAACAAAACAGAGGAAATATTTGGGAAAAATTAGGAATAAAGAAGGTTGTGACAGCTGAATCAGAATTTCCAGACCTTAATGATAGTACTACTATACAAGAAACGGCCAAAAATGAAAGCGACCAATCGAGTGATGTCATGAGCGATATTGATGACGACAAAACACAAAAAATAAATTTCAGTTTAACCTTGTCATCCGAAGAATGGAAACTGATAAAACCTGTAACTGTACCTTACAGAAGTTCTCAGAATTGTCGAAATTATAAGGCTTTACCACCAAATTTGTGGACATCTATCATAAACGAACATTTCTGGGATGTTACTTGTCTTTCTTGTTGCCTTGCATTCAAGCGCGCTCGAGTAAAACCTAATTCCTTTCCATTTATTCACATTACCGCTAGATGCACGAGTTGCAATTCAAAATTTATTGGGTTCATTGGATCCGACCCCGGGGAAAAGACAAGAGCAATTTTCAAATGTTCCTATGCCGGGAATTTTAGGAACTGCAAAACAACGTCCAAACGTCGAATGGTTGGTACCTCTAAATACTCGGCATATACTGAAGTATACCAAATGGGTGCATCTCCTACGCTTTATAGGAACTTAGAAGCCCGAAGACTTATGGAATTTGGAGATCCTGAGCCAGCCCATTTGCCATCGTCAAATGCTCTTCGTATAATGAAGTGTCGTCAGAAGAAATCTGATACAATACACGATGATCCGATTGTTGCTATTAACATAATGATGCATAATCCGAAATATCAAGGTGCCATTAGAGCTTTGGGTTATGAGCCATTTCACGTATTTTACTGGTTGCCATCACAAATACATGTTTGTAATAACTATTGTAAAGAGTATCCCTTTTCCAAAATCTGTGTGGATGCCACTGGCAGTGTGGTGAAAAAGATAGCAAGGCCCTTCAATTCTTCATCAGGACATATTTTCCTGTATGAAATAGCCATACATGATGCAATTTCAAAAATGCAATATTCCGTCAGCAACATGCTGTCCGAAGCTCATGACAATAATTCCATATATCACTGGTTAGCCGTTTGGATCAGAAGCGGTGCTGAAACACCAAAAGAAGTCATTTGTGACCATTCAGTCGCATTATTATCAGCTTGTGCTAAAGAATTTACTCAATATTCTAGCTATTAATTTATACTTCGTGGCCTGAACTATATCAATAAGTTTGAAACCAGTTGCTGTTATTAATTTTTATTGTGCATTGTCAGATGCAGTGTGTTATAGAAAAAGGATTTAGTCATGTCGAAACAAATTTAGTTTAACTGAAAAGAGTTAAATAAGTATAAGTAGTTTTACCCTGCAAACCAGTCAGAAAACACACATAAAAACAGATAATATAGAGCAAAAATTTAATATAAAATTTATTTTTTAAATCATCATCTTATAGTGTAATTAATATTACATAATCATAGAATTGACTCGCAAGACATTTGCTTTCCCATTGGAAAAAAAAAGCCTTGCAAAGTTCAATTATTAATATTTTTTTAAAGTTATCGTTTATTTAATGAAAGTCCCTCTTAATTTTACTTTTATACCTAGAGCCGGACCGATCCTACGCCTCAGGGGATTAGGGCCCGGTAAAAACTTGCTTTCATACCTGGCCGAGCTACTAGAGAAACATGCAATTGTGCCAGATGTCTTGATGCGTGAACTCTATTACGAAAAACCTTCTCTCAGCGGAGAGAAGGTGTTGGCCAGTCTGGGTGTAAAAATTTTTTATACAAAGATGTTTGTTCGGTTGTGGTTTCAGCAAATACAAAAAGCATACGCTGCGAGATATATGTTCTGTATTCGTACTGAAATTAAATGTATTAAAATGTTCAAGAATTGTTTTGGATTATTAGGCCTTAGAGCTGGCCTCAGCAACCTAAGCCCCGAGGGTCACCGAGTGACCCATTTCAAAATTTCAAGTGACCCACCTGAGTTCCGAAAATAAAGTATAATATATAAAAATAGATTATAAAACACAAATATGAAACATAAATATGATCTTTTCGTGATATCAACGTGTTGGGCATCACTTCCTACGAAGTTTTCATCACTGAAAAAAATTGGCTGGGACATTTTGTGCGCATTCGGTTCAACTTATAAATGTGAGCAAATATTTTCACACAAGAAATTTATGTTGAGTAAGAACAGGAGCACCTTAACTACCGAAAAATCAGATGCTTGTATTCGTCTTAAGAGGATTAACTGTAAGCCAGACTTGACTAAATTGACATCATTCATCAGGTTCAGCATCAGGGGAGCCATTGATATTGAAGAGCAAAAATAAAGTTCATTCAGATATGCTTGTTTTTCTAATAATTAGAATTAAAATTTTAAAATGTATGTTGAAAGTTTGAATCGTATTGACATTATCTTCAAGAAAATTTATCTTATTCACCAAAAAAGACTGTTTTAAAATGATAATACCACTGACTCGAAACGTTTTTTTAATACACACATTTTGGTTGAATTTGACCCGCAACCAAAAAAGATTTCCGAACCCTGCCTTAGAGGATGCATTTATTAAAAATTCATGCCCAACTGGAAGCCCGAACCTTCGATCGAGATGCTTTCGTTTTCGTTTAGAACAGAACGTTTGGATTATTGGGGCCTAGAGCGGTAGATAACAGTTGAAATAAACATCGGTATCCGACACCCAGCTGTTCTACTTGAGTGTCTTCTTACAACACGGGCCCTGTTGGGAGAGGGTCGTTACTATACTTCAAAGTGTCATTTCTGCTGCGGGGGGGGGGGGGGGATTCTCCGCCAATTCGACTCCTCCCACCACTCGTAAACAAGCGGTCTTCCCCGTTGCGTCAGCCAGGGAATTGCGTTCAGGTTGCGGGCAGGTGAAATGCTGGCCCCGCAATAAAAAATTGCAATAAATTTATTTTAAATTCGGTACTAACGAAAATTTTTGCGGTACTAACCGGTACTAACGAAGTACTAACGAATGGCACGAGTGAAATTCCAGAATTGCGTAGGTGCGGGGCTCGCATTTCACCAGCCCCGCAATAAAAAATTGCAATAAATTTATTTCTAATTCGGTACTAACGAAAATTTTTGGTACTAACCGGTACTAACGAAGTACTAACGAATGGGATATGTTTGGATTAAAATTTGCTTAGGTGCGGGGCTGGTGAAATGTACGTCCCCTACGTCTCTAGACGCAACTTACGTACCGCTCCATTCGGAGCGTCTTACTTTGTCACCGCAACCTATTACTATGTTAACGCAAACTCAATACTTAAATTGTAAATATTTTTTGTAAATATAACTTTTCGTAATTTTATCTCAGTTTCCCTTTTAACGCTAAGCACCGCATCTACAACCATTCCGCAACATATATACATAAATAAATTGCTTAAAACACAAAAACAATAATCGTAACCATCTCTACGTTATAAACACATCATGAAAGAGCTATACGCACATAAATGATTAGAAAAATAAAACTGTGATTGCTGTGATAATCAAAATATGTATGTACAAAAATTAAGTATAAAACTTGATGCACACATGAATACTACAATAAAATATGACTGCATTAAGAATCCCAATTTCAAAATTATAATATACAATAAATAAAATGTTTTGTTTCTCGTATAGAACGGAGCATTAGATCGTATAGAACGGAAGATTAACATTTTAATATAATTATTAAGACTTTGCATAAGTTACATATCACCAATTATCCTAAAAAGTTAAATATGGTAATTATAATATTCCACATTGAAGTCAGGTAATTAAAAACAAAAAGTTTCAATAGTTAGTTGATCGTTAAAACGTTTCCAATTTTAAGATTATGCTGATAGTAAATATAGGACAGAGTGTGGATTAAAGAATAAATCTTTAATATTTGTAACTCCTTACTTACAAATATTAAAGAAGGAATTATATTACAAATATAAATCCTTAATATTTGTAACTTCGTTCTCCAAATCGTTGTATTTTTCCCATGTCCCACTCGTTCGATGGCAGTACTCTATATAGTGATATGACTGGTAAGCAATAACTGCCCCTAAAAGATATAGGGAATTTTCTAATTTCAGTTCGACAGGAAAATCCAACAGTTTTGTCAAGTCACACACTTGTTTTTTAGTAATTTGTTAAAAAATCCAGAAGGGTCATAAGTCCCCCAAAATTAAGAAATAAATATAAATCTAAAAATCCTTATTTAATGTTGGATCGTCATTAAATTATAGGAGTAGTATAAAAATGAGAGTTTCGGGGCAGGAGCAGGGGGGAGGAGCTTAAAGTGGGCGGAGCTAACTGAGTGACGTGGACCAATCAGAGTGCAGCTGGCCACCTGGCGGTTGATTTGGACCAATCAGGAGAGGGCAGCGCTGCTATCGCCCCCTAGCGGGAAAGAGTGGAACCTTGTAGTTCAGCAGATCTTGGAGGGAGTAGGTGCTCTGCGGAGCGCCACCTATCGGTTAAATAGGGAACTAAATTTTTTACAAGGATTGGAGGTCAGGGCATATTTTTTTCAGTGCTGCCATCTGCTGGTAAAATAGGGAACTACATTTTTGGGACTTAGAAATTTTTTTTAAAAGTATTTTCGACGGGAATTGAACCCGTTAAGGAAATATTACCTGACTACTTTTAGCGACGTAATACCGTTACGCTATGAATCGTCGGAAGTTCAGTGAATTATATTCTATAACAGAGAGAATATTTTTATGAATTTACTAGAATTAATTATCAAAAATAAATATAACGTCATCTATTGTTTAAAAATGAAACTTAGAAAATTTAATACAAGGTTTTGAGTATATTTTTCAAAACTTTAAATATTTTTAGTCGACTTCTAACTTAAAATATATATTATCAACTTAGTAGTTAAAAAAAAAGGGCTTATTTTTAGGACATTAAAATTGTTTTGCTATGTTTTTTAACGTGATATATAATTTTACATAGATACATTCGCTAAATAATACAAAATAATAATAAATTTGTACATAGATAGGCTAAAACGAATATTTTTTTCTTTTACTTTAAATTTTTTTATTAGGTTTTTAAACTTAAAACATATTATCAATTTAATAGTTTGGAAAAAGTATTTATTACAGAACATTCCATACTAGTATGAAAAAAATGAGAAATATTATTTGAACTTTGAAAAAAATATTCCATGAAAGCTAACAAGGGATATTTTTACACATGAAATTATTTACGACAACCGTTAAGTTTAAAATATCTTTAATTTTTATTAAGAATATTACTTTGCAGTATAATATAATTTAGATAGAGCTTTGAAATCATTGTAACATTTAGTATAGAAAAAATTATTATTTGATCTTACCTTGAAAATCATTCCATGAAAGCTAACAAGGGATATTTTTAGATATGAAATTATTTACGACAAGCGTTAAGTTTAAAATATCTTTGATTTTTCTTAAGAATATTACTTTGCAGTATAATATAATTTAGATAGAGCTTTGAAACCATTGTAACATTTAGTATAGAAAAAATTATTGTTTGATCTTACCTTGAAAAACATTCCATGAAAGCTAACAAGGGATATTTTTAGACATGAAATTATTTACGACAAGCGTTATGTTTAAAATATCTTTAATTTTTCTTAAGAATATTACTTTGCAGTATAATATAATTTAAATAGAGCTTTAAAACCATTGTAACATTTAGTATAGAAAAATTATTATTTAATCTTACCTTGAAAGGCATTCCATGAAAGCTAACAAGGGATATTTTTAGACATAAAATTATTTAAACAAAGCGGGAATTCCCCAGTAGGGTTATTTTTTCCTTTTAATATTAGAAATAAAAACTGAAATATGATTCAATCTAGATAATTATTTAAATTAAATACACATACCATACCAATCCATACTATTAAATCTGCAAGAGAAGGTATCAAATTTATCTCGCGATGTTAATAGAGAAGATTCTTACATTATCTGAAATAATACAGACTTTATTATGTTTAGAAGATATTTACAAGAGTTCATTTTAGAATTAAATGAATCATGGTTTGAATCCTACAACAGTAGGGGGTATGTGCAAACATGAAGACTTTAAATTATACAATTACCATCTAGAACCTGAAACTTAAAAATATATGTACCAATTTAAGTATCTTTATATAGTTTATGTACAGTTTTGAATATATTTCAAACCTTAAACGTTTTTTCAACTTTGAAACTATATTATAAGTTAAGACGCTTACTAAAATTAAAAATCATTTTATAGAGGTAAAGACTTGAAAGATAAAATTTACAAGTTTTAATCCTAAATATTATATTTTATCCAGAAATGTAGACTATTAATATATGATTTTAAACCTAACATACTTTCAACGATCTAAAAAATTATTCTAAAAAATTATTTTCTAAAAAATTATTATTCAAATTAAAAGATATAAATATAATAATTAATCTTTAAATACTATATTGAACACAGAAAAAGAGTACTCACAGTTGATGAATGGACTTTAGTCTTCTAATATATCCTCATAAAAATACCTTATCTCATCTATTTCAAAAGCGCCCTGCAATAGCGTCTTTAGAAACCCCCTAAGTGCAATCATTAGGGGGTTTTCCAGGACTCTATTGCAGTACGATTTTGAAATAGATGAGATAAGGTATTCAGGTTCTGAAGTCGTAAAATGTACTACAAGCTAAATGCTTGAGATTGAAAAAAGTAGGTAGGTAGTACTTCTGTTTTATGACCTTCTAACCATTTTTAAAATTTTATATTTTATTGTTTTATTTATATTTTATCATTTATGTTTTAAACATAAATGATGATAACTTATTATGTTTTTAACTTTATTTTTGAACGTAAATGGATATTAACGTAAACTTATTATTTATTTTAAACGTATTAAGATTGATTATTTTTAATGATACTTTTTCAATGTAATAAACCCGGGATTAGTTGAATATTTTTTCAGGTTTTCTTAGTTTTTTGGTATAAAAGTTTTTCTAATCATTAGAATGATCCTAAAGTAATTACATTTTAACTATTCCGTTTTCGAAATAGTATTTAAAAAATGAAAAGATAATCATGTCATATCTTTTTGAACTATGATAATTTTTAATAATTAAAATAATTGGATATTCTTAATTAATTTATTTAAACTTTTTTAAGTTTAACGATCTTGGAATCCCTGCTGAGGAAATTTAACGAAATATTGATTGCATTGGAACTTACTAATGAATGTGCAATATCTCAACCTGTGTGAAACTCTGAATTATGTTCCAATTAAGGAGCTATCACATCTTCTAACTTGAAGTGTTCTCACATAAGTTGTATGCATGTTTTGAAACACATAACTTATTTTTATGTTATTTTAATGAGAGAGAATTTATATGAAATTAATTCAAAATTATTCAAGTTTTGTGCTATTATTAAAACAAATTATAGATATTTGAAAACGATTCAAAAGAAATTATAATCTTTATAGAATGATAAAATTGTAAGTATTAGGAAGTGTCTTAAACTTATAGTATAAATTTTGTTTAACAGTCGTCGGAAAATAATTTCTAATGTAAAACTTGTTCAAAGTTATTCAATAGGTGCTTGATTTTTTAACGTAATAAACATTTGTTTCGATCAAAGTTTTTAAAGGTTTTTGTTAAGAAAACTAAAATTTTACGTGCGATGTATGCTTTTTCTATATAAAACAATTTATTAGTGGTTATATCTATGTAAAATTATAGATTAGATTTAAAACAAAGTAAAAAATTTTTAAAGTCTTGAAACCTTTATAAGGGAACTATTAAGTTTTAATATGCTTTAAGTTTATATGTATGTGCGGGACAAATATAATATCTTCTTATGCAGTTAAAGCATGTTTTTTTTTTGTTTTTTTTTTTTTTTGTAAAAAAATTATATGTATTAAGTGCATAAACTATAGATTTTAAAGGTAAGATCAGATGGTAATTAATTTCTATACAAAATGTTTCATAGCGTTTGTAGAATATTTAAAACTGCAATGTTATATATCAAAGTATAAGTAACTTTTTTTTTATCTCTCCTGAAAAATTATATTGCACGAAAAATAATCATTCAACATTTACTAACAAATCGTAAGTGATTCAGTTATTTCCCTTTTCAAAGATGGTAATTCTTAAAAGCGCTTAATATAAAGGAGGGGTTGATTTACGTTGCAATTGGATAAGACATACCTAGGACTTTGAATCTTTTCACGGATGTATTTAGCAATATCCCTACCGAAAATGCAGTAGTGATGATTGTCGCTACATGGTGGGAACTAATGAATAAAATTTCAATATATAAAATTGTTTATAAAAGAAATCATTCATCTGTAACAACCAGCTAATAGGTGTAAACGTCGGCGAACAATGTTGCTTACAACAAATGTTTGCTAATGAAAACGGAGTTGGTTACAAATTAAAAACCTGGTCTATTAAATTAAATAGAGAGCAGATATTGAAAATGGAAGAATATCCTGACGATATTATAAGTTGTGTTGAAAACAGTTCGTTGTGTGAAAGCATTCCTAATATGCTACAATACAAAGTTTATAAAAACGGATCATGTTGTAAAAAATCATTGCGACTTATTTGCTGCAAAAGAAAATTATTTCAAAGTCTTAAAAACAAGTTTAATACGTGCATGCAGTGAATTATTTGAATGTCATGGATGCGAAATTGACCATCTATCACAGCGCCAGCATAGTTGCTTATCCACAAGCGAGAATGAAAAATATCGTGCAGTGGGCAAAGCTGCTATTTTCAACATCTATGTTAAAAATATGCTGAATTGTACAAAATTATTGCACATGTGTCTATAACAGCATTGAATTTTTCGCTAAGTTCAACTTGAAAATGATTCATAAATATTTTTATGAGGATATATTAGAAGACTAAAGTCCATTCATCAACTGTGAGTACTCTTTTTCTGTGTTCAATATAGTATTTAAAGATTAATTATTATATTTATATCTTTTAATTTGAATAATAATTTTTTAGAAAAATAATTTAAAAAGTATTTTTTGAAAAATGTGTAACTAATAGTAGGTGCCAGTAATCTTATCTATTGACGAAACGTACTTATCTTATCTAACGTTGAATCGCACTTATCTTATGTAGGGGTTGGTTTAGGCAAACCTTAAAATTTACTCATTTAGAAGTTATTCTAAGTTAGCATTTGCATGATATTTCAAAGTGTTGGTAATAGATCATTGATTTTCAATGTATTAAACATGGTTTTACTTCAAAGTTTTGAAGATATTTTTGTTAAGAAAACTAAAATTTTGGTTAAAATGTATGCTTTTCTTTGTAAAGTGTGCAAAGATGAATAAATTTAAGATTAGATTTTTAAGTTTAACAGTCGTCGGAAAATAATTTCTGATGTAAAACTTATTCAAAGTTATTATTTGCGTAATATTTCAAAGTAATATCAATAGGTGATTGATTTTTTAACATAATAAACATTTGTTTTGATCAAAGTTTTGCTTTTTTTTTTGTTTGTTAAGAAAACTAAAATTTTAGGAGTGATGTATGCTTTTTTCTTTGTAAAACAATTTATTAGTGGTTATATATATGTAAAATTATAGATTAGATTTAAAACGCAGTAAAAAAATTTTAAAGTCGTGAATCCTTTATAAGGGAACTAATAAGTTTTAATATGTTTTAGGTTTATATGTATGTGAGGGACAAATATATCTTCTCTGTGGAATAATGTTTATATGTATGTGCGGGACAAATATAATATCTTTTTATTCAGTTAAAGCTTGTTTTTGTAAAAAATTATATGAATTAAGTGCATAAACTATAGATTTTAAAGGTAAGATTAAATGGTAATTATTTTCTATACAAAATGTTTCATAGCGTTTGCAGAATATTTAAAACTGTAATGTTATATATCAAGCGACGATGGTAGAAACAATCTTATAATTTAAGTTCAATGCAAATTTAACATCTTCTATTGTATATATAATAGTATGTTTTAAAGTTTTGAATCATATATTTTATAATTATTTTTAATAATTACTGTTTGGGGTTAAAACATCTAAGTTAATATATGTTTGATGATCATTTAATATTAAAACTTTATTAAATACTTCTATTAACCTTTAATGAAATGCTTTCTACTAATAGACTAATATCTGTGGAATTTAACATAATATCGCGATTTAGGTAATCGTTGAAAGTATGTTAGGTTTAAAATCATATATTAATAGTCTACATTTCTGGATAAAATATAATATTTAGGATTAAAACTTGTAAATTTTATCTTTCAAGTCTTTACCTCTATAAAATGATTTTTAATTTTAGTAAGCGTCTTAACTTATAATATAGTTTCAAAGTTGAAAAAACGTTTAAGGTTTGAAATATATTCAAAACTGTACATAAACTATATAAAGATACTTAAATTGGTACATATATTTTTAAGTTTCAGGTTCTAGATGGTAATTGTATAATTTAAAGTCTTCATGTTTGCACATACCCCCTACTGTTGTAGGATTCAAACCATGATTCATTTAATTCTAAAATGAACTCTTGTAAATATCTTCTAAACATAATAAAGTCTGTATTATTTCAGATAATGTAAGAATCTTCTCTATTAACATCGCGAGATAAATTTGATACCTTCTCTTGCAGATTTAATAGTATGGATTGGTATGGTATGTGTATTTAATTTAAATAATTATCTAGATTGAATCATATTTCAGTTTTTATTTCTAATATTAAAAGGAAAAAATAACCCTACTGGGGAATTCCCGCTTTGTTTAAATAATTTTATGTCTAAAAATATCCCTTGTTAGCTTTCATGGAATGCCTTTCAAGGTAAGATTAAATAATAATTTTTCTATACTAAATGTTACAATGGTTTTAAAGCTCTATTTAAATTATATTATACTGCAAAGTAATATTCTTAAGAAAAATTAAAGATATTTTAAACATAACGCTTGTCGTAAATAATTTCATGTCTAAAAATATCCCTTGTTAGCTTTCATGGAATGTTTTTCAAGGTAAGATCAAACAATAATTTTTTCTATACTAAATGTTACAATGGTTTCAAAGCTCTATCTAAATTATATTATACTGCAAAGTAATATTCTTAAGAAAAATCAAAGATATTTTAAACTTAACGCTTGTCGTAAATAATTTCATATCTAAAAATATCCCTTGTTAGCTTTCATGGAATGTTTTTCAAGGTAAGATCAAATAATAATTTTTTCTATACTAAATGTTACAGTGGTTTCAAAGCTCTATCTAAATTATATTATACTGCAAAGTTATATTCTTAAGAAAAATCAAAGATATTTTAAACTTAACGCTTGTCGTAAATAATTTCATGTCTAAAAATATCCCTTGTTAGCTTTCATGGAATGTTTTTCAAGGTTAGATCAAATAATAATTTTTTCTATACTAAATGTTACAATGGTTTCAAAGCTCTATCTAAATTATATTATACTGCAAAGTAATATTCTTAAGAAAAATTAAAGATATTTTAAACTTAACGCTTGTCGTAAATAATTTCATGTCTAAAAATATGCCTTGTTAGCTTTCATGGAATGTTTTTCAAGGTAAGATCAAATAATAATTTTTTCTATACTAAATGTTACAATGGTTTCAAAGCTCTATCTAAATTATATTATACTGCAAAGTAATATTCATAAGAAAAATCAAAGATATTTTATACTTAACGCTTGTCGTAAATAATTTCATGTGTAAAAATATCCCTTGTTAGCTTTCATGGAATGTTTTTCAAGGTAAGATCAAATAATAATTTTTTCTATACTAAATGTTACAATGGTTTCAAAGCTCTATCTAAATTATATTATACTGCAAAGTAATATTCTTAAGAAAAATCAAAGATATTTTAAACTTAACGCTTGTCGTAAATAATTTCATATCTAAAAATATCCCTTGTTAGCTTTCATGGAATGATTTTCAAGGTAAGATCAAATAATAATTTTTTCTATACTAAATGTTACAATGGTTTCAAAGCTCTATCTAAATTATATTATACTGCAAAGTAATATTCTTAATAAAAATTAAAGATATTTTAAACTTAACGGTTGTCGTAAATAATTTCATGTGTAAAAATATCCCTTGTTAGCTTTCATGGAATATTTTTTTCAAAGTTCAAATAATATTTCTCATTTTTTTCATACTAGTATTGAATGTTCTGTAATAAATACTTTTTCCAAACTATTAAATTGATAATATGTTTTAAGTTTTAAAAAACCTAATAAAAAAATTTAAAGTAAAAGAAAAAAATATTCGTTTTAGCCTATCTATGTACAAATTTATTATTATTTTGTATTATTTAGCGAATGTATCTATGTAAAATTATATATCACGTTAAAAAACATAGCAAAACAATTTTAATGTCCTGAAAATAAGCCCTTTTTTTTAACTACTAAGTTGATAATATATATTTTAAGTTAGAAGTCGACTAAAAATATTTAAAGTTTTGAAAAATATACTCAAAACCTTGTATTAAATTTTCTAAGTTTCATTTTTAAACAATAGATGACGTTATATTTATTTTTGATAATCAATTCTAGTAAATTCATAAAAATATTCTCTCTGTTATAGAATATAATTCACTGAACTTCCGACGATTCATAGCGTAACAGTATTACGTCGCTAAAAGTAGTCAGGTAATATTTCCTGAACGGGTTCAATTCCCGTCGAAAATACTTTTAAAAAAAATTTCTAAGTCCCAAAAATGTAGTTCCCTATTTTACCAGCAGATGGCAGCACTGAAAAAAATATGCCCTGACCTCCAATCCTTGTAAAAAATTTAGTTCCCTATTTAACCGATAGGTGGCGCTTCGCAGAGCACCTACTCCCTCCAAGATCTGCTGAACTACAAGGTTCCACTCTTTCCCGCTAGGGGGCGATAGCAGCGCTGCCCTCTCCTGATTGGTCCAAATCAACCGCCAGGTGGCCAGCTGCACTCTGATTGGTCCACGTCACTCAGTTAGCTCCGCCCACTTTAAGCTCCTCCCCCCTGCTCCTGCCCCGAAACTCTCATTTTTATACTACTTATAGATTTAACTCCTCATACAGATGACAACACTTTAGTACTGAAGTTAATTTAAACTAATGGAACCCGATTACATGATTGGTGGTAGTAATGTATTCCATTATGAAGCACGGGTATTTAGTTTTAGATATATATATAGGAAAAAGTAAAAGGTCTGTAAATATATACAGGACAGAGATACGAAAACTTTCTTTCAAGTTCATCTTTTTTAAAGTATAAGAAATATTAAGAACGAATCAATGGATTTTTGAATGTATTGAAAAATTTCATAAATGCATTAAACACTGTTGTCTGAGGCCTAAACTATATCAACTAGTTTGAAACTATTTGCTATTATTAGTTACTATTATATTTTATAGTTATTTGTTGATAATTTCGTATTTTTACTCTGCCTTATTTTGGCGCCTCTTTAAATGTCTTATCCATGGGACCCGCCATATTTGGAGATGTCCCTTCCGTTTCGCCGACACCAAATTTCCCCCCCCCCCCTTTTTTCGCCATTTCGCCGACACGAAATTTCCTGCCGCTCTGTTTTTCCCGTTCTCTGAATATCTTAATGTCGGGGGGGGGGGCTAGGTGTTTTTCCCGCTAAAAAAGGAAATGCTCCTAACTCTTTTATAAATGGCGCTCAAACGAAATTTTTGGTTCTCAAACACGCTCAAACGAATGCCGTTTTCAAAATTTGAATATCTTAATGTCGGGGGGGGGGGGCTAGTTGTTTTTCCCGCTAAAAAAGGAAATGCTCCTAACTCTTTTATAAATGGCGCTCAAACGAAATTTTTGGTTCTCAAACACGCTCAAACGAATGCCGTTTTCAAAATTTGAATATCTCAATGTCGGGGGGGGGGGGGGCGGCTAGGTGTTTTTCCCGCCAAAAAATGAAATGCTCATAACTCTTTTAAAAATGGCCCTCAAAGGAAAATTTTTGGCGCTCAAACACGCTCAAACGACGCTCAAACGAATGCCGTTTTCAAAATTTGAATATCTCAATGTCGGTGTGTGTGTGTGGGGGGGGGAGGGACTAGGTGTTTTCACGCCAAAAAATGAAATGCTCATAACTGTTTTAAAATAGCGCTCAAACGAAAATTTTTGGCGCTCAAACACGCTCAAACGACGCTCAAACGAATGCCGTTTTCAAAATTTAAATATCTCAATGTCGGGGGGGGGGGGGGGCTAGGTGTTTTTCCCACCAAAAAATGAAATGCTCATAACTCTTTTACAAAAGGCGCTCAAACGAAAATTTTTGGCTCTCAAACACGCTCAAACGACGCTCAAATGAATGCCGTTTTCAAAATTTGGATATCTCATAATGTGAACTCATAATCACGTGATTTCCAACATATCATGTGCCAGTCCAATTGAGTCATAAACAACGTCAAAGTATCAACAAACACACGTTTTTCAGCGGCAGCTATGAGTAATCCACCTCAGACCCATCGGAGAACGTGTGTGGGAGAGAGGGAGAGGGGGGAGAGAGGGAGAATTGAAAGTAGATCAAAGTCATAAAAATCTTTCGTCGACACGTACTAAAAGCTCTCCTATTCGAAAATTTTTTATCAATACTTCTATGCACTGAAATCAAAAGAACTTTATTATGTTGAAAAACTAACCTTTACACGCCAATATTCCCCTTCGGAAACATGCATTTTTTTTAATCTAATAATAACAACAAAATTTAATCTTTTTTGTTATAACTTATGTTCTACCAACAAAATGATCATTTTTACTTACTCCCACTTAATTTTAAAATCATTTGTTTAATTTGAATTTTATATGAATTTTTGAATTTTGTGCGAAGAAAAGTTAGAAAAAAAAAGCCAAAATTACGATCCCCCCCAGACACTATTTATTTTAGTAACGTAACCCCGCGGCGCCCCAAAAAAAAAATCCATACTTTTGTTCTAGGTAATAATTTTCTTAGAGCAATACGAATAAAATTGTATTTTCCACAGAATTTTGAAGTTGATGTTCGCTTTTGGGAACACTGGCGTGTAAAAGATTAAGGTTTTGAAATACAAAATCATCACAGTTAATTGTTTTTAGTATTTAAGGGGACTTCGCAGCTTTCAAATGACGAAAATCGATGAAGACATCGATTTTTAATTTTTTGCTTAAAATGTAGTTTGACACCACTAAATGCCACTCCCACCTCAATGTTTACATTGCTTTACTTGTCTGTAACCCCGATAGTTTTAATAAAAAACCGCGCAGAAGAAAAGGAATCTGTTATGCTCTGACCATAATTATCATCAAAGTTGTTTGTTTGCATGTGCTTCGCTAGTTTTGTTTGTTGTTTGCAAAATACAAATGGAAGTTTGCACAGCACGATTTAGGCAAAGTGTCCAAAAGAAATATTTGTCAATAAACAGCGTGTAAAGCGTGTTATAATTGAAACTGTTTGTGGATTTAACAAGGGTACAGTTCGCACTATAGTAGAAACACAGAAAGCATTAGGTTTGTGCATGGGAAGTTCAACATAAAAACTTGCTGCAACTTTGAATTGTCGAAACAGCTATTTAGAAAACGACAACCATATTCCAGTGACAAACTGGCTCTTAAGCTAATCAAAAGTACAATATATAAAAGGCAACAACTAGCTAAAAGGAGAGAAGGGATTACGTATGACGCAGGCTGTTTTTGAAATAAATGCTTGATAATATTTTTTTTCTATTTGGTGAATGCTCTTTATCTTATATTAATTAATTAATTACTCAATTAAATAGAAAACTAATATTATTAAAACTTATTTTATATTTTCTATTGCACATTTTATAAATGTCTTATGTATTTCAAGTAATGTTTAATGTTTTGGAAAGTTTGTTTGCACAGTAATATTTGCTAAAGAAATATCATATTTTTCGTGAATTGTTTTGGCTTGTGTAGGATTCAAATGAAAGCTTGCATTTCTATTTAATGTCTTCATATTGAATTGTGTTAAGTTTCATTTTAAAGGTCTAGGAAACAAGTCCATTAAATATTAGAATAATGACAAATGTTTTTGAGGTTTTTTTTACAGTTTTGTATTCTTTAAACTGCGTTTTCTCAGTTTCAATTTTTTCACAAAATCATAGTATTTAAAGTCATAAAACTTCAAATTATATGCAAGATAGGAACGTGAAATTTTTTGCGTGTGTTCAATATGATCTGCTTAATATGATTAGGGGTGGATTTTACTATATTTTCAGAAGATAAAATATTAAAAATGAAAAAGTAACAGAAATCATGTTTTTTCTACATTTTTTCCATGAATGTAAACGTTTTATTTTTTTTCCTCAAAAACCAATACAGTAATAGCAAAACACATCCATAAAGTTGTAATACATACTATTATAAGCATGACAAAAAAATTTTGGTGACAAAATATTGATAAATAAAAGAGGAGATTGAATTTTAAAATCCCTATATTTAAAAAAAATTCAAATTTTAAAATTTTCTATTAGATTAATTTTTGTTTTCACGTGAAAATTATTTTGTTTAATAATAACCTCTAATAATATACACATGAGATAAGTAAAAATCATTAAATAAAAGAAATTGGTCAAAAGGTGCCAAGTCCCCTTAAGTTTTCTGGGATCTATTGTTGATTTGGTCAATTTAAAAATGAGGTGATTACTTGCTAAAATTTATTGGAATTAGATGAGTGTAGTGGCATAGTAAATTTCAAGTGAGATCTGAGGTATAATTTGTTTCCTAGAATGTTTCTTTTAATAATTATAGCTGTATTTTTATGGAGAATTTCATATAATGTATCAAAAACTTAAATTGCATGTTATTAAATAACCTTGGTGTATATCCTATTTTGTAATTCTTTAAAGCATGCACTTTCTCAAAATTTTTTTATGGGTGGATAAAAGTATTGATTAATAAGTAATGCTCCAGAGCAGGCCTGCACGACAAACGGCCCGCGGCCCTCATGCGCCCCACTAACACTCATTCTGTAGCCCCGCAAAGCATTGTGAAATGACGCACAATATTATAAATATAAAAATATTACTTTTATATTTAACAAGATTATTATATAATATATCATTTTCAGATTTATAATTTTACGATAGGAATAAATAAGCAGTTAATCTTAATATTTATTTAATTTTTAAAATAATCAGAAATTAGTTTTTTTCTTTTTAGATAAAATATTTTTTCTCCTTCTCATTTCTCCTAATTTATTCTTCTCCCGCAGCGGATTTTCCATACAGTAATACGACCCTCATCATATTTAGAATTGTGCTGGCCTGTCTTAGACTAAAAATACTCCATGGCTCGATATTTTTAAGAATCGAAAAATATTTCAGCAAAACTTTATGTTCAAGTCTTTAGGAACCCTACAAAGCATGACTTTTTTTCATTCTTATTTTTGAAAAAATGCACCGTTTAATCATAAACATGCATGAAAAATTCTGAATAAAAATAAATATTTGTTACGATCACATTCCAACATATTTTTACTAGCCGCTAGACTGGTGAGTTTGGAAGACCTTGATATGTAACTCTCTGACTTTCAACCGAGTTCTAACCGAAAATAAAGGTTTCTCGATTTGAGAAATGTAGATACATAACAGAAACACACAGTTTCATAGAATATACACAATTTAAATTAATAATGTTTATTATTTACTATTATATATTACTTATTATTTTTTATTGTGGATTTCAAGATGATGTTTGTTCCTGTTATGTGTATTTTACAAGTATTATGTACGTAAATTTGCGATGAAGGCAAGCGATTATGGAAAAAAAAGCATATATTAATTTAATTTTGGAAAATTAATTATTTACAAGGCATTAAATTATTCACATCTATCACAAAAAATTAAAATTGTGTTTGATTAATATTAAACTGCAGTAAAAGTTTAAAAAAAACACTTGTATGGCATTCAATAAAAAAAAAGTTCAAAACTATGCATTTGCTAAAATGTAGTTAGAAAAATACTTAAAAAAATTCCCATAGCTTAACATCGAAATATTCAACTGAAGATCTGAGAGATCAGTTGATGCAGTGCCTTAAAAAATAATTAATTTTAGTTTTTATTTATTTTATACAAAGTACAATATTATTATTATATCTCAGTTAATTTTATTTTGCTAATATCATAGAAAAACTTTGAAATGAATACAAGTGTTATATTGAAAATTTTAATTTTCCTCCTTTATAAAACTATGTGTGGCACATAAAGACATATTTTGTATAGATTTTTTTTTGGTATGCGAACAAGACAAGGATAAATATCTAGATTGAAATACTGTGGTCGAAATTAGAAAAAGACCAAAATAGGCGAATTAAAAATAATACTCTATGTAAGTATTAAAAATAATACACTATGTAAGTTTTAAAAATAATACTCTTAGCCTTGTATAAATTGGCATAAAGGAGATGCGAAATTATATGTATTTATATTTCATAGCATATTTGATATTTGCAGTCGCCTCTGAAATGTTATAAATAAATAAGATATAGAGCAACTAACCTTGAGTTTTCTGAGGAATGGATTTCTCTTCTAACTAGGAATCCTGCACAAATTGCTCCGTTAGATTTAAGATAAGTCCTCTTAATTTGAAAATTCACCTTTTCCAGGCTCTAAACGACGGTAGACGAGATTTAACTAGAATGACTGGATGACTTTCAGTTCACGGTAGGTTGTGAGAAAGTTGAAGACACCCCAATAGCTGAAAATGTCAAACTACGTCACGTAGACTTGTGTTCACGTGAAAAAATATTGAAGCTTTGGCAAAAGTTAAAGGTAAGTCGCAGTCGATTCTGATAGCTACAGAATTCCCCCATTTAAGTGAAGCAGCTTCAGTAAACCTCCTACATACCGAAGGAATGTACAGGTATCGAATGAGGTGAGCAAGGCAGAGGAAAGAGCACTTCTGAATGGCTAAAATATCACGCCACTCACAAGTAGGAGGTGCATATCTGCTTCCAACTCCGGGCCATGTATGGTAATGCAAGAACGAAAAAAGTGATGACGTATGGTAGTTTACTGAGAAAACCATGAGAGCGCAAAGAGGAAACACTAAGGTTAGAGAAAAAACGGTGTAAGTTCTAGAAGGTTCTATATATCTTCATATCATCATTTACATTCATATTAATGTAAATGAACGTTGAGTAAGTTATGTATTTATGTATAAAGAATGTAAAAAAGTTATTTATACCATAACTACAATTAATACATTCTAGAATTCGGGCTACCTGTTTCATAGTGTAAAGTTTCTGGGTTTGCGGATTTGCTTCTTTCGGGGTGTAATGCATCTGGGTAGCGGATTCGCCTGTCTCAGGGTGTAATGCATCAGGATTACTGATTTTACCTGTTTTAAATTTATGTTTCATACTTATAACCGACCAGAGGTATGAGCTGATCTGAGTCTAGCACGATTTTGGTCGATCCTCCTTTCTGTCGCCATTTCCGACATGTTTAAGGTACAAAAGAGGGGTACTCAGAACGGGTAGACTGTGTACCCGGAGTAATTACACCCTGAAACAAGTGGGTTTATTAGTTTGATACAAAATTTCCTTTTTGCAGTGTATATATATATATATATATATATATATATATATATATACATACACACACACACTGCTGGCCATTGAAATTGCAACACCATGAAGAAGGGATGCTGGGATATACACATGAATAGCATTTGAGCGGAATTGAACGACGTAGGAGGGAGAAACGGCATCTCAAACTCTGTATAAAAGGTAAGTTATGCAGCGGGTTTCTCATTCGGAAATCGCATTTGAATGTTATTTGTTTGTGAGAAGATCATTTTGTGCTTCATATAAGAAGGAGAAACGGCTACCAGCACATGTCGGAATTCCTTCACATGTCGGAATTCCTTCATATGACCTGTCCATGCAGGATCGTGGCCTGTCAAGAGTGCTGTTTTACGTTCCACGATATTGTTACTCGCATTGGTTGGAAACAAACGACTGTCATGCGAATATGGAATCGATGGGTTCAGGAGGGTCATACTGAATGCCATGCAGGATCTCAACGGCCTCCCGCTACTAACACCCGAGAGGGCAGAAATGTTGTCAGGTCGGCCTTACAGGATCGTACAGCCACATCACGGACCTTGAGTCAGGAAATGAGGTTGTTTGCAGCACAAGTACCCGCACGGACAGTGTGACGACGTCTGGAGAAGTACGGACTGTCTGCACGGCCACCGTTACTACGACTTCCCTTGACACTGCAGCATAGAGACGCGCGGCGACAGTGGTGCGCCCAACGACAAAATTGGATACAGGAGTGGCACCACGTCGCATTTTCAGACGAGTCCAGGTTCTGTGTGCAGCATTATGATGGACTTATCCGTGTCTGGAGGCACCGAGGAGAACGCACGTGGCCTGCTTGCATTCGATATCGTCATATGGGCCTGCACCTGGTGTGATGGTATGGGCAGCCATTTGGTACACAACACGAAAACCTCTTGTTTGCGTCGTCGGTTGCGTCTCCATTTGCTAGGTCCCGGCCCGAAACAGCCAAATCCGCTACCCAGAGTCATGTCATCCCGTGGCAGGCAGATGAGCTATAGCTCATCTGGGTATACCCAGAAACGGTACTCCCTGAAAATGCCCCTGATTCGAATTGTAGAATGTATTAATTATACAATAACTATATAGTTATTGCACATAAAACATTTTTACAGTCTTTACACATAAACAGATAATTTATTGTAACGTTCATTTACGTTATTATTTATGTAAATTAAAATTAAAAATATTTTAGTACCCAGAATATAAAAAAATTTGAACATAAATTTTTAAATTAAACTGTAAGTAAATACATTTTATAAATTCATATTCCTTTTAAAAGACTGGTATCAGTGTTTATTCTTGCATTCTTTGACAAGACATTAGGGAAATATGAAAAAGAACAAATATTTCAAGAGAATCTCATTTGAATTTTCTGTTCATTCCTTAAGAAAATATTGAATTTTAAATAATCAGGCATTAATTTGTGGATTACTTACATCTACATTTTCATTAAATATTTTATGATTTCTTAAACATTTATGTATTACACTAGCTGAAAACCCGCACTTCGCTACGGTGTACATTCAAAGTAAAAACATCGGTGAATGTATGCAATTAATGCCAATATATATATAATAAATACGACGATCAATGTATATAATTGATGTAAAATATATATTTATTTATAAAAAAATCGTAAGGGATATTTTTATAGACAAAATAATGTAGAAGAAGATATTCAAATTAAATCTAATATAAAGAATACTAAAGAATATAGTACAGTTAATATAGTACAGTTTCTAGAACATTTCTTTTACTGTATTTTAATATTTTTTTGGATAATGTCCAATCGTCTGCCGCATTAGCAAGAAAAAAAAATTATTTTTTGTCTATTTAGTTTTTATGCACGTGACGATAAATTTATTTAAAGTACCAGAAAAAGAAGTCACGTGATCAGCATTTAATAAATTAAATTCTAAAAATTAATCTTTAAAAATTCACCAAAAAACAGGAAATGAAGGTAAAGATTCGAAAAAGATTTCATTTTAAAGGAATTTTTATGATCTTTCTCGTGATATAAATTTTATAACCCTCAAATTATTATTTTAAATGCAAACTTAAAAAAAGTAAAACAAAACAGCTCAAAAATTTAATTAAAAAAATATAAGAAGAATTTTTCAAAAATCTCTCTTAGTGCACCCCTACACTATAAGAAGAATCGCCATGCAAAATTTCAGCCCTTTAGGTCCAGTGGTTTGGTCTGTGCGTTGTATGTCAGTCAGTCAGTGAATGAATGAATGAATGAGTCAGTTACGGAACTGTTTTATATATATAGATAATGTGATTAATAAGTATCTGGACATGCTAGAATGAAAATTTAACTTAATTTTTTTAAAGTAATTTTTCTTAAGCATATTACTTCAACCGAAGATCGAGCAAAATTTTTGCAGCAAATGCAATATGTAATACATGCCATGGAAATAATTTCATTCGCTAGACTGAAAAGCTGAAGAATATTTTCTCTATTTTCACATGAATCACAATAGATGATTCATATCAAAAACAAAATCATGTATACATATATTTATACACTCAAGAGCCAAAACATTATGACCACCCCTACATTTTGCAATGGATTCGCCTGGATGACGTGGAAGGCACGTGATCAGATGGAAGTGGTATTTAACTGCTGCTGGAGAGTCTGAAGAATCATTCTTTCACTTACTTCTGTGTTTGATGGGAAAGGCTGCGGATCTAAGTGACTTTGATAGAGGGCAGATTGTAATGGCTCGAAGGCTCGGAACAAGTATTTCCGAAACTGCACGACTCGTGGGTTGTTCCCGACCTACAGTTGTTAGTACTTATGCAAAGTGGATGAATGACGGTGAAACCAGCAGTAGACGACATGGTGTTGGACGTCCATACGCTATCAAAGAAAAAGGTCGTCGGAGACTGTCTCGCATGGTGAAGCAAACCCGGAGCCAGACAGTGGCTCAGCTGACAGCCCAATACAATGCAGGGCCAAGTAGAATAGTATCGATCACACTGTTCAACGGACACTGTTGGATATGGGGCTACGCAGCAAACGTCCCACTCGTGTGCCTTTGCTGACCAAGCGTCATCGCCAACTGCACCTGCGCTGGGCCCGGGAACATCGCGACTGGTCCATGGATCAGTGGGAGAGAGTTGCCTGGTCAGATGAATCACGGTTTGTCATTCATCACGCCGATGGCGATATTATGCTTTGGGGGACGTTCTCTTGGGCGTCTCTGGGACCCGTGGTTGTGGTAGAGCAGACCATGAATGCTACAGGGTATCTGAACATCATTGCGGACCAGTTGCACCCTTACATGGCCTCTGTTTTTCCAGCTGGAAATGGAATGTTCCAACACGGCAACACCCCGTGTCCCAAGGCTAAAATTGTGTTGGAGTGGTTCCAGAAACATGATGCTGAATTCCAGTTAATGTCCTGGCCGCCTAACTCACCGGATCTCAATCCGATAGAACACATTTGGGATGTCATGGGACGGCAGCTCAGAGTTCAAAGACCACCAATTCGAAATATCTCAGATTTGCGTGACCGTTGCTTAAACATCTGGTACAATCTGCCTCCGGCCATCTACCAAGGACTCGTGGCATCCATGCCAAGGCGGGTTGAAGCTGTGTTGCGCGTAAAAGGTGGGCCAACTCGTTATTGACAGGTGGTCATAATGTTTTGGCTCTTGAGTGTATATATATACATGTAAGATACCCATTACATCATGTCCTTAAACTATAACCTGAAAGGAAAAAATAGCTCATATTTACATGGCTTGAGCTAGACTCAGCCTGAAAGGAATAAAAATTAAATTTAAATGAAGTCGGGCCGAATCGTTTAAATCTAATTTTTAAAAAAGTACTTAAGTCCATACCAGAAGAACGGCCCCGAAAGTAATATCACCTTTCAATAGAATGGAAAAAGAAAGGTTGAACTCAAGTAAAATTAAAATACACTCATGGACAAAAAAATTAGAGCACCAAGAAGGAGTCGTCAAAATGAAACGAAATTTTACATACATAATGACTACTTTGATATAAGTAAATGATAAGAAAAACAAAGAAAAAGGATAATTTATTTCAGAGAAAAAGGCAAAAGAACGGAGGAGTTAATACTCCGTTGGACCCCCTCTAGCGCGAATGCACGATGCGATACGATCGGGCATTGAGTCATACAAGTTCTGTATGATGTCTTGAGACATTTTGTTCCATATTTGCTGTAACCTTGCCTCTAGTTCGTTCAAACTCGTGGGATGCCCAACTCGTCGTCCCAAATGATCCCAGATATTCTCGATTGGAGACAAATCTGGGGATCGGGCAGGCCAAGGAAGGGTAGTAACAGTGCGGAAACAGTCTTGTGACATCCTTGCCGTATGAGGCCGAGCATTGTCTTGTTGAAAAATGGCTCCTGGGAGCCGTTGCATGAGTGGCAACACATGTGGTTGCAGGATTTCATGAACATACCGCTGGGCATGAACATACCGCATGAAGTGGTGCGCTGAGGTGGATGCGATCGAACACGCCGGTCCGTCGTATCCTCCTGCATCCAACGATCACATATCCGCATTACAGTTGTTTGGTTTCGTCCAACACGACTACCGATTTCCCTGAAAGATAATCCACAATCTCGGTAGGCCACTATCCTTCCTCTGTCGAACTCGGATACTTGATCAAAAGATGATCGCTGTTTTCGACGAGGCATAATTGATCGTTTTTTTGAAAAAACCACAAGAAAAACACAATTGCCGAACTTGAAATCGTCGAAATCTCCAAGCCTTAAATAGCGCTTTGAAGTGGCGCCACAGGCGTGCGTGATGTGCGTCTGCGCTGAAATTCTAATCATTTGCATATCTCACCTTAGTAGTATAAAAATGAGAGTTTCGCGCCAGGAGCAGAGGGAGGAGCTTAAAGTAGGCGGAGCTAACTGAGTGACGTGGACCAATCAGAGTGCAGCTGGCCACCTGGCGGTCGATTTGGACCAATCAGGAGAGGGTAGTGCTGCTATCGCCCCCTAGCGGGAAAGAGTGGAACCTTGTAGTTCAGCAGAATCTTGGAGTGAGTAGGTGCTCTGCGGAGCGCCACCTATCGGTTAAATAGGGAACTAAATTTCGTACAAGGATTGGAGGTCAGGGCATATTTTTTTCAGTGCTGCCATCTGCTGGTTAAATAGGGAACTACATTTTTGGGACTTACAATTTTTTTAAGAATATTTTCAACGGGAATCGAACTCGTGACATTATAAAAATGTAATGTTAGCTCAAAGGTTTTTTTTTACAATGACTAATACCATTGAGCTATCACCACATTGTAGTGAGTTGTTTTTATAAGGTATATAAAGAGGGAATATTTTAAAGAAATTATCATTTATAAGCATGGCGCCTCCAGGAGAAGTTACGTGTGCCGTTCTATTATATACGTGTTTAGGTGCAATTATTTACATAATTAGCATTTTTACAGAAACTGATAAAGTAGCTATAGATTTTATCCTACGTTTAAACAACACGGGAAATATTCGATTGCATCTGAACGATACTGCAAATATATCATTTTCGATGTAATATAGTTTTAGAAAACTTATAAAGAAAATATATTCTATTATAATGCAAAAGGTATATCAAGATCCAGCTCATAGCGCATCATTTGGTGGTGTGGATGCTATTTTTCGTGCTTTGCAAGGGAAAGTTTCAAAGATTGAGATAAAGAAATGGCTGGAAGGTGTAAATGCATATACTTTGCATAAACCAATTCGTCGCAAGTTTACAACGAATAGAGTAATAGTCTATTCTCTAGATCAGCAATGGCAAGCTGATTTGGTAGATGTTTCGCATTTACATAAACATAACGGAGGATATCGATATATATTAACATGTATTGATATATTATCAAAGTATGCGTGGGCTGTACCCCTTAAACAAAAACGAGGGGTTGATATTGTGAGAGCTTTTGAGCAAATAATGAGTGAGCGTAAACCCAAGTCACTGCAAACAGATCAGGGTAGCGAATTTAAAAATAAATTGTTTCAAAAATTTTTAAAGGAGAAAGATATAAAATTTTTTACGACGTTCAATACCACCAAAGCATCAGTGGTAGAGAGATTAAATAGAACGATAAAAACTAAAATGTGGAAATAATTTACGAGTCGAAACACGTATAAATATATTGATATATTACAGCAGCTTATGAAAAGTTACAATAATACTTTTCATACGAGTATAAAGCGCGCACCTGCAGAAGTTGATTTGAATAACGAAAGAAATGTATGGTTTACACTATATGGTGAGTCGAATTCCAAGATTTCCAAATGTGTATTTAACATAGGCGATGTAGTTCGCGTTTCCAAGAAAAAGGTAACTTTTGAAAAAGGATATGAATCTAACTGGACGGAAGAACTATTTTTGGTAACAGAGTGTGTTAAGAGAAAACCGTCTGTGTATAGGATTTCTGATTTATTGGGGGAACCTATATTAGGAACCTTTTATATGCAAGAGTTGCAAAAAGTGAGATTAAAAGAGGAATATAAAATTGAAAAAATTTTAAAGAAACGCGTGCGAAAAAAGCAAGTAGAATACTTTATAAAGTATACAGGATATCCTAACAAGTTTAATGAGTGGATTCGCGCTTCTAATTTACTATCCCTATAAAGAGTGCTAACAAATGTAATATAGTTCATTCGCGAAGATGAGTTTCTACGTTACGTTACCAAGCGATAGCTCTTTGAATTATTTTACGGAAAATAAAATTTCGCATTATATTACACGTCTACCCACGCCTATAGATTTAAAAGGAGATTGGGAAGTAGGTTTAGCTGAATTTGTATACCCTCACACTTGGTATAATGTGAACGAAACGAATAATTTTATCGAATATGAAGTACCAGGGGCAGAGGGGTATTATAAGAGAAAAATTCGCCATGGTTTTTATCCTAATATTCAAAGTATATTAGACGCTATAACAGTTAAAGAATTTAAGAATAAATTTTCCTTTCATTTTAATGAAGTGAATAAACGTGTAAAAATGAGAGTAACGGGTCAAGGTAGTATAAGATTATTCAAAGGCATGAGTGCTTTACTTGGTTTTGACGAAATGGACTTCGGAAACGATGACAGTGATACTCACTTTGAGTTGGAAAGCGCATACGTACCTGACCCTAACGCAGAATATAGAGTTTTAATGTTGTATACTGATATTATTGAGCCACAAATAGTGGGAGATGTTTATGCGCCCCTCCTACGCATTATAAATGTAACAGGAAATGATGGCGATATGGTAAGCGTTCAATATGACAAGCCGCATTATCTACCAGTTAGCAGAAAATTGATTGACACGATTGAAATTAATATAAGGTCATACATGGGTTCATTTATACCATTTGAACGCGGGCGCTCGTACGTGAAACTACACTTTCGTCAAAAGTACTTATCATAATGTATGTTCCCTATCGATGCTGCCAAAAATCTTTCGAGGATTATTATGTGCACCAAACGGGTCAAGGATTGAATTACTATCAAGGAAGTTTACATCAAAGTGGATATGGATTAGGAGGCCTCTTCCGATCATTTTTCCGCGCTGCAGTACCACTTTTAAAATCGGGGGCCAAAGCAGTCGGTAAACAAATGTGGCATAGTGGTGTAAACATGATTAATGATATATCACAAGGGGATAATGTCAAATTGGCGGCAAAACGACGTTTGAAAGAAGCTGGAAAAGTATTAACGGATAAAGCCGCTTCTAAAGTCAAGACTATGATTGGTACCGGAAAATAAAATAAAAAGCGAAAACGTGCGAAGAAACCCGTCATTACTCGTAGAGCTAAGAAGAAGAAAACACACGACATTTTTTCATAGTGATGGGTTCTCTAATTTATCAAAACTCTCCTGCCTGTGTAAAATCTGAATTAGATTTGTTCTGCATTCCGCCCACACAAACAGCTATAGAAAAAGGACAGTTTGTGGAATATCACCCCCTTTCAAATATACAGGATGGGGGTCCTATAGAATTTAATATATCTGGGAGTCGCGAAGAATATATAGATCTAGCCGCTTCCTATTTGCATGTGAAAGCAAAAGTGTTGAAATCAGATGGATCAATTTTATCTGAAAAAGAACCAGTGGCCGCTGTCAATTTATTTTTACACTCTCTGTTTTCGCAAGTGGATGTGAGTCTAAATGAAAGAAACATTTCCTCGGCCACCAACACCTATCCTTACAGAGCCTATATCGAAACGTTGTTAAATTATGGAGAAGATGCCAAGAAAAGTTTAATTACCTGTGAAGCCTTTTTTAAAGATGAAGACCCTAGTCAACTGGATCCTTTAGCTGAAAATGTTCACGCAGGGTTAAAATCCCGTCATGAATTGATTGAAAAAAGTCAAACTGTGGATATGATTGGACAATTACATTGTGATATTTTTCAGCAGAATCGTCTGTTATTAAATTTAGTAGACCTGAAAATTAAAATGATTCGAAGTAAACCTTCCTTTTGTTTGACTGCTACTAATGCAAATCCTAGTTATAAAGTAATCTTGAAACATGCCTCCATATTTATTCGCAAAGTGAAAGTAAGCCCAGCTGTTTCTATAGGACATGCTAAGGCGTTGGAAAAGACTTCAGCAAAATATCCCATTGATCGTATACTATGTAAAACCTATTCTATATCTAAGGGAAGTTGGTCTTTTATGCAAGATAATGTATTTCTAGGCCATATGCCAAAACGTGTTATTATTGCATGTGTTGGAAACGCTGCGATGAATGGTCAATATAATCAAAATCCTTTCTTATTTGCACATCATAAAATCAACTTTTTATCAATTTATGTAGACGGTCAGCCAGTGCCTTCCAAACCATTAGAATTAAATTTTGATTCTAATAATTATGTGCGTGCTTATTATAGTTTATTTGATGGATTTAATCGTGATAAGGGTATTTATTTAAATAGAGAAGAATATGATAAAGGTCATGTGATGTATAAATTTGATTTAACACCCGACTTGTGCGATGGGTCACATTTTAACTTACAACATCAAGGAAATTTACGAGTGGAAATGAAATTTTCTGAAGCCCTTAGTGATACCCTATCTGTCATAGTGTATGCAGAATTTCAAAACGTTATTGAAATTACAAAGTCACGTCATGTATTGTGCGATTTTGCTAATTAAAAAAGAGAAATGAATAGTCATCAACTAGAGCGTGTGCTTTCTTCTAATGTGCATACTAAAAAGTCATTTCTAGGAGTCTTTGCAAGCAATCAATTACCTACCAAGATTCGAAAATATCCAGCTTGTTTTATAGCAAACATTGATAGATCATCAGAGCCCGGAAGTCACTGGGTAGGATTTTACCTTCATTCCCGTCAACACATGGAATTTTTTGATTCTTATCGACATCACCCCTCTTATTTTCATGGACCAATATCCAATTTTGCGAGAAGATACTCTTTTGTAAACTATAATGCCATGCCCCTGCAAAGCAACGTGACGGCTGTGTGTGGTCAATATTGTATTTTCTACCTGTATTGTAAATGTCGAGGTCGTTCGCTAAACAATATTCTGTCATCTTTTATATCAAATAATATGTATAATGACATGAAAGTGTATAATTTTGTAACCAGTCGTTTTCGGGTGCTAGCACCTTTTTATCAATAAATATATTTTCAAATGATATGTTGTGTCATTCACTATGGAATTTCCAAAGTTACAACACCCTTTTACAATGGTAATAGCTGGGCCCACAGGGTGTGGGAAATCTTATTTTGTGCGTGATTTATTAAAGTATAAGCGGGAAATGTTTTCGTCGATTCCCGATAAAATTGTTTGGTGTTATGGAATCTATCAACCTTTATATGACGAAATAACAGATGTCACATTTGTGGATGGATTACCTTCAAAATATATTGACTATTTAGGTTCTAACACACTTTTTATCATAGATGATTTAATGAGTGAATGTGGAAGTGATAAACGTCTAACTAACTTGTTTACCAAAGGTAGTCATCATTTAAATTTAAGCATCATTTTTATCACACAAAATTTTTTCCACAAGGGCAAAGAAATGCGAGAAGTGACATTAAATGCTCATTATTTAATTTTATGTAAAAATAGACGAGACCTTAGTCAAGTCACACATTTAGGAAAGCAACTATTTCCCCGTCATGTTAAATATTTTCAAGAAGTTTTTGATGATGCTACGAAAAAACCATATTCTTATTTATTGATAGATTTGCGTAGCGATACCCCTGAAGAAATGCGCTTACGCACGCAAATTTTACCCAATCAAACACAGTATATATATAAAATGAAGCATATATAAATGTACCATTTTACACGATGACTTTAACGAAAGAATAAGTCAAGCAGTTAAAGTTGTTGCATATGTGTCCAGAAAAATTACGAAAAAAATTATTACAGAATATTAATATCAAATGTATAAAAGCTTTATGTGAGTGCAGTTTGAACATTCTTGCAGGAAACATCCCCTTGAATAAACATAAAAAAAAGTGTCTTTCCAAGCACAAACATACTCTCAGGAAATTGAAGAATCGTAAAGTTTCTTTACTCAAGAAACGTAAGCTTATTGTACAAAAAGGTGGATTTCTAAATATTTTAATTCCTGCAGCGTTAAGTTTAATCACAGGACTTGTCAATGGAGCACGCTAAAAAATATGCTTTAATCCCTGAAGAAATGGTAACAAAACATACTATTTCTAATCAACAATTGAATGAATTTGATAAAGCTATGCTGCAAATTTTAAACAGTCGACTGCCTGATCATGAGAAATTATCTCGTTATTATGAACTTTTACAGAAAAGAATGAAACTGGAACAATTTAACTCACCTTTTGCTACATCTAAAGAAAAATTATCTGAAAAGTATGAAGATTTTAGCAACCCTGAAGAGGAAGAAATCATTGAAAAAAATGCAATAAAGCAAGAATCTACAGAAGTGCCTTTATATGATACTTTTATTTTAAACAGTGTCCCACAAAATATGAAAAAACGTGCTTCCAATCTAATATCTATTTTAAAACAATATCCCAGCATAATATCATGGGATGAGAAAGGTCAAGTGATATATCAAGGAAAACATTATGAAAGTTCTAATATTATTGATTTGTTTAATTCAATTTTAACTAATAAGAAGAAGAGTGTGAATTTCACTCAAGCTGAATTTTTATCAGTGTTAAAGCAATTGAATATCCCACAACAATATATTATAAACAGTCATATATCTAAAAAACCTAAAGAAAATGTACCTGTTAAGAAAAAATCTAATGTGAAAATACTTCATGTTAAGAAAAAATCTCCTGTAAAACAGTGGTTATCTCTTCAATAAAATCTATTTAAAACCCTATATCATTGTTTTCATTTTATATTTTCATGCATAAAATATTTTTTTAAATTATTTTTTCTAAAAAATGCTTTTTAAATGGAAAACATATACACATAAATAAATATAAAATATTATCTTTAAAGAAAGATTTATTGAATATATAAAAAAGTACTTACATAAAACATTGTTGATTTATATATGGAAAACACCCTCCTCAAAATATTTCAAAAATGAAGGAATGTTAAAATTATTAAAGAACTCACAATCGCTGTATATACACGTACAAAAATTGTCGCATATAGTGTCTATAATATTTTTAATGTTCATGTTAAAAATAGCGCTTTCTCCAACGCTTTTATATTTTTCATTGTTGCTAGTATTTAGACCTGAATGTTCACTTTGTGAAGGATGGTCGATTTCACATCCGTTGCATTTGAACAGTTCACTGGACACTTTAAATAATTCTTCACGAACAGTTTTTAAATAAATTTCCGCAGCTTCTAAGGTGTTCACACAATGTTTTTTTTCACATGATCCTTTTTTATAGATTTTGAACTGCAGTATTTTCGGGAGACATTTACACAGTAGAGTTTCCAAAATGCAATCACTTATTTCGGAATATTTCTCTTTAATAGAGAAGATTTGGGCATTATTCAGTTGTATAAGGGACCGCTTCAAATTATAAGCTCCATTTTGACTAGCGAACAATTGTTGAAGAGTACACAGATCACCACTGTTAAAAACAGCTAACTGATTATTAGCAATAAATGAAGAATCTTTATAATGAAAATAAAAATTAAATAATTTACTGTGAAACTCACTCCATGTAGATACGGTCATTGTAATACCGTTTAAAGTAGGTCTGAAATTAAAATTTTCAGAAAATTTTTGAATGTATATGCGCACTCCACGTTCTAAAAGATGCACTGATAAAAATGTGGAATATCCAATGTTCCATTCATTTATAAGGGATGCTTCTTTGATTTTCTTGTGATAATCGGTAAGCCACTGATTACATGGAACATCCTCTTTATGCAGCGTTAAGGTTGTTGAATCCATTGTAGAACCACTCGCATGCTGCAAATTAGCGCTAGAAAGACTTGAAGAAGAGTCGACAAGTTGCACAGATGAGTAGTTGCGTTTTCTTTTTATCGATGGTTTATGTTGCACATCATATTGAGCACATGCCTCGTCCAAAGATGCTTCCATTTTATCCAAGGATGGAGCATTAAATTGAGAGTTTTGCATATTCATTTTAAATAATGGGAAAATCACTTCTGATGGTGTTCACAAGGCAATATTTCGATTACAAATGAAATTTTACACAGTGTGTTCTACACTCGTGCCAATCTTATCTACCCCGCGAGAGGGTAGATAAGCTCCCCTCTCCCCCATTTCGCGCGCTCTGTAGGCGACGTTTAGACTGCTAATCTCCCTTCTCTATCTAAGATAAAATTCTGGATATGAATCCAGTCTCCACGTCTCGATAAGATCCTTTTTAAACTTGTATATTTGAGATTGCACTATCATAGGTAATACCTGGTTAAAGATCCCCTTTTAAGATATGTGATTTCCTTTTAAAAAAATTGCACCCTACCTGATAAGCATAGCATTGCCACCTTCGAAAAATAAGCAAATGAATCACTCTCAATTCGTGAAAGAATTGTTGAATGAATATTTTTCCTGCAAGGTATTTTTTTTCGAGGTTAAAAGTAAGTGACTGTTACTTTAACTTCTAGTAGCTATAAATAGGCGGTCAAGAGTTGTAAAGGTTCATTCTACCTTTGAATTTTAACACAAGTATGTCTTCATCTCAAGAAAACCGTTCTGTTGGACAAGTTAGAGAAAGAGTAAACATTTTCTATGATTGATACTATAATTTAAACTTGTATTTTTTAAGATGATATAGTTATTTTAAAACATAATATATATTATTTCTATGTTTGTTAATATAATTTAAACTTGTATTTTTATGATGGTAAAGTTATTTTAAAACATAATATATTATTTCTATGTCTGATAATATAATTTAAACTTGTATTTTTGGAAACAAACTTATTTTAAAATATAATATATTATTTCAATGTTTGATAATATAATTTAAACTTGTATTTTTTGGAAACGAACTTATTTTAAAACATAATATGATATTTCTATGTTTGATAATATAATTTAAACTTGTATTTTTTTTAATAAAGTAATATATTTTAAAACTTTGATATATATTAACTTAGTATGAAATAATTTAATTGAATATTAACTTTTTATACATTTTAAACTTTGTTGTATATTAACTTAGTATGATATATATATATATATATATATATATATATATATATTTTTTTTTTTAACGGATAATAAATGAAACTTATAGTGTGCATACTTAATGAATAACCAATTTATTTTAAAAAGTTTGTTTTATAATTATTATTTTTTTTCAGATGAATATGGAAGGAGAATTTGAGAATGCCAATGTATTATATATTTTTTTACATTATTTTTCCCTTAATTGTGTTAAAGTATAATATAATCTTTTTTTAAATAATTTTTTTCCCTTAACTTGGATAGTATATAAAGTGAAATAATGCTACATTTTCAAATAATTCTTTTTTAGATATATGTCACATCATAACTAAGATAATGTTTAAATACATTTTATTATTAACTTTGACAATGTATAAACAATATCATGTAAATAATATTTAACTAAAAGAATTTTTTAATGAATTTGCTTTAAATTTTTTAATATATAGTCTTTAGGATAAATGTGTTATATTAACTTTGTGTGAAATTAAACGTTTATATTTATTTCTTATCTTTAATAATGTTAAAATATAATTATGTGATATTTAACTAAAATAATTTTCAGTTCATCGACTTTGGTATTCCTGTGAATGAACTACAAGAGATCCTTAATGCAGGTGAGTTAGTGGATGAGTGGGCAACAACTTGGAATGATACAGCCCTGCCTATCAACGATTCTGAATCCGGAGCAATCACATCGCATCAGCAAACTTCTGCTACCAAGTCTGCTCATGTAAGTTGCATGCATGTTTTTTTTGAAAAAATTTATTTTCTAGTGAAACCATTCTTCAGAATTATTTAAATGTCGTACTAATATTAAAAACCTATTATTTAAAAGAAATTTTAGAATGAACCAATTTTCTGTGGAAATGTGTATACAATTTTATTAGATAACGTTAAGTCAAAATATATATTGGAATGAATATAGTAAGAATTTAGATAAAACTGTTTAAATGCTGTACCAATATTTAAAAAATTTTTTTTAAAGAAATTATAGAATGAAACAATTTTCAGTGCAAATTTTATGTATATTTAAGTGAATATAATATGAATTTAGATAAAACCATTTTCAGAAATATTTAATCTTTAGCTTACGGGATTCATTTTTTATGATTCTCTCTTTAGAATAAGAAATTTTATACAATTAATTTAATCTTCGTGAGCAAAGTTCTTTGTAAGAACCTTGCCACTAGGGGGTTATATATATATATATATATATATATATATATGTGTATATATATACACACACACACACACACACACACACACACACACACACACATATATATATGTGTGTGTGTATGGTCTAGGTACGGTGGTTCAGTCGTAAAATTACTTAATCACTATCTAGTCAGTTTATCTATAATCTAAATCAATAAGAACACACCAAAAAGAAATCTATGCAAAAATTTGAGAAAAAATTTAATAAAAGGTTAAAGCGCATGTTATCTCATCTAAATCTAGATCTAATCTGCTACACATAAAAAGGAGAAAAAGTTACATGACTAGCGCATGCGCGCTGAACAGCTTCGCTTCACAAGTGACGTGATTTCGAAGGAGAGTTCAATTTGCTCTAGTCGGAACATCCCGGCCCCCGTTGGACGGTGGTCCAACATCATCTGGAAAGGGGAGTGGGACGACCCTGTTGATGGCACGGCGGTAAACCCCGTTTCTCGTTCTCAGGTCCACCACTCTAACTAGTCCATCTTGACCAGTAAACGTTTGCTCGATGCGTGCTAGATTCCATTCCATTGGAATTTTGCTTGGGTCTTTCATTAAAACTAACTGTCCTACCTTTAGGTTGGGTTGTTGTGTAGCCCATTTGGCTCGAGATTGCAGGTGGCTAAGATATTCGTTTGTCCATCGGTTCCAAAATGTAGAATGTAGATCTTAGGTCTTGTATTAGGGTCCATCTGGAAGATAAAGACAGATTATCTGAAGTATGATTAGTTTCTGGAAACTGCAATAGGGAGGCACCTATCAGGAAATGTCCTGGTGTCAAGGCTTGAAGATCTGTTGGATCTGCAGAAAGAGGAGTTAATGGGCTGGAATTTAGGCAGGCTTCTATTTGAGTTACGAGCGTGTACAACTCTTCAAAATTTAGAATCTTTGTTTTCGCAGTCTTCACCAAGTGTTTCTTCATCGATTTTATATTAGCTTCCCATAATCCACCAAAATGTGGCGATGCAGGTGGTATAAAGTTCCACTCTATGCCTTCTTCGGCACTGAATTTTTGTACAGAGTCCGATTTGCATATTTTAAACCAGGAATCTAAGATGTTTTTAGCGCCCTTGAAATTTGTAGCATTGTCACTCCAGATGGTAGTTGGTCTTGATCGTCTTGCGATAAATCGCCTAAGACTTGCAAGAAAGGCTTCAGTGCTTAAATCGGATACGATTTCAAAATGAACAGCTTTCGTACTGAAACAAATAAATATTGCGATATATGATTTCATAGTCACTTTAGATCGTCTCAAATTAGGTTTAGTAAGTATTGGACCAGCGAAATCCAATCCTATCTTTTCAAATGGTCGAGACGGTATAACTCTATCTCTTGGTAGGTTACCCATCATTTGCTTCATGGTTTGATTTCTTGTTCGGAAACAAGTCATGCATTTAGTAATAACTCGTTTGATTCTATCCTGTCCAGAAGGTATCCAATACATTTGTCTAATAAGGTACAGGGTTGTTTGAGTACCCGAATGAAGAGATTTTTTGTGGTAGTAATCTATCAATAATTCAGTAAAGTGGTGAGCTTTGGGTAAAAGTAATTGGTGTTTCCGGAATTCTGAAAGTTTCGAATTGCTTAATCGTCCACCAACTCGCAAAAGTCCTTCTTTGTCTAGGAATACGTTTAATGAAAGAATTTTACTATTGTTTGGGATTTGGCGATTTGATTGTAAAGATTTAATTTCGGAATGAAATTCGGAACGTTGAACATATTTAACCAATATCTTGGTTGAATTTTGAATTTCGGAAGCACTCAAAAAGGCTTTGTTTCTTAACTCAGGTTCAAGTCTACAATTTTTAGAAAATCTTAAGCACCAAGCGGTGACTCTAACTAATTTGCTGAATGAAGAGCATTTGTTAATGAAATCATTTGTCGTTACACTATCTACTACTGTTGCATTCATTAAAGCTCCTTTTCGAATTTCAAGTTTTTCGGTGTCTAAGCCCTTTTTTGATCCTTCAAATCTGGGCCATTTCTCCTTATCGTGAACCAACCATTCAGGTCCGTTCCACCATAATTTATTATCTTTTAATTCGGCGACAGTTAATCCTCTAGATATCAAATCTGACGGGTTGTCCTTTCCAGGACAGTGGAACCATTCACTAGGATTGGTATATTGCTGAATCTCTTGTACCCTGTTTTTTACAAATGGTTTAAACCTGTCGGACGTATTCTTTATCCAAAAGTAAGCTATAGACGAATCTGTCCAAAAATAACTCTCAAATGAATATTCTAAGCCCTTTGAAATTTTATCACATAACCTAGCAGAAAGAAGAGCACCCATTAATTCAAGACGGGGTAGCGAAATTGCTTTTAGTGGAGCAACTCTGCTCTTCGACGCCACAAAACTAGTAAAAATACTTCCATCACTGCGTGTTATGCGTAGATAAACGACGACGCCATAAGCTTTCTTCGAAGCGTCTGAAAAACAATGTACTTGTATATCAATTATTTCCTTAGGAAGGGCATTAGCGAAACAATAGCGAGGAATACTGATATCCTTCAGCTTTTCGATTTCATTACACCATTCATCCCAAACAACGGTTATATTCTGAGGGAGATAATCATCCCAATCCAGTCCCAAACACCAAATCTCTTGAATTAGACACTTAATTCTAACTATATAAGGTCCGAGGAATCCCACGGGATCAAAAATGCGACCTACTGCTTGTAGAAGGTATCGATTGGTATTTACTCGCTTTGAAAGGAATTTCTCTAAATTTTTTGTTTCGAAATAAAACAAATCATCGTTGGCATTCCAAGCCACTCCTAGCACCCTTTGGGGTAACAGAGCTTGAGTGTTAGGCTCAACGGATTCATTTACATCTATCCCTACTTTCTTCCACAGTTCACGTAACTCTAACGAATTGGTCTGCCATTTACGTAGAACCATGCTTGCATCCTCAAATATTTTAGTACTCTGTATGCTCGTATTATAGGCTTGTTCTACATTTTCTCCACCAGTGATCAAGTCGTCTACATACAAAGATGTATTTAAAATTTTGTAAATTTCAGGAAAGCTTTCTACATACCTCTTTAGGTGATACTTAATGGTTGCAGCCAGGAGGAATGGTGATGAACTCACCCCAAACAAGACTCTGCAGAGTCTGAACACCTTGAGCTCTGGAACTGCGTTAGGTTTAGTGGGGTCATCGTCCCAAAGGAATCGGGCCACGTCGCGATCTTCTTCATCTATCTCTATTTGCAGGAACGCCTGCTTAATGTCCGCAGTCAGCGCAACAGGGTGTTGTCTAAATCGAATTAAAAGAAGGAAAAGATCGGGTAACAAATTGTTTCCAGTATGCAGACAGTCATTTAAGGATACCTGTCCTTTGCCATGTGAAGAAGCGTCAAACACCACTCTTAATCTACTCGTGGTTTTGTCTGTTCGAATCACTGCCCTGTGTGGGAGGTAGAAGGTTGGGGCTTCTCTGGCTTCATCTAAAACAGGAACAGGCTCTATGATATTTTCACTACATTATATGTTTTTTCAGTTGGTTTGTTGGTCCCGAATGAGTACACAGATAAAGTTTCTTGTCTAATAACTCGTAGTTTCAACTTCTGAGAAATATTTTGAGCTATAAAACTCCTCATCGAGCCATTATCAAGTAACAAGCGAACATGTTCGATTTTATCATCGTTAAGGGTTTCCCTTATCATTGCTGTGCATGTTTGAAGTAATACACTGCACTGAGAATCTCCGCTTGGTTTAGTATTTTCCGATTCAATTTTGTAGTGAGAAATTGCTGCAACAACCTTATTTTCAGTGTTACTGTCTGATTTATTTTCGAGTTGATAACAGATGGATCTGTTATGTTTTCTATTACAAAGATCGCACAATTCTCTTTTTTTGCACTCTTTAATTCTATGTTGTGCTTTCAGGCATAAAAAACAACGCGCCTGTCTTCTCAAAACATCTTTCTTTTCATTCACACTCAAACTTTCACAGCGCTCTGAATCATGTTTCGCATTGCAGTAAATGCAAGTTTGACTAATTGGCAACATATATTCGTGTACCTTAGAACTATTTATCGCTGACGTTCGGTAGCGATCATGTTGTTTATCGCGAAAATTGTTTTGACTATCTCTCGAAAACTGCTTCGACCTGACGTCAGCACTTCCCGAGCTTGTCTGGCTGTAGTTTAACACTCTCCCCCCTTCTCCCTTCGAACTACGAAGCATTATCGATGATTCGCGACACTCAGTTTCACTTTTTAAGAATTTCAATAATTCTGACACGTTGGATTCACCGTCTTCTGATTTATCTAAACATCTTCTATTAAAATCTAAAGCAAGATCCTCAGGTATCAATTTTAAAAGTATGGGTTGTAATAAATGACCGTACATACCAGAATTTTAGAATTCCACAACATTTAGCGATTCTAGACTTCTGATCTGTACCTCACAAGTATCGTACAATTTTCTCAGTCCGGTTACATTATTAGAGTACTTCACAGGATTAAGGTTTAATAATCTAGATATGTGTGCTAATATTAAATTATTTGACTTCGCAAATCTGTTCTTTAATAACGTTTTCGCTTTTTCATAATTCTCATCTGAAAGTGCGAAGCCGCAAACAACATTGGCCGCTGCACCTCCAAGTAATGATTTTAAATATGAGAATTTATCTATTTCCGTCAAAGCATTATTTTGATCAATGGAGTTTTGGAATTGGTTCCAGAATTCCAGCCAGGTGCATGGATCTCCGTAATACTTGTCGATAGATAACTTAGGTAATTTAATCGACTTCGAGTAACTAATATTTCTATTTCCAGAATTCGAGTTATCCAATGAGTTATCATGATCTAACGTAACCTGAGAGGTTTGTGCAGAAATATTCTGTTGGGTGAAATTTGACTGAGAACTTCTGGTTTCGTTTTGAGCTTTTAACTGAGCGGTAATTTTAGAATTCCACAACATGATTTTCTGACAATATTCAAATGATGATTCTACTTCTAAATCGAAATCTTTCTCATTGTCAATAACATTCTGAACTTTATCATCAAAATCCTTTAGCTCTTTGTAGAGCTCATCTAAATAATTTGAATGTTCTTGCAATGAGTTAATGTCATATGTATCAAATTCACTTTCTAATTTATTAATGAACTGTGTAACAACAGAACGTCTAACAGCTCTATTCTTTTTAAGCTTAGATAGCTTATCCATTTTTATATTTCTAACTGAATTATCACTATTTATTCAATAGTCAATGTTATTCAAGTTCAACTAATAGTTTATATTAATAAATCAGAAATCCTTACCTTGATCTAAGGAGTTGAGTCAAGGCGAAATTGTATTCCAATTGTATTCTTTAATCAATCACAAAAATGTTTTCAACGGTTATTTATAATCCGAATCTATTCGCGGCCGAGTAGCACCAATTATGGTCTAGGTACGGTGGTTCAGTGTCAGTTTATCTATAATCTAAATCAATAAGAACACACCAAAAAGAAATCTATGCAAAAATTTGAGAAAAAATTTAATAAAAGGTTAAAGCGCATGTTATCTCATCTAAATCTAGATCTAATCTGCTACACATAAAAAGGAGAAAAAGTTACATGACTAGCGCATGCGCGCTGAACAGCTTCGCGTCACAAGTGACGTGATTTCGAAGGAGAGTTCAATTTGCTCTAGTCGGAACAGTGTATATTCTTGGGATATATGTTGTCCGCACTTTATAAGGAAAAGGTTAAAAGAAATTCTAGAATAATACAATTTTCAGTATAAATGTTATATGTGTAAGAATTTAGATAAAACCATTTCAGAATTATTTATATTTTGTATTAAAAATAATTTAAGAAGAAATTTTAGAATTTAACATTTAATGGTTAGATATGCCAACGTTAAATGAAACTGTATGTCTGTGTTTTCAGGGAAATGTTTTGGCAAATATTTTTAAACTGTTTCTAAGTTGTAAAAATGCATATTTTAGTATATATTTTTAAGTTCTGAAAAGACATTAGTGAATGATCCATTGGTTACATTTTCTATCGTTAAATGAAACTGTATGTCTGTGTTTTCAGGGAATTGTTTGGTATATATTTTTAAGTTTTGAAAAGACATTCATGAATATTCCAATGGTTAGATTTTCTATTGTTAAACGAAACTGTATATCTGTGTTTTCAGGGAATTGTTTAGTATATATTTTTAAGTTGTGCAAATACATTAGTGAATAATCCAATGGTTAGATTTTCTATCGTTAAATGAAACTGTATGTCTGTGTTTTGAGGGATTTGTTTGGAATATATTTTTTAAAGTGATTCTAAGTTTTGAAAATGTGTATTTCAATGAATATTTTTATGTTCTGAAAATACATTAGGGTGTTAGCGATTGATAGGGTGTATTAGAATTAGTTCTTTATTTTAAAAGACCCCATACTGACAGTTGCCTTTTTTATCTTTTGTAGGTCTGTGATATATGTAAAAAAACTTTTACATTAAAGCGTAATTTAACTAGGCATTTAAAGACCCATAGTGGTGAAAAGCCGTTTGCTTGTGATATATGCCTCAAAACTTTTACTAGAAGAGTAGATTTAACTCATCATATGCGTATTGTTCATAATGGACAGAAACGTAAAAGTAACGCTAATAACCCCACAGTTAAAAAAAGTAGAAAATCAAAGGGTGTTTTGGATGTCTTTAACACTCACAATATAACCCCCACTGAGGAAGAATCCCATGATTTGAATATATTTTTTAAGAAAGTTACCCCAGCATTAATCTCAAAATTAAATGACGACTTAACGAATAATCGAAGCATTAAATGGTATATTTGCATCCACGTCGAAATGGTACGCACCGGATCAGATGGTAAAGAAGAATATATAAAGCCTTATTTTCGCAGCATATGCTATCAGCAATTAATTGCAGATAATATGGAATTAAATATTCAGGAAGCATTCGCCAAAATTATACACTCGTTCGAAGAATTCACTCAACGTGGGTCAGGCTGGACTCTCGAAAAAATTTTAAAATTAGATATTTGCACAGCAAAATATAACCCCCTAGCTGCTAGCAGCTATATCCCTCTTCCAAACCACTTACAGTCAAAGCTAGCTATTTTAAATATACAAAATAATGATCAAAAATGCTTCCTGTGGTGCTTACTCGCTGATAAATTAAATATCAATCGAGAAGACCATCCTCATCGTGTCAGCCATTATTTGCCCCACGAAAATATGATCAACATGCAAAATATTGAATATCCAGTGGCTCTGTCCAAAATCCCCCTCATAGAAAATATGAATAACTTGAGAATCAATGTGTTTGGGTATGAGGATAAGGAAGTATTTCCACTTCATATCTCCAAACACACCGAACGAGTGTGTATCAATCTATTATTGATCAGCGAAGAAGAGAAGCAGCATTACTGCCTCATTAGAAATATGTCGAGACTTGTTTCCAGTGTAACGAAACATAATGGAGCCACATTTATTTGTTACAACTGCCTGCATCGTTTTACAGAAGAAGATAATTTAAAGAAGCATCTAACCCATTGTAACAAGCACACTCCACAAGTTATTAAAACACCAGATGCGAAAGACAGCACATTGGAGTTTATAAATATGCACTACCAGCACCCCATACCGTTCATCATTTACGCTGATTTTGAGGCAATCATTGAAAAGATATCCACTGCTCAACCCAACAGCACACAATCATTTACAACTGAAACGGCTCATCATAAGGCATGTGGCTATGCTTATATCATCGTTGGTCCCGATGGAAAATCTTTAGAACCTGTTAACGTCTATAGAGGCCCGCAAGCAGTGGAGGAATTTTTAAAGAATATAATTGAAGAAAAGGATGAGCTGTCTAAAAAACTGGTTGCTGTTAAACCCCTTAAGATGACGCCTCAGAATTTAATCGATTTTAAATCTGCAACCCATTGTTCATTATGCCATAAACCCCTATATGCAGATCGCGTAAAAGATCACGACCATCTTAGCGGATTATATCGCTCCGCTTTACATGCCTCATGCAACTTGAAATATAAGATGCGCAAAATAATTCCCGTAGTCTTTCATAATCTAAAGCATTATGACGCACATCATATTATGCAAAGTCTTGGCAAAATTAAGGATCACGAATTTCAAGTCATAGCCACAAATATGGAAAAATATATAGCATTTAGCATAAATAATGAATACGAGGGGGTGCGGGTCTCACTTCAATTTATTGATAGTTTCCAGTTTCTAGGCACTTCGCTGGAAAAATTGGTGGCAAATTTGGACGAAAATAAATTTCATATATTAAAAGAAAATATCCCCAATAACATTGATTTATTATTAAAAAAAGGTGTGTACCCCTATGAATATGTGGACTCGTTTTCTAAATTTGAAGAAACATCGTTGCCACCAATAGAAGAATTTTATAGTACGTTAACAGGTGAAGGAGTAAGTGCGAAAGACTACGGGCATGCCCAGGCCGTTTGGAGAGCGTTCAGCATCCGCAACTTGGGGGATTATCACGATTTATACGTGAAAAGTGACGTCCTCCAGTTGGCTGACGTTTTCCAAAGTTTCCGGGAGCTATGCAAATTATATTATGAACTAGACTGTGCACATTGTATGACAGCTCCTGGACTTGCATGGCAAGCTTGTCTAAAAATGTGCCAACAACCCCTACAACTCTTCACTGATATAGATATGCATCTATTCATTGAAGAAGGCATACGTGGGGGTATAGCCATGATTAGCAAGCGCTGGGCATGTGCAAACAATAAATATTTAACAAATTATGATCCCGAATTGCCAAGCAAGTATATAATATATTTAGATGCCAATAATTTATACGGATGGGCCATGTCACAAGTTTTACCTCATGGGGATTTTAAATGGGTGTCGCCCGATCAAATATGTGAAAAAACAATTCTTTCTACCCCTGACGATGCAGCTCACGGATATATATTAGAAATCACATTGGAATACCCTAGTGAGCTGCACGAAGAACATAATGATTACCCCTTGGCTCCTGAACGTGTAGCACTTGAAAAAAATATGTTATCGCCGTACGCAGAAAAATTAATAGAGGATGGTCATTATACAAAATCAGAAAAATTGGTGCCAAATTTGAATACTAAGGAAAATTATATTGTGCATTATAGAAATTTAAAATTATATTTATCGTTGGGGATGAAGCTCACCAAAATACACAAAGTGCTACAATTTCAACAAAAGGCCTGGCTCCAACCCTACATAGATTTTAACACAGAGAAACGTAAAAACGCCCAATCTTCTTTTGAAAAAGATTTTTTTCAACTAATGAATAACTCTGTGTACGGCAAGACGATGGAGAATGTCAGAAGACGAATTGACATACAATTAGTAAATGATACGAAGAAGTCTGAAAAATTAGTGGCGGCACCCTCTTTCAAGGCATTTAGCATTTTTAATGATGATTTAGTAGGGGTAGAAAGAATCAAGAAAAGTATCATATTAAATCGCCCCATCTACGTTGGCTTCGCAATTTTGGAATTAAGTAAACTGCTCATGTACGATTTTCACTATAATTATATTAAAAAAACGTATGGATCTAATGCACAACTTTTATTTACGGATACTGATTCGCTAACTTACGAAATTAAAACCGAAGATATATATCAAGACATGGCCCAAAATGCACATTTATTTGATACGTCCGATTATCCCCAAGACCATCCTCTGCACAGCATCGACAATAAAAAGAAGATTGGCAAATTTAAAGATGAATTATGTGGTGAGCCGATAATTCAATTTGTAGGGTTACGAGCGAAAATGTACTCTATAAAATCAGTGCATAGCGAAAAGAAGACGGCCAAGGGGGTATCTAAAAATATTATAAAAAAAAAAATTGAAACACGAGAATTATAAAGATTGTCTACTCCATCGTCAAAGCACCAGAGAGGTACAAAATAGAATACAGAGCACCAAGCATAAATTATATAATATCATCCAGAATAAAATAACATTATCTCCATTTGACGATAAACGTTATATTCTGGATGACGGGGTACACACCTTATCGTATGGGCATCATAAAATTAAACGTACATGAGCAGTATAATTTTTTATTTTTCGTCTTTTTTTATTATAAATATAATCAAGTCTTCTCTGAAGAAAATATTACCAAGTCATCTTTGAAGAAAAATAATCTCAAGTCTTCTTTCAAGAAAATGCCTACAATTCTTCTTTTGTCGTCTTCATATCATTAAAGAACATTTTGTTTTCTAATAGGAAGATGAATATATCTCCAAGTGAAAATAACAAATCGTCAAGTCTTTTTTTAATATAATTATCTTTTATGGAGGTAACATCCATTTAATATATGCTTCTTCCTCTTCCAATGTGGGGTTGTTAATTAAAAAGTGCCTCTCAAGAAAATTCAAGAATAATAATAATACTAATATATGCTGTGCAAAATAATCTCAAGTCTTCTTTCAAGAAAATGTCTACAATTCTTCTTTTGTCGTCTTCATATCATTAAAGAACATTTTGTTTTCTAATAGGAAGATGAATATATCTCCAAGTGAAAATAACAAATCTTCAAGTCTTTTTTTAATATAATTATCTTTTATGGAGGTAACATCCATTTAATATATGCTTCTTCCTCTTCCAATGTGGGGTTGTTAATTAAAAAGTGCCTCTCAAGAAAATTCAAGAATAATAATAATACTAATATATGCTGTGCAAAATAATCTCAAGTCTTCTTTCAAGAAAATGCCTACAAGTCTTCTTTTGTCGTCTTTATATCATTAAAGATTTCCTATGAACTATACTCAAGTGCTTACAAGTCATCTTAAAAAGAACTTTTTTCATATAAGTTACCTCTCAAGAAAATTCAAGAATAATATTATAAGGTGTGCAAAATAATCTCAAGTCTTCTTTCAAGAAAATGCCTACAAATCTTCTTTCAAGAAAATGCCTACAAGTCTTCTTTTGTCGTCTTTATATCATTAAAGATTTCCTATGAATTGTACTCAAGTGCCTGCAAGACATCTTAAAAAGAACTTTTTTTCATATAAGTCGCCTCTCAAGAAAAATATTCTAAAATAATCTTTATCATTAATTTTTTAATAATATATGGCCATATAAATTATTTAACGTTAAAATCTAATTTCTTCAAGAAAGAAAAAAAAGAAAAAAAATATTTCTATATAAAACTGTGCACAGTTCTTCAAGTTGTTGCGTTGTTATATAACAATGTTGTGTTGTATAACAACGGGTGGTGGTGGGAAACAACTTAAAAATTTAAATTTTATTTTTTTGTATATGTTTTATTATTCTTTTCAAAGGGTACCCTTAAGTTTATATATATGCGCAGCGCAAATTTAATGCCTTCTCTTTTCAGATATAATAATGCAGACTATTGCAGTATGCTCATGTCAACAATTAAAATTTTTATTTCAGCATAAATTTAATATCTTCTCTTACAGATTTAATAATGCAGACTATTGCAGTATGCTCATGTTGTTAATTAACATTTTTATTTCAGCGTTAATTTAATATCTTCTCTTTTAGATTTAATAATTTGGATTGTTGCGATATGCTCGTGTCATGTCGGGCGGTGGTGGGAACACTCCTTTAAAAAATTTTTTTTTTTTCAGGTTTTTATAATTATTTTTAACAAAGTTTACTACTAGTGGGTAAGTGATTTATTTTCTATACTTAATTCTATTCATTAGTGGTTATAATTATGTAAAGTTGCAAAAATATACTCGTAACCTTATATTAAAAAATTTCTAAGTCCCCAAAAATGTAGTTCCCTATTTAACCAGCAGATGGCAGCATCAGCTTAAAGCTGCTCCTTGTAAAAAATTTAGTTCCCTATTTAACCGATAGGTGGCGCTCCGCAGAGCACCTACTCACTCCAAGATTCTGCTGAACTACAAGGTTCCACTCTTTCCCGCTAGGGGGCGATAGCAGCACTACCCTCTCCTGATTGGTCCAAATCGACCGCCAGGTGGCCAGCTGCACTCTGATTGGTCCACGTCACTCAATTAGCTCCGCCTACTTTAAGCTCCTCCCTCTGCTCCTGGCGCGAAACTCTCATTTTTATACTACTCACCTTCGCTATTGCATGTTGTAAATTTCATGTTATGTGCATGTTTCCTTCAGGGTGTTGCATTTACAGTGGCCAGAAGTGTACTGAAACTCATCAGAATATAATAGAAAGTTCAATCATGAGCGTAACTTTAGAGCTGGGTATAACCTAAATCAACGAAAACAGCGGAAATAAAAAACCCTTATCCTTATTAGAATGGAGAACATCTCTGTACTGTTGAAGAAAGTAATGTTTGTAAAATTTGTAAAAAGAGTTATGATGCAATATTTTATCCTGTATTCGCAGAAAAACGGATAATTACCGTTTGCTAATAGTGAAAAAAAAAACCTTATTCTGGTGAGAATAAAATCTGGTGAGAACGTAAAAAATGGAAAATGGCTGAGAGATTGGAAACTTTTTGTCCCGTTCGTTCATAGCACCTTTATCGTTATTTCATAAAATTACTTTTTATTATGTAATATGAAGGTAAATAGAGGGAATAGGGCTAAATACGAATCTGTTTATATAAAGCATTATGCTAAATAAAATCTACCTTTGTGTGATACTAATGGGTTATTTACATTTACTATCGAACAACTTTTCAGAAAATATAAAGACATTAACTCTAAAAACTTACTTTTAGGCGAACAAACTTCTTTACGCAGTAACGGAACGGTCCGATTCAAACTTGTCTCCGGAGTTCTATGACGAGAGTATTTAACACGCTGCTTCAATGCTATATTCGATGAAATAGAGCAAAAGGTGGGCATGCATCTTTAATTGCGTTCATGGCTCCATCTAGTAGCCATCGAAGAGGAATTATCAGCCATCTCGAAAAGAAATATACTAGTATTCACTATTGACATTTTTTGCTCACGTGGTAACAAAAATATTAATACAAAATACATGGTAATCAACAGAAAATAACTAAAAGATCAGCTTTTTATGACGATACGGCCAAACCCTTTCGCCGTCAGTGGCCCATCCAGGATTTAATCTTGGGGGGGGGGGGCGAGTTGAAAGGATAAAAATATTTATAATGCAAATTCAATATTCATAATGCAATTTCTATTTCTTTGGGGGGGGGGGGGGGGGACCCTTGGCCCACCCCCTGGGTGCGCTACTGTTCGCCGTAGTAGATATTCTCAAGGCAAACGTGTCGTATTTAAGTTTCATGACTAAAATTCTTAAACTTTTATCTTATTGCAGATGTAGAACTCCAACTCTTGACTTAGCATCCATATTTTCCTTTAAACTTTTCGGTGACATGATCACCTCTAATTGAGGAAGAATAAATTTTAAGTGTGATTTTAATATTTATTATATTTATGATATGAATATGGCTTCGAAGACGAATCCGTGATATAATCCCCCCTACCTGCCTCAAAAGTTCAATTATATACGAAACTAATTTTGTTGAATTCGGGCCCAGACCATCCTAGTGATGAGTGTGTCGGGTTTCGGTACTGAGGGTGGTCGGTTAGAGTCCCGACAAGCGCCACTGACTGCCATAATGTCCCTCTATGGGATTTTTAGAGTGGGAGGTGAGTAGATGTCACCCCTGGGGGTGCTCGATCTAAATTGAGGTGTTGTGACGATTTTTACTTGTTCCTTATATTTTAAAATGCCATTACGTCTCTTCGTTCCCAACCTATACGAGGAGCTTCGTTTTCTTCGAACGTTACGTTCAGGAGACTGTCTCTTTGTGCGGTGACCAGGATACCCTTGGGGACCGATTATTATCTCTTAGGGGAGTTGCATTATAAAAAAAGACTTATTAACTCTCTTTCGTGTGGTTTTTCTTCAGGACCGTTTTGGCAAGTTATCTTTTAATTGCGTGCCTCTCGAAGGAAAGGCAGTCGTTTGATGTCCGGTTCCTGTGGGTACCGCATTTAAATTTTAATTATTACTTTTGAGCTAGTTTTCTTTGTCAACGAAATTTAAAACAAAGGATTTTGGTTAAAAATCATTATCTGAGCTATTTTTCTAAATACCCTAATTTTTTATACTAATTTAGAGCTCTCGAGATAATTTATCTCACTATGCCAACTGATTTTAATATTTCGACCCTTATAAAAAGTTATTAGATTTTCCAAATTTTTTATATCTGTCTGTCGTTGCCTAGGACACCTGCCTGCTACAAAGTTTTTTTGAGAGCCCTATTTGTGGGTAGAGATTTGGAAAGCTTGTTGCTATTTTGGCGAGATCTGCACTTTTGTTCCTTGTGTTTAATTACCAGGGGTGGGAGTTGTTGGCCTTTTAATTTTGGCAATTTTTATTCCTGCTGTCTTTTTCCCGAGACACATTTTTTCTGGAAGCCTCGACCTTATAAGTGCTGACCACAGGCGATTTTTTTCAGTTTCTGCTCTCTTTTAATTTGCTAAAAAAATCTGCATCACCATTGTTATTCTCTGTCTGAATGATCTTACTTACGTAGGTAGGCTGAAAAGTAATGCACACATGCTTGTAGAGAGCGAACGAAATGACCTTCAAAACAGCGCCAAGTGCCATTTGGAAGTTCCATCCCTCCCAATACGCATGCGTAGGTTTGAAATTGCTGTGTTCATCCTGTGTATTTTGAAAAGCGGTAGTATGGAGACGTGTTCTAGTGCTATGTCAACGGCGAGTTATACAGCGCGCTGTTATCGAATTTTTAACAGCTGAAAAAGTGAGTCCTACTGAGATTCATCATCGTTTAAAGGCTGTTTAAGGTGACGATGCTGTTGATAGGGGTACTGTAAATCGATGGGTAATAAAATTTCATGGTTTCGAGCCTGGAAAAGTCATAATTGTTGATGAAACACGCAACGGACGTCCGATCACTGCCACAGACGATGAACATCGCAAACTCGTCGACAATTTGATTCAAAATGACCGGCGAATCACCCAAAAGCGTATCGCAAACCATAATGGAGTATCCAAGGAATGTGTCTGCTTCATTATAGAACGATTGGGATACCGTAAAATCTGTGCTCGATGGGTACCACGCCGTCTCACAGGCGAGGACAGCGTCGGACTGGAGAGGCTCTGCGAAACCTGAAGTTTGAACCGATTCCACACCCTCCTTATTCCCCCGATCTTGCGCCTTGCAATTATTATTTTTTTTCCTCTACTCAAGAGAGACCTAAAGGGTAATCATTACACCTCGGACGATGTGGTGAAGGCAGCTGTCAAATCGTGGATTCGAGAAAAGTCGGAAGAACTTTTCAGTGACGGAATGAGAAAACTTGTTACACGTTGGGAGAAATGTGTTAGCCTTAACGGTGACTATGTTGAAAATAAATATATGATTTTGAAGCTTAAGAATTGTACTTTAATGTTCTTTTTGCTCGATCTCGCTATTTCTTTTTGTTCACGCTCTACAAGCATGTGTGCATTACTTTTCAGCCTACCCGCGTATGTGTTGGAATGAAAACTAAAGCTTAGTGAATTCGACGTTTTGTTGTTCTGGGGACCCTTTTGACATCCGACGAACGGAAGGTATTTCCCACCGCAAGTCACGAGATGGCCCCTTCAGGGAAACCCAATTTTCTCCTATAATCTGGCGGGGAACCACGGATCAAGTTTTGTCAACCGAGGGGCTACACAACGGTTTTGGGAAAGGGGAGATTCGTCTATTCATTACAGCAGAGGTACCTAAACTTTTTCGATTCTCGGCGCTCTTTCTGAATGCAAATTTTCTCAAGGCACCCTGCCCTATGTCAAATTCTAACGATTACGCTTTCCGAAATAGCAAATATTCTTTTAAAATTAGGGTTAAGTTAAATAAATAAAACAATTATTTAAGATCACAAAAAATGTAATTGAAGAAATTCGACTGATTATAATTAGTGATGAGCATGTTAATCACTGAACATTATCTCAAATCTTGGAATCAAACTGGACCCAGTCACCCTCTTTTACTTCTCCACATTGATTTTCCCGAGCTACTTCGTTTTTATCACAGCGACCACCGATAACCCAGTGTAAGGACTTTGCCTTAAAAAAAACACTGCCAACCTTTTTGTATTTTATGCTTTAATTGCATTTCTCAACTACACACAGGCTATTTACACTATATATAAAAAAAAATTAAAAATCGTGGGTTCACGGCATCGACGAGTAAGGTCAATATATATATATATATATATATATATATATATATATATACCCAACAAACACAGAAGCATCGGGCCGGGGTCGGAAGGTTCCGGCCAGCCGATTTCACCACTGCCGGGCCGGCGCATTAGGTCAGTATCGTTTCCGTCACGGCTGTGTCCTCTCGCCCGCGACTACCCCGTCGACTGCCGGGCCGCTTCCGGTAGGATTCGAGCCATCGTTCATCCGACTACGAACCGTTAGGCAGCCGCGATTAAGCCATCGATGCGGACAGATAGCCGGAACGTAACCGGAGGTTGACGGGCCGGTTACGGGAGCAATAATTGGTGTCGACATACCGTCATCTACCCATCTCGTAAACAGCAATGTGCCGTAGGTCCGGGCATCATGCCAGCATTCTACCAGAATCGGACCGCCGGCATTTTTTCTAAGTTTTACGTAGGACCCTTTTGTTTATATGCTTTTTATTATTATTTATTTCATTGACGATTAACCTCTGATATCAACCCTTTCACTTTTATTATTTTTTTTGCCTTCATATTTCTAGCATTTTTTCCAGTTTTGCCTTATGTATTTTTAGGTATTACCAAATACTGATCTTTGTTATTACCTAAAAATTTGTATATGAATCGCTAGTTTACTTGTTAGAACAAAACCTCATTTTGCATTAAGATACATTTACCCAAATTTGAAAGTTAAGATAACATTAATACCAACCATTAAAGCTAAATCATCTTTCCACTCGATCTAAGGTTACAGTTTGTTTTTTTTAAATTTAGAATGAGATTATAGTACGTAAAACAGTACTACTTTAATAATTAACCCAAAAAATTTGTACTTCCCCAGTATAAAATTTATTAACATAATTTGATAAATTTATAAACATAAATTTGATACATTCTTCTAACCTGAGTAATGTGTAGTGTGTATGATGAAGCCCATCTTTGTGAGCTTGTGAAAACTTGCTCAGAATTTATTTAAATTATTTTTTGGTGTAGAGTTAATAAATGCTCTACAGATAAGAAAATTATTTTTTGCATAGTTTTGTGAATTAAAGAGTAATTCATTAAATTCTTATGTCATTTTAAAAAAATATTTTCTTTTCTATTATATTGGACTTAATATCCAACACTTGATAGTACTATTTTTGAGAAATAGTACTATGATAGTAATATCTTCTATTGTAATTTTGAGAAAAATTATACACACACGTTTTTAAATACAGAAAAGAGCTGGTTTAAAGTAAAAATAGTTTATTTAGAAAGTACATAGCACATTTACACAATTTTTTTCTATATTTTCTACAAAACAGGATCCTTTCGCTGTACCTCTGGCTCCATCTTTACAGCATCTAGGGAAAAAAAAGAAAGAGAAAATCAGTTCATAAATTTATGTGAAAGGAAAATGACTCCCATCCCCAGATATAATTTATGAATCAAAAGAATTTATTTAAATTATTTTTCTATGTAGAGTTAGTAAATGCTCTGCAGATAAGAAAATTATTTTTTGCATAGTTTTGTACATTAAAGGGTAATTTATTGTTGTAAAAATAGTTGATTGTTGAAAGTAGTTGAAAAATTCATTGTTGATAAAGTAGAATTAAATAAATCCAATTAGGAAATATAAATTCTGAGACAGGGGTTTAAAAAAACTTGATACAAAACAGCACCCAACACATGAGTGCAGTTTTAAATCTGTTGTCATTTTATTGATAACTACTTCCAAGAAGTAAATTCCTACCACATTTTTTTTGTAAAACCAATTACATACTGTGAAAACTACATCATGTAAAAAATATTTACTTGATTAAATAAATATACTAATAGAAAATAGTTATAAAATATTTGTTAAAGAGTATTCCCCTTTTCACTAAATTTCTCTCTGTACAGTAGAAAATCCAACCATGTCGATTAATTTGTTATTATAGATATAAATAAAATAGGGTAGATTGCCTTGATAAGAGTACAATTAAGTTTTTAATGTTGAGCATAATTTCAGCTCAACGTTGAAAGCTGAATCAGAGACTTGTCTATAATGACACCAAAATTTCCTCTTCACTATTGACAATAATGCTGTTGAAAGTAGAGAAACACAAGAATAAAGATTGAATGCTAAGTAAAACATTAGCATACAAAATCTTAAATTTCTAAATTTGATTACAACATGCCATAGAGAGCATTAATACAGATGCTGGGTCAGATTTAGAAATTTAAGATTTTATATAGTATTCAATCTTCATTCTTGTGTTTCTTTACTTTCAACGTGAGAGTGATTCTCGATAGTGAAAAGAAAATTTTGTTGTCATCTCAAGTCTCTCAGTCAGCTTTCAATTATTGTACTCTATCAAGGCATTCTAATCTATTTTATTTATATCTGTAATAACTAATCATTTAATTGACAGGATTGAATGTCTTACTGTACTGAGAAATTTAGTGAAAAGGGTGAATACTCTTTAACAACTAATCTATTACTATAATAATGAATAAAGTAAAACTTTATTATATGATGTAGCTTTCACAGTAATTGGTTTTACAAAAATTGTGGTAGATAGTAATTTGGGATACTAACTTCTGCATAGTATTTTAATAGAGCATATCTTTTGTTACTTAATTGTCAAATTATGGTGGGGATCTGTGTATAAAATATTTTTTTATTTGTGAGCAGCTGTTATTAGGGATAACCACAGTAAAAAATTATTCAAAATATACTATTTAGATTCAATAATTATTAACAATTGTTATGATATATTGTTTGATTAGTCTAGGTTAATTTGAAAAATGAGGTGGGTAATATTGACTAGCTGTCAATGTTGAGTGAAATGGCATAGATTATATTATAAAGCGTGAAAAAACACTTAGACTGTTTGAACCAAGCTTCTAACCCAAATTTAAGTTTTTAAAAAAATATTTTGCTAATGAGAGTATTTTCACAGATCTTAACAATGGAATAGAAAACCCGTATAGTCAACAAATTCATGGATAAACGATTCAGTTCTAAAAGCAAAAAGCCTGGTTTCTGTATACTGTTGTAACATGATTATTATAAAAGTATACAGAAACCAGGCCTTTTGCTTTTAGGGCTGCATCTTTTATCCATGACTTAGTTGACAATACAGGTGTTATGTTCCATTCCTTAGATCCATGAAAATATTTCCAATTTTAAAAGTTTCATTAAATTTTTTTTAAAATTTTGGTTAGAAGTTCGGTTTGAAAAGTTAAAAGTATTTTATTGCACTTTGTAAAATAATCTATGCTACTGCACTCAACATTGACAGCCAGTCAATCTTTGTATGCTTGCATCATTTTTCAACTTAACTTAGATAAACCAAATAATACACCATAAAAAAACCTACACACTTGCAAACATAACCTTATTATAGTCAACAATTATTTAATAATTAACTGAACCTAAATAATATATTTTGGAATATTTTTTTACTGCCCTTATCCTTACACTTTATAATAACAGCTGCTCACAAAAATATATTTTATGTGACAGATCTCCACCAAAATTTGACAATGAAATAATAAAATTAAATACTAGGCAGAAGTTAGTATTCCAAATGACATTCAACTACCTATTAGCTCATCAACGAATAATCTAATACATCTAAAAGCAATATTATTATTATTATTACTTCTGTAAGGAATTATGAATGAACCTCTAACTACTTCTCATGAAATTCTGATAATTAAATTAAAAAATTTTTAACATTAACTATCAAGAGTAAAATAACCCTTGGCATTTTATATCTTTATAATATAAAAATATAAAATTTTTTTTGGTAAGCAGTTATGATAAAAGACTTTCACAAGAGTCACGGTTAACTGAAGTCCCTGAACTGCACTTTCAGACATACCCAATACTTTAATAACATGCTTGCCAGTTAAAAATATAATGAATAAAGGAAATCAATATCAATCCACAAATTACTGCAACCAAAGTTTATGAAAATGTTCGGATTAGCGTATAAAATATACAAAGAGAAATTTGAAAATTTGAGTTGTTTATTAATTAAGAATTATGTAATAAAAATATTTTTTATGGTTTTTCATAGAAAAATTCAAATTTAAGTACAAAAAATAAATTTTAAAAAAATATATTATCAACTTTGTGATTTTGCCCACAAGTTCACTGCTGAAAAAAATAAAGGATATCTAGAGAATAAAAAAAAAAATGGGTTCAGTGAGGTTAAAATGAACTTACAGATTATGAATCGAGCACACTGCCAAGTGAGTTGTGGAATCTTTTCATGGAAATCACAATGTGAAGATGGATTCCAGTTTCAGAATTCTGTAAAGAAACCAATATTTTCTTACAATGCCATAATAAAAATTAGAGTGATTTGTGACACCAAGAAGCATTGAAAAGCAGAGTTCATTATTTATTTATTTATTTTACAAATGCCACACACTACCAAAAATAGCACCTATGCAATCAGTGCACGTGCTCTCCAATACTTCTCAACAAGATCAGTAAAACATTTTAGTGCAGAGCACTCGTCTATTTGCTTATCAGTGAAATAAAAAAGGTAGTATGACCCCCTTACATGTATACTTTGGACCATAGGCGTAGCGTGCTTCTAACATTTGGGACGGATACAAATTGAATTCAGCTAGGGCCCTTCTCAGCGCATTGACTACCGATCAATCCTTAAAATTTGAAATATGATTTTTTGAAATTGAGTAACAATAGAATTGATGTTTGAGTAGTATTCAAAAAGTTATACAATGAGAAAAATAAATGTAATATAAATAAAAGAAGAAAAAAAATGTAGCATGCTTCTAACATTTGGGACGGATACAAATTGAATTCAGCTAGGGCCCTTCTCAGCGCATTGACTACCGATCGATCCTTAAAATTTGAAATATGATTTTTTGAAATTGAGTAACAATAGAATTGGTTTGAGTAGTATTCAAAAAGTTATACAATGAGGAAAATAAATGTAATATAAATAAAAGAAGAAAAAAAAATGTAGCATCGAATTTTTGTTATGGATCATATCATTGTTAAAAACTATGTTAGGGCTAAAGACATAATCGGTATTTTCAGTGTCACAGTTTGAAAAAAATGGGAAAAAACCAACTTTTTAAAAAGTTTTCTACAATTTTCTGATTTAACTGAACCAAAAATTTCTCCTCACATGAATTTTCAAATCAGATTAAGTGAAAATTACACATAATGGAATATGCACTGAGCATATAATTTAATACCAAAAATTGCCTGGTGATTAAAAGTTGAGAAGTAATCAGACTTTCAATGTGCTGAATATGTTTAGCACAATATTTAAATAAGACTTTAATATACATGAACTAGATTACTACCTCGCAAAACTTCCAAGAAACAATTTCAACTAACTATTGTATAACTTTCCATATAATTTGGCTTTCCATAAAACTCCAACTGATGTTCAGAATCAGTTGAGTTATTTTTCAGGCACAACTTTATCAACATATTTAATTATGAAACTTTGAGAAAGTAAAGACAATTTACAATGCATTTCCCCCCATTTTTTAAACAGCTAAACAAGATGCTCAGTGGAATTTTAAAAAATTTAGTACAAATTTAGTACAGGATCAAAAATATAAAATAATGGTCTATTAGGATTTGAAGGATGATTATATACTTAAACAAGGGGGGTAGCAAAATAGGATATTGTTTAATAATAAAGTCAGTTGTTCAGTCAAGAAGTCAATTATTGTATTTTGATGATCAGAAATTTTATGTCTTAGAACATCAAGCAATTCAATTACCACATTTAATACATTTTCACCATCACTCATTACTGTTTTCATTTAATCCAAATTCTTTATATAAGTATTAAGACTTAAAATGGAATAAACATGTTTAACAGAGAGAAAAATTTATGGCATGCATAAAATTAAATTTTACCAAAATTTAAAATTACTTAGCCCATTAACTAATGATCTAATACATCCAAAAGCAATTTCCTTTTTACTACTTCTGTAATGAATTATCAACGAACCTCTAACAACTTATCAGGAAATTCTAAAAATATTTTTAAAATTTTAATGTTAACCATTAAGAATAAATAAAGCTTGGCACTTCACATTTTCATAATATAAATATCATTTTTCTGTTATTATAAAAGACTCTGTAAACCAGGCGTTTTGCTTTTTGGAACTGTATCTTGTATCCGTGAATTCATTGATTATACAGGAGTTCTATTCCATTATTAAGAAAGGGTTATTCCATTCACTTATCAAACACACATTTTGATATAATAAACCACAACTCACAATGGATGTCTTATCTACAATTTTATAAACAAACTTTGTCTATGAACACATTTTATATTTTCTAAATAAACCTTGGCATTTTATAATTTTATAATATAAATCTCTTTTTTTGGCAAGAGTTAAAGTCTTTCACAAGAGTCGTGTTAAATGAAATCCCCGGACTGCACTTTCTCACTCACCTAAAACCTTAACAACAAGCTTCACAGTTAAAAAAGAATAAATAAAGAAAATCAATATTCTATCCACAAATTATTGAGACCAAAGTTTATGAGAAAGTTCAGATTAGCGTCTAAGTTAAAAAAACTAATTTGAAATTTTTAGTTGTTTAATAAATATTTTTAGTTTTTTTCATAGAAAAAATTTAATTAGTTAAAAATAAATCTAAAAAAATATTAAAAACAGTGATTTGGGCCACAAGTCCACTGCTGAAAATAAAAGTATATCTCGAGAATAAAAAAAGGTAGGCTCAGTGGCGTTAAAAACTTACGCAGGTTTATGAGATCCAAGTGGTATTTGTCTTTCAAGCCTGAAGCTCTGAATAGATTCCAGTTTCAAAATTCTGTAAAAAAACCAATATTTTCTTATAATGCCATAATAAAAATTTAATGTTTTATCAAACCAAGAAGTATTGAAAAGTAGAGTTCTTTATAAACTTGCTTATCACTAATATAAAAAGGGGAAAAGAAACTAATTTTACCCTTATATATATATATTAAGCCAATAAGTTCACATTTATTTTGCACAGCATGACAACAAAATAATTTCCAAAAGACCTTTAGAGATGAACAGCTTATAGATAGTTATTGAGAACATTCTCAGATTTATAAAAACTCTTATCGTACAATATCTATTACAATAAAGCAATTTTTTGTATGTACACATTCTGATAATCTACAAATCTATATACTTATAAATATATAATTTAAAAACATGGAATGCAAATTAATAAGTTAAGAAACAATTTATGTATCTAAATAGTCTATTTTGGAATAATTTTCACTGCCATCATCTCTAATAACACTGATAAAAGTGATTTCAAACACGATACAAATTAGAAAATTAAATGCACGTGGCATCTATATTGACACAAATTTAAAACTCTAAACTTCTCATTACTCCAGAGGTTCTTTGAATGAATTCAGGAATACAATGGAGTTCACATACATACAAAAATTAATAATTCTTGAAAATATATATACACTCAATTGCAAGAATATGTACACTCAGTTGCAAAAAGTATGCACCATTATGTTATTCCTAAAGAGTGAAATTGTTTTATTTTATATCTTCAGAGAGAGTAGAAATATAATCTAAATATCAAAGCCAGTTCAAAATATTGATTAATAGCAATTGAAATTCAAAATGTTCCTTAAATAAGCTTTTTATTTAATGAGATATTCAAGATAAAAAAATGCTCCAATATTTGCTATTGTTTCAATATTTACTTGACATGTGGATACTGATTAAACAATATTTTGATCTGGTTTTGAAATTTTGAATATATCTTTGCTCTCGATAGACATAAAGAAATTTCACCCAGTAGGAATAACATATACATATATAGCAATTGAGTGTACACATAGAACATTATAAATAGAATTTTAAAAAAAATTATATTTTAAGGCTATTAAGATTATACATGAAAAATACCTATTAGTGTTTAGCATTTAAATTAAAATATATAATTATACTAAATACATTCTTTTAAATTATGAACACAAAAATTTTAAGAATATTTGTTCTTTATTTCTTTATAATGTATAAAATGCAGTGTATTTTATAAAGTTTACTCAAAACACAATTTGATAAGGAATTCAATAGATCCTTTTGTATGATTTACAAGTTCATTTTTAGAATCTTTTATAATGTGGAACGTTTTTGAATCCATCTTTTAACATTTAGACATGGATAATTTGTTGCCTATTGATACCTGGCAATAAGAACATTGTAAAATATATTTAATAGGAAAATGGACAATTTTTCCACCATTGAATACTATGCATGAATTTACTATGGAGGAATCATGTGTAACTGATTTATCAATCCAGTAGTAAAAAAATGTTTAATTTGGATTAACATATTAAAAAAAATTTCATTATAATTTTCTTTCAAATTTCTTTAAAGAAATAAAATGGAAAATATTATACTGGAAATGAAAATACATTTTTATTTTTCAACTATGTAGATTTGGAATTGATATTTGTGTCATGTATTTTATACTTTCTAAAGGATATAAAAATCTAAATAGTGCGTACAAATTACAATTCTAAATATTAATTTAATTAGCAAATACTTAAGACTTTCACAAGAGTCCATTTACTTCCTTTGTCCATCTAAAATATTAACTGAAACACGAATCTTAAATTATTCCGAAACAAAATGTTTTTATTTATACATACGAAAGTGCTCGTAAGTGCCATAAGTATTGCTAATTCAATACACTCAGTTCAGTAGAGTTTGATCTGAAATATGGTCATTTCATATATAACTTGGATTAAAACACTATCTTATAACAGAAATAGAATAATGTTCACTATGTAAGGGTGTTAAATAAAATCTAAAGGCAATAATTTAAGACTAACGAATGAAACTTACTTGTGGATTAATTTCAACGAACTTGTAATCAATCTTTAATGGCGCCTTTTCAATCACGTGCAACTGAATGTCCAATCAGATGACACTAGTGCATTGTAGTATGACGAGGCGAAAAAAAAGATGGTTTGAAATTTCATTATGCTATAGCTTTCAAAAGCTGCCTTTTGGTATTGAATATAAAATTTTATTGCTCTACTGAAATATTTTTCAGGTGCTTCAAAATAGATATTTTTGTGAAAAGAGATAAAATTCTTTTTTTCTGTTTATTTTATGGTATATTAAATTAATAATATATATTTTTTGTAAATAAAATATTCAAAATATTTTTACAAGAAACTTAGGTATTTCTAAGTATTTCTAATTTTTAGATGTCATTACAGAACAACTGATTTTGTAGAATTTCGCAATTTTCATCATCTTAATTTTACAGTAGTATATTCTTATAATACACATTGGAATGAAAAAAACAATTTTTAATTAACGGACCTTAGTTAAAATAAACAAATCACATTTATTTAGAAAAATATTAATGTAATGTCTTTAAAGGCAAAGTGTTATTTTGAAATAAACATTCATATTTTTCAAAAGTCCATAGTAATCATACATGGTTTGCTTTACTTATTTCACTGACACATTGAATTGCTTTCTGTTTGTCATCAGAAATATGCCTCTTCATAGGAAGTCCTGTTACTTTAACATCATTCCATTCAATCATATCAATATAATCCTTGGCATCAAAGTTTATACGTTGAAATAAAAACTTTTTGATGCCACCTTCATTTTCAGCCCTTGCTTTTAGATTCCGGGGTAATCCAAGCTCTCTCTTACATGACTGCGATCATCTGATATCATACAAAGGACGAGATTTTCAGAAGCAGATTTCTGGCACTGGAAAATGTATATAAGATAGCATAATAGCATTTTTCAATGACAACAACCAGAATTTAAACATTACTGTAATTGGAATGGGTGGAACTGCCGTGAACACTGGATTGAATAATGGTGTGGTTCGTTTCTTTGAAAAGGAATTAAGAAGGCCACTGCAGTGGTTGATTTGTCTATTTCATGGAAATGAACTGCGCCTACGTCCTAATTTGGAGGAGAAATAGGTAAACAACTAGAAAACTGCTATGAACTTCCAGTAATTGAATTATCACCTATTGAAAATGGCATTCCATTACTAGAAATTAAGGATGATTTAAGTGTGGACCCAAAATATTTGTTAGAAATGTCTAATGCAATCTCTGTTGGAAGGTGCTCTTCTGATTTGTCTATGAGAAAACCAGGAAAACTTTGTTATTCATGATAGCTTACATTAGCAAACCGAATACTTCACTTGTATGTGGGAACAGAATGTACTGCAAAAAAAATCTCCGAATACTGACTGAGTACATTTTGTAAGTATATGCATCTGTTTCGTTTCACATAAAGCTGAAACTATCTTATATCCATGGATCGAAGCACTTGTGGAAACTTGTAAGCTATTCACGTTACCTCCATCAGACTCTTAAAAATGTAATTGACCCAGTCATTCAAAGAAATTCGTACTTCGCTGCTTCTGAAAATCTCCTCTTATGTATGATATCAGTTGATCGCAGCCACGTAAGACAGCTTGGATTACGCCGGATTCTAAAAGCAAGGACTGAAAAATGAAGGGGGCATTGGAAAGTTTTAAGTTCAACGTATAAACTTTGATGCCAAGGATTATATTGATATGATTGTACGTAAAGATGTTAAAGTAACAGAACGAGGCATATTTCTGATTATAAACTAGGAAGCAAAATAATCTGATCAGGAGAGTCAACGTACTGACTTCAGCAATTTTCCATGTCACACACAAGCAGTAGAAAGGATTGTTAAATTCGTTACCGAGTCACCCTTACCCGTCCGTGGCACTTCTGCAAGAGTTGCATTGATAAAAACGAAAATACATTCTCAAAAGATAATGCCAAAATTTAATAATAAAAAACAAAACAAAACACAATTCAATGTGTCAGTGAAATAAGTAATGGAAACCATGTGTGATTACTATGGACTTTTGAAAAACATGAATTTCTTTTTTTTCAAAATAACGTTTAACATCCCCAATCTCAAAGAACTTTTTAATCTTATGCACAGTAAGTGTGCGTTTAAATTTTCTTCTACACCCACTTTTGATTATATTCCTAAATCTGAAAAAGTTAAACCTCTGAATCAGGCTGATGAGCTTAAAGCAGGGTGTTTAACCTTTTGCAGCATCTGGGCCACATGGTAAATTTTTTCAAGGCAGGCGGGCCGCATAAAAAAGTCAACTACATTCAAAAGTTTAGTTTTATTATGAAAATGAAAAATACATTGTATATGTAATGTATAAAATATTATAATCTTGGTATGCAATGTGATGTGGTAATTTTGAACGAAATCGAACATAATGTGATTTTTTAAATTTTGGTCTAAAGCGAATTGCTCTCGACTCTAACTTAACTAGCATTAATGATCGAATCAATCTCTCAAACCAATTTTCTATCCTAGGAAACTGTCGTAATCCGGAGGAAAGAAATTCCCGCTGCTAATGATGAATTTCCTGTTAGGCGGGAAACCAAACCTGAGCCATGTTTTTTTTTTTTAATGGCGGAAGGGTACAAAGATACCCTCAACAAAATGTACAACCTAGTCAAAATTCAATATCCCAAATCAATTTCATGAAACTTTCTCAAAATCTTATCTGAAAACATTACTGCAATTGGATTAATATCGGACCTTTCAAAATTACTTAATTTACTTACGCATTGAATTTTTTTGGAAAAAAAATCCCAAAACCGAACGGCGACTTAAAAATTAAAAATTTATGTTCCGATCTTAATATTTCAAATCTTACCCAGTCCATTAATTGTTCACAGGTTAATTCTGATAGTGTTATTCTGATAGTGTGGTTTCTGATAGTGTTTAACATTTTTCCTTTATTTTTCTGTTCCATGCGAGGCAGTTTCCTCTTATTGAAGTTCCACACTTGATACCCTATCTGGGAATGCTGGTGTGGGGCGTTCGTTTTTTGCTTCCCATGCTTCAGTCCTCGGTTCGATCCTGCAAAGTGCAGTTCTGTTATCTGTACTCACGGATGTTCAAACCTGCCAATTTAATTTATTAAATATAACTTACTTATTATTTTAAACTTAATTGCCTTATTTTTTATTTCTAACATTTATTTAAACTAATTTTTTTGCCTTTTTTTTTCTTATTGTAAATATTATTTCTCGTATCCTGATTCAATTACAAAAAAAAACAATGTAATATATATTCTTCAATGTACGTACTGAGGATAAAGGGTCTTATTTTTTGATATTTTTTGGTGTCTCATGACATCTACTGTCTATGTCTCTGACATTACATTACATTAATATTTTTCTAAATATGTGTGATTTGTTTATTTTAACTAAGGTCTGTAAATTTAAAATTCTTTTTCTTTCATTCAAATTTGTATTATAAGAATATGTTACTGTAAAATTAATACGATGAAATTTGAGAAAAAATTCTACAAAATCAGTTGTTTTATAATGGCATCTAACAATTAGAAATACTTAGAATATGTAAATTTCCTGAAAAATATATTTTGAATATTTTATCTACAAAAATATATATTATTATTTTAATATAATATAGAAGAAATTTAAAAAAATACAAATTTTATCACTATTTCCTCTCTTATAAATAAAGAGTGGTGAAACAAGGACCCATTTTTAAGTAGATATTTAATTTCTCCAGTAATATATAAAATTGAAACTAATTTTCATCTGTTTTTATAAGCTTCTAGGGAGTTAAAAACATACACACAGAATACAATCTTTACATACAAGGAAAATTATGTGAATTTTTCACATAATACAATTATACAATTTCACATAATACTTTTCACATAATACAATCTTTACATACAAGGAAAATTATGGGAATTTTCCGCGTAAAAGAAGTTTCACAACAATGAAATAAATATTTTTGAAAAGTCTGTTAAATTTAATCTTCGCCTTCCCTTTCAAATCCATAATTCTGATGCAGATATCTGTTACTTGTGGTTACGAATCGGAGGTACAGTTCCGGGACGATGCAGGGTAAACGATTTCGGTGCGATTCATATCAACCCATAACAGGCCCTGAAACACGTAAACGGAAAGCGTTTCCCCTTCGGAGGTTCGTAAACAACCCGCCAGTGGCCCGACAAAATTCTCCCGTACTTGTCGTTCAACCGGTGCCTCCAGCACTGGCCCGATAAGCTGCCGTCAGTCCTGTGTTTGTTGGGTATATATATATATATATATATAAATGGAAGGTCAATGAAAAACAATACAGAGTGACTAATTCCCAGGTGATAAAAGAGAGGGAAGATCAAAATAACATTCTGGAGAGCAAGAGATTAAGGGAAAGTAACAACAAGAATGAAAATATTCAAAAAGGAGGCGCGAGATAGGGAAATAAGTCTCAGTGAAGTAGTCTCAGTAAAGTAGTTGAAAAACGACGGAAAAATGTGTGGGACAGGACTAGAGTAGAGAAAAGAAATTTTGAACCTGTACTAGTTCATACCCCACAAGTGGATTAATAAAAGTTCCATCAAAGAAAAATCCCCATTCTTTTAAGTTTCTATAAAATTTGAAATTAGAGGGGGATCCATTATTTGAGTAGTTCCCAAAGAATTCTAAGACAGTTAATTAAACGTGTGTTTGCAGTTTTATTAGAAATTAGTTTATATATATATATATATATATATATATATATATATATATATATATACATATATATATATATATATATATATATATATATATATATATATATATATATATATATATATATATATATATAGAAAGCAGAACTGAACTCTTAACTATGAACTTTAAACTTCATAAAATGTTATTTGTAAACGCATATAATGTCTGGCGCAAGAGGACGCCGCTAGCACGAACATTATCACGACCCCTCTACTCTGTTTGGCGAGAACATTAAGACTCCCGCTTTGTATTCCGTCGTGAACGGACTACGTTTTATTTCAATTATTTCTTAGTAAATCTTAATTGTTTTTGTTATTTACGATGGTTTCTAGTTAGTTTATGTTGTGGATGTTTTACTCCAACCCCGCGCCCTACAATCATGGTGTCAGAAACGGAATTAGGTATGAATTAAAAAGAAATCAACGAGGACACGACGCGAATCCCCATCAACGCATTACGATGCAACGGACTCCGAACTAAAGTAAGACTATTTTTATGAATTACGATAGTGACTGTTTTGTTTCTTCGAATTACGGCTAATTTCGATAATTCTATTTATACGATTTACGAGCATTATTTTATGTTTACGAATTATTATGATTTTTGCTACGATTAACGATTCTAAATGGAAAAAATGAAATTAGCTGATATACCCCGAAACAAAGCAAACTTGAAGTCTGCTTCTGTTAAATCTATAAAATGTTTGCATACTTTTGTTTATGAAACTAAAGGTGACCGATTAAACCGGAAACGGTTACGAGAATTTTCTGGCTTTGACTACCAGAAAAACGACGAACATTATGAGAAAAAATTAACTTTTGCTGTGAAACACGTTAGGCTTGCGAATTTAATTACAATTTGCAATATTTTATGTATTGATTGTGACGGAAATGAAACTGTTCTCGCTACTCGAATTATCGATAGCCTATTAGATATTGAAACGTTTAAAAATAATAATTTTGAATTTGATAGTGATTCTGACAACGAACACGTGAATGAAGAAATTCGTAGCGAAGTTAGCGAATTAACCCATGTAGAACCAACAGTAGATAAATTTTCTAAATTTACTATTTCCTATCATGATATCGAAGACAGTTTGAGAAAGTTTGACGGGAAAGATAATTATTCTATCGAAATGTGGATAACTGATTTTGAAGAAACGGCGAGTATTTGCGCATGGAATGATCTTGTATCAAATCGTGTATCAAAGACCCCGACGTTTAGCAATCCCCGAAAAATCATTTGTTGATCAACAAATTAAAGAATGGTTAGAAGCCGGAATAATTAGACCTAGTTGCACTGATTATGCAAGTCCGGTTGTTCTGGTTAAGAAAAAAGACAGATCTACGCGACTATGTGTTGATTACCGAGCATTAAATAAGAAAACAATAAAGGATCGTTTCCCCTTACCGTTAATTGAAGACGTTCTGGATAAATTACAGGGTGCAAAAATATTCACAACGATTGATCTCCGAAATGGCTTTTTTCATGTCGATGTAGAAGAAAATAGTCGCAAATTTACTAGTTTTGTAACTCCTGATGGACAGTATGAATTTTTGAAAACACCTTTTGGTCTCTCTAACAGTCCCAGTGTTTTTCAGAGATATATCTTCCACGTATTCCGAAACCTCATTAATGAAGGTATTGTTATATTGTATATGGATGATATAATTATTCCGTCAGTAGACGAAGAAGAAGGTATTCAACGATTACGTCAAGTTTTAGAATTAGCCTCTCGATACGGATTAGAAATTAAATTGAAGAAATGCCAGTTTTTAATGCAAAAAGTAGAATTCTTAGGTCATGTCATCGAAAACGGAACTGTTAAGCCATCTCCGTCAAAAACAGCTGCAGTGCAGAAATTTCCTCAGCCAACGACAATTAAGCAGGTCCAAAGATTTCTAGGCCTCACAGGATATTTTCGAAAATTTATCCCTGGTTACTCTACTATCGCAAAACCGTTGAGCGACTTGCTTAGAAAACCCGAGAAGTTTATTTTTGGTCCAAACCAACAAGAGGCATTTTTGCGATTAAAACAATATCTCGCTACTGAACCCGTTTTGAGCATATTTACACAAGGCAGAGAACTCGAAGTGCATACTGACGCTAGCAAACATGGATACAGAGCTGTGTTATTGCAAGAAGATGAAAATGGAAGATATCACCCCATCCATTATATGAGCAAGAAGACGTCGCAAGCTGAAGAGAAGAATTGTTCGTACGAATTAGAAGTTCTCGCGGTCATTGAATCATTGAAAAAATGTAGGAATTACTTGCTTGGTTCCAAATTTACAATTGTAACCGACTGTGCCGCTTTCCAGATGACAATGGACAAGAAAGACCTTTCACCGACAATTGCAAGATGGTCATTATTCTTGGGAGAATTTGACTATGAAGTTATCCATCGGTCAGGAGCACAGATGAAACATGTAGATGCGCTAAGTCGCAACACTCTGTTAATTATTTCAAATACAGACGACGATATAACCGCCAAAATTAAAGCTGCCCAAAAACGAGACGAAAATATTGAAACGATTAAAACCTTGATAGAAAAGGGAAATGATGAAGAACATTTTGTCAAAAATGGAATTTTATATAAGTATAAAAATGGAAGAGAACTTTTAATGGTGCCTCAAGAAATGGAAAAAGAAATAATCAAACGAATTCATAATAAAAATCATTTTGCATCATCCAAGACCGAAGACGTTTTAAATCAAAATTATTACATACGTAATGCCAGAAAACAAATTGATAACGTCATTGCCAACTGCGTAGAATGTATCCTATGTAACAGAAAACGTGGCAAAGGAGAATGTTTACTTAATCCTATCCCAAAGGAAAATTCACCGTTGAGCACGTATCACATTGACTTTATAGGTCCTATGCCTTCTACGAACAAGAATTATCAACATATTTTCACTGTCGTCGATGCCTTTACGAAATTTGTATGGTTACACCCAGTAAAATCGACATCGTCACGCGACGCGATAGAAAAGTTAAAGCTACAACAAAATACCTTTGGAAATCCTTCACGAATTATCAGTGACAGAGGAAGCGCATTTACTTCGAATGATTTTGAGACCTATTGCGTGGAAGAAGAAATAGAGAATATTAAAATTACAGCAGGAATTCCCCGTGGTAACGGTCGGGTTGAAAGGATGCATGAAACTTTAATTCCTATACTCTCTAAACTTTCAATTTCCGATCCAACGAAATGGTACAAATACGTGTCTATGGTTCAACGGATAATGAACAGTACCGCTTCTCGAAGTACTAAATTCACACCATTCGAACTGTTGACAGGCGTGAAACTAAAAGGCATAACAGACATACGAGTGAAAGAAGTCTTAGAAGAAGACTACCTTAACGCGATGATGAAAGAGAGAGATAAAATGAAGGAAGAAGCAAGGCAAAATATTCTTAAAATTCAAGAAGAAAATCGGAAATCCTATAATAAGAAGAGGAAAAGATCGTACAAGTACAAAGTAGGAGAACTGTGTGCAATCAAGCGCACGCAGTACGGAACTGGAATGAAGTTACGACCGAAATTTCTAGGTCCCTACCAAGTGACCAGTGTCAAGCCCCATGACCAGTACGATGTCATCAAAGTCGGACAACACGAAGGTCCCAACATCACGTCCTCCGCTGCCGACTACATGAAACCGTGGCATCCCCACTATCCCGATTCAGACGACTGGCGAGTTATCCCGCCATCCGATGTCGCCACAAGAGCACCCCCTGCATGGTCCCGTGTACTCGATGTCAGCACCAGCGCATCCCGTGCATGGTCCCGTGTATTGTAAGTGTGTTCCATTTTATTTCTTTTTCAGAGACTGTCAGTGCCTATTGCTTAATGTCATCCGAGGCTGCATGACAGCTAGGATAGCCGATCTATAGAAAGCAGAACTGAACTCTTAACTATGAAATTTGAACTTCATAAAATGTTATTTGTAAACGCATATAATGTCTGGCGAAATAGGGCGCCGCTAGCACGAACATTATCACGACCCCTTTACTCTGTTTGGGGAGAACATTAAGACTCCCGCTTTGGATTCCGTCGTGGACGGACTACGTTTTTTTCAATTCTTTCTTAATAAATCTTAATTGTTTTTGTTATTTACGATGGTTTCTAGTTAGTTTATGTTGTGGATGTTTTACTCCAACCCCGCGCCCTACACACACACACACACACACACACATATATATATATATATATATATATATATATGAAAGATATAAAATTTAAGTTGATCCCCTGTAAATTTTCTTTCCTTCCTATGCTTAGGATATCGCATTACCAAATTCTGTTTTCACGAACCCAGGAATATTTTTCATAGCGTCAGCAATCCCTGTGAAGCCACGAAATCCTCCGACTCCTTTTCTATGCCCAAATAAGGCGATAGTCCTGCACAACTGATGCAGCTTGCAAGAAACATCTTTGCTCAGCAAATTCTTTAACCACCGATACCTCTATGTGCAACCCCGGGAGTCACTTGGATGCTGGCTTTCCATTAGTTAAGATGCATGTTAGCCACTCGGAAATAAAGTTCTTATGCTAAAGATTCTGTAATCTGATCTTATTTCATTAGACACACACACACACATATATATATATCTATATTTATATATATATATATATATATATATATATATATATATATATATATATATGGGATACCTTTTGCGTGAAGGAGTATTTGCATTCATTAAAGCAGAAATCACTCCAAAAATTTAACAATAACGATTGTATATTTATTGAAGTATAGCAATAAAAAAGAATGAAAGCGTCTACAAGCATCTGACTCCTCTGCCGTCGGGAGTCCGTCTCTGCAATCTCTATATCGTAGACAAGTGGTCGGCAAACTCATTAGTCAACAGAGCCAAATGTCAACAGTACAACGATTGAAATTTCATTTGAGAGCCAAATGTCAACAGTGCAACGACTGAAATTTCTTTTGAGAGCCAAATGTCAACAGTGCAATAATTGAAATTTATATTGAGAGCCAAATTTTTGAAACTTAAACTACACTCATGGATAAAAAAATTAGTGCACCAAGAAGGAGTCGTCAAAATGAAACGAAATTTTACATACGTAATGACTACTTTGATATAAGTAAATGATAAGAAAAACAAAGAAAAAGGATAATTTATTTCAGAGAAAAAGGCAAAAGAACGGAGGAGTTAATACTCCGTTGGACCCCCTCTAGCGCGAATGCACGATGCGATACGATCGGGCATTGAGTCATACAAGTTCTGTATGATGTCTTGAGACATTTTGTTCCATATTTGCTGTAACCTTGCCTCTAGTTCGTTCAAACTCGTGGGATGCTCAACTCGTCGTTCCAAATGATACCAGATATGCTCGATTGGAGACAAATCTGGGGATCGGGCAGGCCAAGGAAGGGTAGTAACAGTGCGGAGACAGTCTTGTGACACCCTTGCCGTATGAGGCCGATCATTCTCTTGTTGAAAAATGGCTCCTGGGAGCCGTTGCATGAGTGGCAACACATGTGGTTGCAGGATTTCATGAACATACCGCTGGGCTGTCATGGTGCCAAGGAACAATACTAGGGGTGACCGTGTATTGTAGGCAATGGCGCCCAATACAATCACACCAGCTGTGGGAGCGATGTGTCGCTGTACAACAAAGGCAGGATTGAAGCGTTCACTACGGGCTCTCCACACACGAAAACGATTGTCATCACTGCCGAGAATGAATCTGGATTCGTCGCTAAAGACGACCTGATTCCATTCCGCTGCAGTCCAGTTTCCTCGTGCGAGGCAAAACTCCTAAGGCGTCGATGGGTGGGCGTCAAGGGCAGCACACGTAATGGGCGCCGCGATACCAACTGTCCTTCAGCCAGGCGCCTTCGTATGGTTCGAGACGACACAGAGGCCCCTAGTGAAGGTGCTACCTGTGCCTGGATAGCGGCCGATGATGCAGTTGGCTGTACGCGTGCATTTCTTACGATGTGGCGGTCTTCTCGACGACTGGTCTCTCGAGGGCGTCCTGAGTCTGGTCTTCGTGTACATGACATCTCTCGGGTCCACTGGTCCCAACACCTCCTCACAACACAATCAGAGCGGCCTAATTGACGAGCTACTGGCCTAGCTGACCACCCAGCTTCCATCATCCCGACGATTATCCCCCTCTCAAACTGCAACAACTGCTTATATTGTCTTCGAACACGGCGTAATGGCATGCCTATCTCAGCTCTTCCTTTGTAAATGATTCAGCACACTAAAACAAGCTTTGGTTACCTGTTTTATACTCCACAGAGTACGATGTTCAACGCCCTCTACCGGCTATACGTAATGCGCAATCACGCTGCATTTCTAATCATTTGCATATCTCCCCGACATGTACCTTCATTGTAAGTTTCGTTACGATCCCGAAATTATTTCTTGGTGCGATAATTTTTTTGTCCATGAGTGTATATAGGTAGGCGTATTGTTATTAATTTAATTAGGATGTTCCAAAGCTGACCTTGCTAAAAACGTCTTAAGGTACGTTCGATGTGGTCGACCCCTTCCGACTCTTCCATCCAGACTCATTTTGTATACTGATTTCGTGTATTTCCATTCGTTCCTCCTCTCTGTATGTCCAAACCATCTCAACATACCTTTCTGAATCCTCAAAACTACATCTTCTGTCACTCCACAGCGCTCCCTAATATTAACTTAATAAACTGTTGCGATATGGAACTCGACTTTGTAATTATTTTCATTAGTATACTGTTTTATCTCTAAAAAAATACATTTTCTGATTTCATAATCTCGATACAACATTAATTCGGTTCCATGCATATTTATAAGTATATCTATTTTATTTTGTAAATCCTAAAATGTTTATTTGCTTAAAATCATTCCTGCGGTTTTTCGTACCGGTTTTTCCGGGAAGAAAGGAATGTGCCTCCCGGAGGCAATTTACCGGAACCTGTAACAGTACGAATAGCACCGAAAGTCATGTGCACAGAAGGGAAAATTACTTGCCACCCTCTCGGGCATTTAAGGGGGACTTAGCCTCCCCATAGCAACGGCCCAGCAACCATCTTTTAACCAATGATAGCTGAAAGGTGTTAATTGTTCAAGAACATTTTCTGACCTCTACTTTTCCGGTACTGGAAAATTTTTAATGGTTTTTGGGCAGTTGAAGAAAAGGCCGTGACTGAGAGATACCTGTAGGTTGTCCGCCCTTCATCGAGTCGCCATTTTGCATCATGAGTTTTCTGGTCTGCTTTTTTCACCGAGTTTTAGATACGAGATATTATCTTCAGTCTCCAATGAGGGTGGTGGTGAGTAATAATAATTTGTGATATATTTATCAGGCGAGAGCGCAAAATAATTAATATGTGTAACTAGGATTTTTATGTGTTCAATTAATTGCTTAATGTATTTTGATAATTATTATGATGTTTTCTGTGCAAATTTGTAATTAATGATAAAAATAATTTTAAGTAAAAGGAAGAGAAATTAAATGTTAACATTACCTATTAAATTTGAGTTTGTTTCCTTTAGTTATTCTCAGTCATGTGTCAAAATGTGTTTTTCTCAAATTAACAATTAAAAAAAAGTTCCACTATAGAATAATCTATTTTATTACATGTTCTAATTTCCCATAATAACTGTTCTTAAAGTTTTATGTCTTAGTTAAACTATAGGTACGTTGAATAAAACTTGATATTATACTTAATACCGATATTATTTATTGATAAAATTAAATTGTAAAGTATCCATAAAGTTAAATCATAACAATGACAGGCAAACACTATGAAAAATGGTCTCGCATCTCCTTGGAAAGTTTGGGTAAGTCAAGTTTGTATGTTGCTGTTTTTTATTTTAAGCACGATTCCAGGTTTTCATCAATAAGACGACTTCTCGATTTACTCTCGATAAGGTTCATTCTTGAAAATTATTGTTTGTATGAATATGTAGACCCAAATAAGAAAAGAACAGCAAACACTAGTTTTTTCAGCTGATTATATGAGTCAGGAATACTATTCCAGGTGTTAAAAATCATATCTTCCTTCTCCAGATCTTGGAAAGCAGACCACTTGTGCTGTGAACTAAGTTCACATTTGTTTTTCTCCAATATTTCTATATCAGAACAAAGACGTTCAAATTTCCAGCTCCACAATTCTTTGTTTTTTAAATCCAGCAATTGAATTTCAAAGTTTCTAATGTCAATATTATAGGGAGAAAAATTTAATTCTGTTACAGTAGCCTTAAGAGGTTTTTTAACAAAAGCTAACGTCGCTTTGCTGTTTCTGACTTCCTGAAACCTGTCGAGAAAAGCTTCCCGAATATTTAAAAGTGTTGTTTTGAAATAGCAAATGTCAATCTCAGAATTATTTTCTTGCCGATGTTTCAACAGGCTTGGAAAGTGAATCTAAGTTTCTCATTCAAAATGTTGAGCAAAAAGAGATAATTTGTTTTTGAATGAAATAACTTCTAAAATCGAAAAAATCATGCTTCCTTTCACTATAGTTTGCGATTAAGCTGAAATAGATGAGACGTAACGTCTACCATGAAATAGAATTTCTGGATCCACTGATCGCTCGTTAGTTCTGGATAGTGAACACCCTTCTCTAGGAGAAATGCTTTAATTTCTGTTTTTTTAAGGAAGCGAAACGTTTCAAAACGTTTCCTCTAGAAAACTAACGTACCTTGTTATGCAGCAGAAGATCTGCGTACTCACTCCCTATTTCAACTAAAAATTCTTTAAACTGGCGATGATTAAGGGCTTTACCTTTATTGGAGTTGGTAATCTTAATCACGAATTTCATAACTTTGCAAATTTCTTCTAGAAATGTCTGCGCGCAAAGCGCATCTAGATGAATTTCTCTCAAAGTAACAACGAACCCGTTTCTTACGCCAGTCATACTTTCCGCCGCATCTGTTGAAATTGAGACAATTTTATCATGTAGAATATGATGTGTTTCAATGTACTCAATTACGGAATTTTCTATATCATTTCCACGTATTTGACCTTTGAGTGACAATAATTCAAAATGTGTTTTTTAGGACCTGTAGATGAAAAAAAAATCGTACAAAAAGTGAAACTAGCGCTGTATCATTTATGTTATAAGACTCGTCAACTTCTATTGATAAAGCTGAAACTAATTTAAGATCTTCGACTTGCTGGTTAGTTATATTCGAAGACCATTTTGACTAGTCTAGTGCTTTCTACGGGGACACGCTCTCGGAAGTAATACATTGTAAAACACGATGTAAAGATACGACATGACGATACGCGTTGACATTTAATTTTTATGGAAATATTTTCTCATTAAGTCGCTTCAGAGCACTCGCCTAAAGATAAAGGCATATAAACATCAACTAAGTATGTAAAAATAGAAATAAGAAAACAAGTCCTCACGAAGTTTCAATCGCACTGTGGTATTTTGTGGAAGAGCCACACTAAAGGGGCCAAAGAGCCACATGTGGCTCGCGAGCCACGTTTTGCCGACCACTGTCGTAGACAAACGCGAACAGTCTTTCTCCCCCAAAAGAATCTCCTCCAGAACAGGGGTTGGCCAGCTCGGGGTTCATTGCCCTCTCCGTCATCTGGGCGCCTCAGCTCTGCCAGGAGTCGGGTAGAGCGATTCTTGAGCACTGGGGAGGGAATTCGTTTCACATATATGTATATATAAATATGTATATGTGTGTGTGTGTAATTTGTTGATTGTTTTGTATTGTTTTGTGTAAAGTGAAAGGTGAAAAAATAATAGTGTAAAGTAATTTTGTTTATGTGTAAATGCAGTACTATTTCGTACGAAGATGGAAATAGGGAATCATTTACTCGTAAAAAAGTGCATCTTTTGTGTTTATGAAATGTATCCTTTCACAAGATTTAGGTAATTTTTTAATAGAGTGTGATGCCCTACTATACCTTTGGTTGAAAGGGCTACTAAGGTATCATGAAATCAGTTTAAAAGACTGACTTTTTCTCCAAAAGGGACGGCATATATCAGAGGCCTACCCACGTGATGGTGTCGCAGCGTAGGCGACAGTTTTGGAAAATTAAACAGGTGCAAAGTTGAGCACAAAGAATAGGAGGAGAAGATATATTCCAAACAGCGGATAAATGGTGTACAGATGCAGTTTACGATCTGCTTATGTCAAAAAGGGAGACGATAATTGACATGTAAAAGGGGAACGGTCGAAAAATTGATGGCAGGGAGCGGCGGCCAGCTGCAGTTAATGATGTGGACAGGAAGAAATAGGAAACGAAGGGGTCCGAAATTTGATGTTAGTGAAATACGAGTTAAGACTTTACGAGCTTCAATGCGTTAGGAGGTCAGTAGGGGGTCCGAATAGAAGCGTGTGAATGTAGGGGCGTGAGAATTCTCCAGAAGGGTGCAACGACTGACGCCCCCTTCAATTTTGAGTGGAGGAGATAGTAATATAAAAAAAAGAGTTGGAACCAATAAAGGGTATCCAGATTTACCCATTGGTCAGGAGGTGGCTACCAATGGAAAGCCTCGAATGAAGTGGGGGAGTTAAGTAAAAGATAGAGATGGAGAGAAATAATCAGAGAGAAGAGAGAGAGATAGAGTTGAAAAGCAATGAGCAGATGAGTTTTAGAATCCGCTGAGGAGAAGGGCCGCAGACGAATAAAGAAGATAGAGGTGTAAGCCCTCAAGTGCCGATGAATATATGCCCGCCGATTGAAGGATCAACGAGCCGAAAGCCTACCTCGCCGACCCTAACTCAATGCGCACGCCTAATGACTCCAGGAGCGAAGTCGAGCTGACTACTAGCCGATAGCGTAGCCCTAGAAGGAGACAACTGCCCAGGAGCCCAGACTCTCCCATGCCGCATCCCCTTCGCCGAGCGAGCGCCAGCTACCAAGAGGTTGTAGAGTACCGGAGCCCCGTATGCATAGAGGATTGCCACCTGCCACCCTGGCCCCGAGTGTAAAGTCCTTGTGTCGCAGATGACCGCCGCAAGCCTCTCATCGTCCTTCACGATTCTCCGAGCTGTGCAAGTAGCAGGTACGGGATTTTGTTATTTGATGATCTTGTGCCGATGCTCAATTAGGTTAATAGGAGGATAGGAGCCGCGCGTAATATTGCATGTTGTCATAGATATATGTTACCGAATATTTGTGGTTTTGTATATATATATTATTATATGTATTGTATTAACATGTTAAATGAATAGTGATAGAAAGGCAAGAACGAGTAATATTAATGGTGTAGGATAAGTGATAGGGTATATATTATTATATGTATTGTATTAACATGTTAAATGAATAGTGATAGAAAGGCAAGAACGAGTAATATTAATGGTGTAGGATAAGTGATAGGATATATATATATATATGTGTTGTATTAACATGTTAAAGGATTAATGATAAGAAGTCGATAATGAGTAATGTGAACTGTATAAATAATGTGTTGATAGTTAATAAATTGATTTGTGATCATACACCTGAGTAATCATTAATCCATTGGGCCAAGCAATGTACTAACCACAATTAAATACTCCACTATAAATATCTTAATCACCAACCTAAAACTAATTTACGGTGACATAATTGGTGCAGTGACAAACAGGTGGAGGTTAAATAATGGAATTAATTAAATTAAGTATTGTAGAAATTTAATATGTAGATCAACTGATCTGAATGTGATTACTCTGTGTGCGATCATGAATCAAATTAGAATTTTGTGTGAATGGTGATATATATCTATGGTCGCGATAAAGAAAAGTGTGGGTATGTTAATTGATAATGTTATAATACAGTAGAAGTTGCTGAGATAGTTGAATTGTTGAAATTTTAGATGGGAAGTCAAAGAATGTCTAAGAATATAATGATAAAAAAAACACGTTAGTTATTACATAGTATATTGAAGGGTGTTAAGTGGCTAGCAAAACAAAAATATTACTGATACTGCGGTAATGTTATATAAGAAGAAGTACGCAAATTAAAAATTGCAACGGGGCATTGTTAAGAGTGAGTAAGACAGAGTGGGAAGCGCAGGATAAGAAATTTGCACGAATTAAAGGGAGTTATATACAGGAACAGTAAAATAATATTATTTGAGTAAGTTGGGTTTAAAAATAATTGCTAAAATGCCACGAAACGCGGAAGATTTAATGAACCAAGTTGCATTTCAAAAGATTATACAATTGCCAGGCCAGAAAATTGAAAATGTCTATAAACATATAAAAGGCGTAGTCTATCGATTTTTGGGGTCGGAAGTCGCGAAAACTTATGAAATAGACCAGATAATGTTAGATAAATTTATAAAATCAATACGACAGGAGATAGCAAAAGAATTAGTGACATTACGTCCACGAACTTTTCAGCAGGCAGTAGATTTTGCAAATTATGTCACCGTAAATTAGTTTTAGGTTGGTGATTAAGATATTTATAGTGGAGTATTTAATTGTGGTTAGTACATTGCTTGGCCCAATGGATTAATGATTACTCAGGTGTATGATCACAAATCAATTTATTAACTATCAACACATTATTTATACAGTTCACATTACTCATTATCGACTTCTTATCATTAATCCTTTAACATGTTAATACAACACATATATATATATATATATCCTATCACTTATCCTACACCATTAATATTACTCGTTCTTGCCTTTCTATCACTATTCATTTAACATGTTAATACAATACATATAATAATATATATACCCTATCACTTATCCTACACCATTAATATTACTCGTTCTTGCCTTTCTATCACTATTCATTTAACATGTTAATACAATACATATAATAATATATATATACAAAACCACAAATATTCGGTAACATATATCTATGACAACATGCAATATTACGCGCGGCTCCTATCCTCCTATTAACCTAATTGAGCATCGGCACAAGATCATCAAATAACAAAATCCCGTACCTGCTACTTGCACAGCTCGGAGAATCGTGAAGGACGATGAGAGGCTTGCGGCGGTCATCTGCGACACAAGGACTTTACACTCGGGGCCAGGGTGGCAGGTGGCAATCCTCTATGCATACGGGGCTCCGGTACTCTACAACCTCTTGGTAGCTGGCGCTCGCTCGGCGAAGGGGATGCGGCATGGGAGAGTCTGGGCTCCTGGGCAGTTGTCTCCTTCTAGGGCTACGCTATCGGCTAGTAGTCAGCTCGACTTCGCTCCTGGAGTCATTAGGCGTGCGCATTGAGTTAGGGTCGGCGAGGTAGGCTTTCGGCTCGTTGATCCTTCAATCGGCGGGCATATATTCATCGGCACTTGAGGGCTTACACCTCTATCTTCTTTATTCGTCTGCGGCCCTTCTCCTCAGCGGATTCTAAAACTCATCTGCTCATTGCTTTTCAACTCTATCTCTCTCTCTCTTCTCTCTGATTATTTCTCTCCATCTCTATCTTTTACTTAACTCCCCCACTTCATTCGAGGCTTTCCATTGGTAGCCACCTCCTGACCAATGGGTAAATCTGGATACCCTTTATTGGTTCCAACTCTTTTTTTTATATTACTATCTCCTCCACTCAAAATTGAAGGGGGCGTCAGTCGTTGCACCCTTCTGGAGAATTCTCACGCCCCTACATTCACACGCTTCTATTCGGACCCCCTACTGACCTCCTAACGCATTGAAGCTCGTAAAGTCTTAACTCGTATTTCACTAACATCAAATTTCGGACCCCTTCGTTTCCTATTTCTGCCTGTCCACATCATTAACTGCAGCTGGCCGCCGCTCCCTGCCATCAATTTTTCGACCGTTCCCCTTTTACATGTCAATTATCGTCTCCCTTTTTGACATAAGCAGATCGTAAACTGCATCTGTACACCATTTATCCGCTGTTTGGAATATATCTTCTCCTCCTATTCTTTGTGCTCAACTTTGCACCTGTTTAATTTTCCAAAACTGTCGCCTACGCTGCGACAGTGTGCCCATTCCTTATTGGAAAAAGACTTTACAGATGCGACCATTCTAAGTAAGATTGACAGTCAGAGCCTGACTAAGGCAGGGGCATACGCGGCAGTTGCTCCGGGCCCCCACATCAGAGGGGCCCCCAAATCGAATAGAAAGTTTATTTTACGTTTCCTTCTTTAATGAACTTTTTTAAAACAAAATATCAGTACAGTGTAAAATCCGTCAGTTTTATGTTAGCTTCTTCATTAATCTATCGTATGAACACAAAAAATCTATATTTCGTAAATCCATAGCTTTCTAGGGCGGAATTTAGCTGAATTCCGTCCTAATGTCAGCAAGGATATGAATTTTTCGCAGCTAGATGACAAAGTTAACAATCAGAAAACTGCATTTCGGAAACTTGTGAAAAGTTCACAAACTGCAGCGATATGATTGTTAACTAGGTCATCTCAATCGCAACTGCGAAAAATTCAGTTGCATCGTGTTCAGTGGATTCTGTTGGATTTTCGCAACACTGAGAAATCACAATAATCAATTATAAGTTGTATTTTCTAAAAATTCTCACAAGTGCTAAATATTCTATTGATTAAGTAATTTCATTTGCAAGACTGAAAATCTCCCTCGATCCCTTCCCAAATATCGAAGGATAACGCATAGTGATGACTGCAACCGGTATCTTAACTGTTTGCTGTTCGTTTGTTATTTCTCTTGCGCGTGGTATTGCATGATGTACGTATAGTAGTTTTATTATTATTGGATAATTTATTGGGATTAATTTATTTTGACTAGTTTTTTATCTATACTGTATTAAAGCTACAATAAAATAAATGGAGCGGTCTTACATGCCTGGGAGCCAAAAAAGGAAACTTAAAAAGGCCCGAGAACTTCAAGCTAAAAAGGCTAAAGGGTGCCTCTTAAAATTCCTTTCTGCACGTGCAGAAGAATTGGTAATTTCTTCTGCAACACAAACGCAACCAGCTTTACCCAATTTCAAGGTGTCGGTGATAAAAAGCCCCATGACCACGAAGAACAGGAATGAGCTTCAGCACATGAGATGCCCGAAAATAACATCCAACAAGAAGTACCGATGAATGATCCGGCTGCCGATAATAAATAGCACCTGGAAAAACAAGAATGCTCCAGTTCTACTGTAGGCAAACAACCTGAAAGTGACATGAAGCAAGAAATAGCGATCGATGATCCGGCTGTCGATGATAAAGCACACCTAGAAAAATAATGTTTTACCGCAAATGTTTTACCGCCTGAAAGGAACATTCAGCGGAAAGTGCCGATAGATGATCCGGCGAAATGGCACACTATCACTGATGATATGATCGATCATTTTCTTAGAAAGCCACCTCCACAAAATATGGATCTGGTAAAAAACACTGTGAAAATATTCAATGGATGCAAACGTCTTTTAACTAAAAATAATTTCTTTAAATTTAAAAAAAAAATGGAGAAAAATTGGTAAAAGGCTGGTGTTATCAGCATCAGAAAAGAAAATATTTTGCTGGATTTGCAAATTATTTGGAAATACAACAACTAGCCCTTCAACATCTGGCTTCAATGATTGGAAGCATGTTGTCACTCGGATAACAGAGCATGAAAATTCTTTTATGCACAGGGAATCCATTTTAAAGTTTACCCAGAGACTTAAAACTGAAGAAAGAATTGATTCTGCACTAATCAATCAATATCAAAGTGAAGTACATTACTGGCGGTCAGTATTACAAAGAGTTGTTTACACAGTTAAATTTTTATCATCAAGAGGTATGGCTTTCTTTGGAGAAAACGAAACGTTCGGCTCACCTCATAATGGGAACTTTTTGGGTTGCCTCGAATTGATAGCCCAATTTGACCCATTTCTTGCGAAGCATATTGTGTTTATCATCTACAATTGTAAATGAATTTGTTGAATTAATGGGTTAAAAAGTCTTGAATGTCGTAATTAAAGAAGTGATAGATGCCAAGTATTTTTCAATTATAGTCGATTCTACGCCAGATGTTACACATATGGATCAGTTAACTTTAATTTTGCGGTATCTTGGTCCTGATCATGAACCTGTTGAAAGGTTCATAAAATGTATACACATTTTTGGTCACACTGCAGAAAATTGAACCAATATTATACTTCAAGTTTTGGAAGATTTAGGTCTTGAAATACAAAATTGCAGGGGACAAAGTTACGATAATGCCTCCAACTTGGCGGGGAAATATTCAGGTGTTCAAGCAAGAATTAAAAATATTAATCCTACTGCAGATTACGTACCATGTTCTGCTCATTCTTTGAATTTGGTTGGAATAAATGTTGCAGAATACTGTACTGAAGTTGTAAATTTTTTTTCCTTACTACAAGAATTATATAACTTTTTTTCTGTTTCAACATACCGATGGCAGATTATGATTGAAAACTTTAAAGAAAGTAAACAAAAACTGACTTTAAAAAATCGTTCATGTACACGATGGTGTGCTGATGCAAATGCTACTAAGGCATTGCGTCAAAACTATGTTTCGGTTCTAAAATCTTTCAGTTATTTGGCAGATGATCAATAGCAAACTCCTTCCACTAGAAATGAATCTAAAGCTCTTTATGAAGAATTACTAAAGATTGAAAATGCACTAAATACAGTTGTGAGGGATACTACGTATTTTACAAAGATTAAATCAAACAAGTAAAGTTCTCCAGAATTCTATGGCACAATTAGATATACTAGTATCACCATTATTTGAATCTTTAATAGATTTTGTGCAGTCTGTTCGAAATAAATTTGAGAAATATGAAGCTGAAGCGCTAGAAATTTTGCAAGACAACAGTATCTATGAGGTAAAAAGAAAAAAAGTTACACCTCGAAGTAGGTTGTTTGATCATGGAAATGCATCAAAAGTAAATCTTGAGCCACGTGATCAATATATTATTAACTGTCACTACATGTTATGTGATACATTAATGTTAAACTTAACCAATCGTAAAATTCCACATGAAAAATTACAAAATAAATTTTTATGTTTGATAAACAAAAAATAAAACTTTCAAAAAACTGAAGCGGAGGAATTGGTGAGGCATTATCCTTCTGATTTAAATGATGAGTTCCCTGATGAACTGCAACATTTCCATTCCTTAGTAGATAAGCAGACAACTGCATTAGATATGATGAAAATGTTAAAAAAAATTAATTTATCATCTTCATTTTCTAATATTGAGACAGCACTCCAAATTTTTTTATCATTACCAATTTCAAACTGCACTGGGGAAAGATCTTTTTCATTGCTGAAAAGGTTAAAATCTCCCATAAGATCATGCATTCTTCAAGGAAAATTGTCTCAACTTTCTATTTTATGTTTAAATTCTGATATAGCAAAAAATATTGATTATGATCATGTAATTGATAGTTTTGCAGAAAGTAAAATTAGAAAAACAACCACTGAAAAAGAATAAGCATAATATTGTGTAATATTGTGTAATAACTTTCATTGCTGAAAAGATTAAAATCTCCCATAAGATCATGTATTCTTCAAGGAAAATTGTCTCAACTTTCTATTTTATGTTTAAATTCTGATATAGCAAAAAATATTGATTATGATGATGTAATTGATAGTTTTGCAGAAAGTAAAATTAGAAAAACAACCACTGAAAAAGAATAAGCATAATATTGTGTAATATTGTGTAATAACTTTAAAAGAAAACATTATTTAGTGTTATGATATGAAAAAATGATCAAAAGTACAAATACGTATTTACACAAATGACACTTTTTAGTCTCATTTTTCATACAATGTTCTGTAACAGTACAGAATACTTTATTTCGATGTATCTATGAAATAAGATACAGAAATGTTTTAGTTGTTTTGAAAAATAATTTTTTATTGTACTTCACTGAAGGCTATGATATTAGCAGGTTGCTTTTTTTTAAATTTTAAAAGAAAATTATTTTCTTATCCCATATGTTGGGGTTGACCGTTTTATGCATCTTCAATTCAGTTAATGGAAAGAAAATAATAAATTGGTTAAAATAACATTGCTTTTCAAAGACAAAAAATAACAAAAGTATGGGGCATTCTCCTCACACCTTTTCTTTTAAGTTTTGCACGCAATAATTAATTGAATATAAATATACACGAGGGCTGTCCGTAAAGTATCCGAAATGAATGTATAAAACATAATACAGACACCGCTCTGCGTGCGCACGCTAATTAGCATGTTTAAACACATGTAAACTTGTTATGTTGGCAATTAGCCAAGCACTGCGAAGCGCGGTTCTCTTGTAGCAATAACGAAAAGTGAACGCAGTGGTAGTATCGTGTCGGGTTGGATCATGATGGAATCTACTGAGCAACGTGTTTGCATCAAATTTTGTAGTAAAATTGGAAAAACGGCAACCGAAACGTTCAATTTGCTTAAGAAAGCATACGGTGAGGATGTTATGAGCCGAACTGAAATGTTTCAATGATTTAGACGTTTTAAAGATGGAAGGGAATCTGTGGAAATTGATGCACGATCAGGGCGTCCATCAATATCGAGAAATGATGTCAAAGTGGAACAGGTTCATACTGTGGTGCGATCAGATCGACGAATGACAGTTCGAGAGATTGCGGACGAGGTGGGAATAGCAAAAACTGTTTGCCACGAAATTTTAACCGAAGATTTGGGCATGCGGCGTGTATCGGCTAAGTTTGTCCCACGTTTGCTTACCGAAGATCAACGAGAACTTCGCATGCAAATGGCTTCCGAGATATTCGAACGGTCGTGTGAGGATCCAGAATTTCTGAATAACATCATAACAGGGGACGAGACATGGGTCTATGGATACGATCCGGAAACCAAACAATAATCATCTGAGTGGAAGAGTCCGAGTTCCCCCGACCAAAGAAAGCCCGGCAAGTTCGAAACAAAATCAAAGTGATGTTAATTCTTTTCTTCGACCGTGATGGAGTTGTGCATTACGAATTTGCCCCGGATGGACAAACCATTAGTAAAGAGTTCTACCGTGATGTGCTCAGGCGACTTCGTGATTCCGTGAGGAGGAAACGACCAGCAAAGTGGAAATCTAGGAAATGGATGCTTCACCACGATAATGCCCCTGCTCACTCCTCACATATGGTTCAAAATTTTTTAACCAAACATGGCACCATTCAAGTCCCGCAACCCCCCAACTCACCAGACCTCGCTCCGTGCGACTTTTTCGCATTTCCAAAGCTAAAGAAAGCACTTAAAGGGCGAAGGTTTGAGGATGTGACGACCATCAAACAAAAAGCGATCAAACAGCTGTTGACCATTCCAAAGAACGACTTCCAATCCTGCTTCCAAGAGTGGCAACAACGTTTGGCTAAGTATGTTGCTTCTCAAGGACGATACTTTGAAGGGGATTAAACTGAAGTATGTATATCTATTATATTTTTTTAGTTATAAATTAAATTCGGATACTTTACGGACAGACCCCGTATATCCACCTTGGATATAAAATTTATCTTTAATGCATGTACATTAAAATTATCTTTTTACTGGAATTTGAATAATGAATCGGTCTGGATATTTTTCATTCTGTTAGAATAAATATTCGACCTTTAATGTCCCAATATTTATCATAATAAAATGAGACTGATAAAATAATTACCTTTCTTAAATAATGAAGTTTGTTTTGTTTGTATGCAATAAATGCAAGAAATAATTAAATACTTTTACATATGAAAATAACTGTAGAGAAATTTGCACATTTTTCATTTAAAAATGTAATAATATTTAGTTTATGAGATTTAGGCGTTTCTCTTATAGAAAGATGTTTAAGATAGTTGTAGAAAGCATTCTAATATAAATCTTGCCTTAGCATTTTGTCAGATTGCATTTAAAATTCAATGGTTAAATGTGGTACTTCGAGTTTTTAAACAAAATATCAGTACAGTGTACTGATAATAATACTCCGTACTATTTATAATCTCTCTCTGTTGCATTGAATTTCTAATTATGTATGTTTTTCGTTATTTATTGTTATTATTTTGAGAGTCTGCAATAAATATGGTTTAAAAAGAAGTAAACGTTTAAGAAATCACTCAATACAAGAAATTAATGCAAATATAGACTTTGAAGTAAAAGTGGATACAACAGTTGCAACATCTTCAAAACAATCAGCTAATAGGCCTGGTATTGTTATTCACGATAAAAAAGAAAAGAAATAATATTTATTGAAGTTGATATAACAAGCCAGGATCAATTGCAAATTGTTGAGAATGAAAAATCACGGAAATATAACGGATAAATTTAAATAGTATTTTTATCAAATTTTGGCTCTTCAGATATGTTATATCCCTTTTAATGATGGACATAGAATTGTCAGAAAATCAACAACATTGACAGAACGATATTTTGTCTGACCATTGGAGGTGGGGACTTTATAGCTATTTTAGGTTCTAGTCAATTTTCTTGTTATATGTCTATAATGAGGTGAAAAATTTAAATACTCCCATAAAGTTCGGTTTTTCATTACTGAAGTAGTGAAGCAGAGGGGGGCCCCAAAAAAAGTTTTTGCCTCGGGCCCCAATTAGGCTAAGTTGGTCCCTGTTGACTGGTCGTTAAACAAATCGTTAACGGACAGTTCAAGGCAAACTAATTACAGCCACTACCGGGGGACCAGATGCTACGCCATACTGGCTGTTCGGAAGCCACGGGTGCTTTCCCACGCCTATGCCGGAGCTTCTAGAATTATCTGGAGTCTTCTGAAAGAGGGGATATATAAAGGGAAGAAAGAAAGAGAAAGAGAGGCATAACTATGGGACGTGATTCCCGTCTCTATGCTGGACTTTAGATCGAACTGAGTTATGACTCTCTCTGGTTTTCGAGTGATGATTTTTCGGATTGAGGATTGATAATGATCAATTGATAATGGAAATGTTGTATCATAGATGCTGTAAATATATATGATTAAACAAGATATATGTATATATGTAATGAAAGAGTAGTTTATGTGTCCACGGAAACCATAAAGAGCTATTTAATCACAAGTTCACGATAGAAATGGCGCAGCTGGCAGTACATTCAATACGGAAGGCATCAAGAAATGTTTAAAGGTGTTGAAAGGTTCGATGGTGGCAATATTCATCGAAGTAAAGGTGTTTACGAGGGAAGTTTGATTCAGGGGGAATTGAAAGGAGCGGAGCGGTGTACGACATCAACGACAATTAATTTGCTCGGAAACTGGTCAAGTTATTCGGACAGAAAACCTGATCCAGGAGGAATTAAAATGTACTGAGTGGTGTACGACATCAACGATAATAAATTTTCTCGGAAACTGTGTCAAGTTATTCGGGAAGAAAACCTGATCCAGGAGAAATTAAAGAGATCGGACTGGTGTGTACATCAACGACTCGTCAGTGTGAATGAATTCTCTCATGAACTTGTCAACTTTATCCATTGCAGCAAGCGATGAATTAAAAGTATTGGCCGCTGCTCAGCAAGGAAAGGAAGAGGTGAGTGACTTCATTATTTCTTCCTGTATGTTTGATAGTATTATTGATGATTAGAAATAACTGAATTATTATTATAATTATTGAAGTGCTGGTTTTATCATTATAATTCTTGAGGCAATTTTATGAGTTGAAGTATATAAGTGCTTGTATTTTTATTATAATTGTGGAAGCAATTTTATGAGTTACAGTTTTTAAGTGCATGTCGTATTATTATAATTGTTGAGGCGATTTTATTATTATAAGAGTTAGAGTATTTTATATCAGTATAATGGTGAAAGTAAATTTGTATTCCAATTGTTTGTTAAGTGTAATATATAAAATCTAAAAATGGCATTCATAGGAAAGGGGCATAAGGTCAATTTAGTTTTGTTGGTTGCAGAGCTAAATGAAGTAGTCCCTCCTAACAGCACATACGCTGATCTAAGGTAAATAATATTAAGTAATAAGGAATATGAGGAAGATTTGGTGATGGAATTATTTTCCACCATAATCTCTGACAGATTGAAAGCGGAAAAAACGCGGCAGCCAGAAAAAGAAAGAGTGGAAAGAAATAAACAAATAGAAAGAGATGAAATGAATATGCAAATAGAAAGAAAATTAAAAATGAAGGAATTAGAAATTGAAGAACTGAGAATAAGGGAAGGGGAAAGACTTTCAATTTCAGGGTCTAGGGAAAGGGTTAATGGTAATTTTGCAGAATATTTGAGAAGTGTGAAAGGGGTAATTCCTGAACCACCAACTAGAACGGATAAGAGAGATTTTAAAATAGATCGGAAAATGAAGGGTAAAAGATGCTTTCTCCGTGATAGCAAAAATCATTTGAATTATGATTGCCCTACAAGTGATTTTAATCTTAAAAGTAGAGGTGACCAGCAGAGAAATGTTTTTAGAGGAAAAGTAAACAACACTGAAACCCTTCAAGGTAGTGATATTAATTATGAAATCAACCAAGAGGAGGAAGTGTTAGAAATGTTGTTTGTGATGAAGTGCATTCTCGTAATTGTTGGTCAATCATTAGATGGGGAAACAGTACAGTACATAACTGTTAGTGTTAACGATCAAACGGTTAAGGCACTTGTTGATTGTGGTTCGCAAGTGGCCACACTTCGGACTAATGTATTAGCACAAGATATAGGGAGTCAGGCCCATATACTTTTTAAAGATGCTTTTGGCAATGCCGTAAGAGCACCGATAAAGAAAGTTTCCATCAGTTTGCCAATAAGACAGGATGATACGGAGGTAATTCATAGGGAATTGTTAAGTGCAGTGGTGGACTCATTGAGCGACGAGATGATTATTCCTCCTAGTATATTAGAAATTTAAGGGACGTAGGTGGAAATCCACAGGAAGTGATATGTTGTTCACAGGTAGCAAAAGAGAGGGAAAATAAGAATCAAGGGGAAATGAGACTGAGAATGAGGATATTCAGGATAAGTGGTGGGATAGTGAAAAAAGTCCCAATGAGAGCTCAGATGAGGTACTTGAAAAACAATAGAGAGTGACTAATTCCCATGTGATAAAAGAGAGGGAAGGTCAAAATGGTAATCTGTAGAGCAAGCAGTTAGGGGAAAGTAAGAACGGGAATGAAAATATTCAAAAGGAAGAGCGAAACTGGGAAGTAAGTTTCAGAGAAAGTCTCAGTGAAGTAGTTGAAAAACGACGGAAAAATGTGTGCGACAGGACTAGAGTAGAGAAAAAAAAAATTTGAGCCTGTACTAGTTAATACCCCTACAAGTGGATTAATGGAAGATCATGCAAAGGAAAATCCTCATTCTTTTAAGGTTCCATAGAATTTTAAATTAGAGGGGATCTATGACTTGAGTAGTTCCCAAAGAATTCTAGGAAAGTTAATTAAATGTGTGTTTGCAGTTTTATTAGCAATTAGTTTGTATATATAAATGTAATTTGTTGAATGCTTTGTTTTGTTTTGTTTAAAGTGAAAGGTTAAAGAATAATAGTGTAAAGTAATTTTTTTATGTGTAAATGCACTACTATCTCATACGCAGATGGAAATAGAGAGTCATTTACTCGTAAAAAGATGTATCAATTGTGTTTATGAAATGTTTCCCTTCAGAAGATTTAGGTAACTATTTTAATAGAGTGTGATGCCCTACTATACCTTTGGTTGAATGGACTACCACGGTGTCATGAAATCAATTTAAAAGACTGATTTCATTCTCCAAAAGGGGCGGCGTATGTCAGAGGCCTACCTACATGATGGGGCTGTGCCCATTCCTAACTCGAAAAAGCCTTTAAAGATGAGACCATTTTAAAAAAGATTGACAATGGTCGTTAAACAAGTCGTTAAACAAGTCGTTAAACAAGTCGTTAACGGACTGTTTAAAGCAAACTAATTACAGCCACTACCGATGAACCAGATGCTCCGCCATACTGGCTGACCGGAAGCCACGGGTACTTTTCCACTCCTATGCTGGAGCTTCTAGAATGATCTGGAGTCTTCTGAAAGAGGGGATATATAAAGGGAAGAAAGAAAGAGAAAGAGAGGCATAACTATGGGACGTGATTCCCGTCTCTATGCTGGACTTTAGATCGAACTGAGTTATGACTCTCTCTGGTTTTCGAGTGATGATTTTTCGGATTGAGGATTGATAATGATCAATTGATAATGGAAATGTTGTATCATAGATGCTGTAAATATATATGATTAAACAAGATATATGTATATATGTAATGAAAGAGTAGTTTATGTGTCCACGGAAACCCTAAATGAACTACTTAACCACGAGGTCCCGACAGCATTCATAGAAACATTTCGGAAGTGGCGGATTGCTGTGTTCACCCCACATGGGGGTCGTTCAAGTATTACGTAAGCATTCAAGCGGGAGAGGGTTTCAAGGTTTGCTTATTTTTGCTGACAAAGGGGAATGGAGGGGGGAACAGAGCAATGCTGATATAAGGCAGAGAACATGTACGCAAAAAAGTGTGTTGTGATGTATGCCTGACTACACTAACTCCCCTACCACCCAGTACAGAAAATTAGTTGTTCTGTTTGCAGTGATTGCAAGAGAGAGTGCTGTATTTTATTCACATTCTTCAGTAGAGTCGTGTCTTGTTTTAGAGGATTTTGTTTTAGGTTGCGTTTTGTACAGCAGAAAATATCGTCTAACACTGACAGATCAAAATTATATCAGAAATTGTTTGAAAGTTTCAAGAAAGAAAGACGAGTACGTCCACTTCATATAGTTGCAAAACGTGCCAATAAGCTAATGTGTAATATATTCTCCAAGCTCAGGCTGGAGAAATACATTTAGAGTGGCTTGATGAAGAAGAGGTAGAGGGAGTGGGAAAAGCCATCCACAGTTCAATACAAATGTAATAATTGAGGATTTTGAAAAGTGGGTTAGGGCAGTGGTGCGTAAACGTTTTGGACCGCGACTCACTTTCTTTCAATAAAAAATCACTCGACCCCAATGAAAATATTTTAGTAACAGCAAATTTTTTTGAAAAATCAGGAAAATGTTAATAAAAGAATATGAAACAGAAACAAGGAAATTTTGTCGTATTATTTTAAAATCAATGAGCTGTATGTAAGTTTTAGGTATATATTTACTTTGTATGATAACAATAAAAAGGCTCGCGAATTTTCTGCATTTGTTTTTGGCTAATTTCGTGTGACCGAAACTTCATATTTTAATATTAATATCTGTATTTGTGGTTCATTTAGGTAAAATTAACAAAAATTAAAATTAAAATTAAAAAGGCGGATGATTTCAAATTTCAAACTTCATATTAAAACACTGAAAATTAAAAACTACATTTATTTATATAACTGTAAAATTAAAAAGAAAAATGAATGAGACGGGTAAACCTGGACCTCGGATTCACGGGTCAACAGTGGTTTTGGTGCCAGGGTATTTGGAGCTGATTTCATATGAATTTGATGCCCTGAATTTAAATATGACATTATTTTTTGCCTAGGAGCTCAGATTTCTAAGATATAACATTTTAGTGAAATATATGTTACACTTTTTTAAGTTAAATCCGTGAATCAAATTAAAAAAACTAAACACGGAATTTTTTTATTATTATTATATTTTTAAAAATTTTTAAAGGAACTTAAAAATCATAGAGAATATTGCAGTAGTACTTATCTAATTACAAAGAGCAAGAAAGAGGAAAAAGTCATTGATGAAACCAACAAGTCACTGAATACTTCGGAAATTTTTTTTCCATTTTGGAACAGGCCCTTTTTAAACTCCAGCAATAATCAGCCATCATGTGCGTATCCCATCTTTCTTGGTAGCGGTCCTTCATAGTTTTAATATTCTGGTGAAATCTTTCACCTTGTTTCTCTGTGGTGTCTCCTAAATTTTCAGGAAAATGTTCTAAGTGGCTGTGTAAATAGTGCACCTTAATGCTCATGTTACACCCAAGGGATCTGAAACTGTTTAGCATCTCGTTTACCAGTTCAACATAGTTTTCAGCTTTGCATTTGCCCAGAAAATTTCCGACAACTGCAACAATTGAAGTCCAGGCTTTTTGCTCAGCCTCATTCATAGAATTTACGAAGGCAGGATCCTTAATGAGTTGTCTTGTTTGTGGGCCGTCAAATATTCCTGCTTTAATTTTTTCCTTACTCAACTTAGGCATTTCCCCCCTAAATATGCAAAGCATGATCCGTTCATATCAAGAGTATTTACACACAGGCGCAGCTTGATATGCAGTGGAGAAAAGATGATTTTCTCTCGTCCAACTAAGGGGTCGTTAATGACCTTCTTTTCCCCAACGTCTATGTTTTCTCTCTTAGGCCACTCTTTTCTAACCCAGTGGTGTGTTTTGTGTCTGCTAACCTAGAGGCACACAATGCAAGGATATTTGGTGTAGCCACTTTGCTGCCCAAGGAGAAAGTTTACCATTTTTAACCTTCCGTCAGGCGCAACTAATCTGTGAGATGAAGTCACAAGTTTTTTTTTGCACCAATCAACGAGATCGGGGAGGGGGGGGGAGTGGAGTGAGTCTCCTAGTAGCTTCCTGTCTCCCTCCCATTTACAGAAGATCGTCTTCGGTTTTTCTCCAGTACTTCGTTGAGTGTCGTGAGAGATGTATTAATCGCTCAGATGAATTGCGCCCGATCGTGTAAGTATTTTTGACTTTCGAAGTTTCACTTTTGTTTGTTTATATTTCTTTTTTTTATACCTAAAATAGCTTATGAAACAAGTTCTAACCCCTAATTCAGTGATATTGACCTTTATTTACCTTTATTTTACTTTCAATGCAACGAGTTGTGTTTGGAACAACTTCAAAGGAGGAGCATTCAAACAAGGGAAATGCCTATTCAACTACAAAATGAACTACGTGAGTTCCAGCCTACCTCACAACATCAGGAGGTGCCTACATCTGCATGCCACGACGGACAAAGGAAGAGGTGTTCCAAATGTCGTCAAATAAAAAAAGTTCACTACTCAAAATATAAATGTCTGAAATGTAATGTTGAAGTATTTTGTTTGGAGCATGCCAAGATATGTGAAAAATGTTATGATTCAGCTTTTATAGTACCTCCACCTGGCTCATGAATAAATTTTCATTATATATTTTTTTTATGATTATGTGGACTTGTTTTATGAAATTAAAGTGAATTTTGAGTTATGTTTTTGAGAAAAAATATTTTTGGAACAATTTGAGGATTTTTGCGAAGAAATATTAAAATATTATCTGAAAGCATAATTATACGCAAATATAAGTAAAAAGTTCAGTTTGATACGTTTTTCTTTACCTACACTCAAAAATTGCATTAATTGCATACATTAATCTGTCAGATGAATTGCGTCCGATCGTGTTAGGATTTGCATTGCGTCCGACGGAGGGTTAAGTCTACACCAGTGATTCTCAACATTTTTATAGCTGCCGCCCCCCTAAGAGGCAGAAAATTTTTCACCCCCCCCCCTTTGGGAAAATCCTGTAATTTAGAGTATGGGGAAAGGGGGGGGGGGTGTTACAGAATTATAAAAAGCAAAAATGTTGAGTAATTTTTTTCAGTAGATTTACACACCAAATTTGTTTGATTTAACTCGATAATTTTGCCCTAGAAGACAATTACATTCCTTTTATTAAAATTAAAATGAGTAACGCAAAAAAGCTTAAATGCTCTTTTATGTTTAAAAATTATTTATTCGTAATTAGATAATTAAAAAAGAACAGTAAAAAATGACACTAAAAGAGTAATACCAATGAAGCAATCAAGTATGTCAGTGGGATGGTTATGCTTGATGGTTCAGAGCCAATTTCTGAAAGTTCGCTTCAATATTTTTAGAGAGATGAAGGCGCAAGTCCCCTCTTTCCACGATTTGGAGTCGACTTATCTTTTTTCTAATTAGATCAGTCACAGCACTGAATCATCGCTCGACAAGGTAAGAGGAAGGGAAGGCAATAAAAAAACTTTTTTTGACGATAGTCCACAGTCCTGGGTAGAGGCGACTGATGTTACTTTGAAGCCAAAATTCTGTGAGACGATAACCATTCTGGAAGCTGGCTTTCAAAGTTTCATTAGTTGAAAGTTCGCCCAATTCCTCCTGAATCTGAACCTCTGCTGTCTCAATAGTCATAAAAGGATTCATGACCCATTTAGGGACTTCCAGGGACAAAATATCCTCAAAACGTTCAGAAAAGCCCTTGTGCAAAGACTCAAGGCGTTGACAGTAAACTCGTGTTTTATCGAAGGGGATTTCACTGCTCTTATGCAGACCCAACAAGATTGGAAACTGGCTGAACTCGTTGCGTCCAAAATTCTGCTTCCACAAAGTGAGTTTTTTCAGGAAGACAGAAATAACAGATTTTGTTGTGATAAAATTGAGCTCTTCGCCTTAAAGCTGCAAATTTATTCCATTAAATTTTGCGAATAAAAATGTCATGTAAGCAACATCAATCTTAAATTGTAGCAATCTATCTCTCAGAGCTACATCTTTCTCTTCGAGGAACTCAATTACAGAGTCGAACAGATTCCAGAACCTATTGAGGCAGGTGCCTTCGGAGACCCAGCGAACCTCGGTGTGTAGAAGCAAGCGATTGAATTCTTCATCGTTGCCCTTACACAGCTGCCTGAATAATCAGCCTGAATAACACAGCCTGAATAATCGATCTTTGAGAGCATTACTGCGAATTTTGTTCACAACAGAGATGACATATTGTAATGACTGTTGCAAACGGTCGATGAGGTTTTTTGCATCTAAATGCTGTCTATGAATCCCTTAGTGAAGAGCTAAAATACCTGTTACCTCTTTCTTCAAAAGGGCGATGAACCCACGATGTCGACCCACCTTTGCAAGAGCTCCATCGGTGGCAACGGACATAATGTTCGCAACAGGAATATTTTTCGCTTTAAAATAATCTTTGAAAGTATTAAAAATAGATTCACCTTAGTATCTGAAATGAATCTTCTTGCATAAAACATCTCTGCAACAATTTTTCCTTTCTTCACAAACCGGACGTACGCTAACAGCAAAGCCTCATTAGTACTAGGCAAGGTTGATTTATCAACCTGAAGAGAAAATTCGGTGTGTATCAAACGTTTGCATAAAAGCTTCAACATCTTCAGCCATCTCATCAATTCGTCGTCGCACTGTATCATTACTTAATGAGACATTTTTTATAACACTGGATGCGGATGGATGGTGCAAAACCGTTTCAAAATCTTCCTTGACAGCCGGCAGTATCAACTCTTCGCTGATGGTATGAGTTTTCCCCGATTTAGCAATTAATTTTGATATATTATAAGAGGCTATCAAACCATTGTCGTATTGTTCGTCCATTTTATTTATTGGGCATGATTATTTGGTGGTAGTACAAAAGATTATCTATCTGAAGACAAGGGGTATTTGGGTGCGTTGTGTTATAATTATTTATTAATAACCCGTAGTTCAGGACGTGATTATCAATGACGAACAAGTAAACTAAAAATACTTAAAACCATTAAAACAGAGAGTTGATTTAAATCTAAATTAAACTTAATTTATTTACAATTTATTACATTTTGTACACTTTATCTTATCAAAATTTAATTATTATCAAAGCTGCTCTGTTCACTATTAAAACCACGAGCAAAAGAAACAGTGTTCAATTTATTTTGACTTCTGATTCAGAGAGCGTAAATACTAACTACACACAATACTAAAATCTCCTATCCAAATTAAATACACGATATTTTCAAATACGTAAAACACGCGCTAACTATCAATAGCAAACGCGGGATCTGAACTAAACAAAATCAATAGAAACACTCACGTATTTTAGTTGAGAGCGACCTTCGGGTTCTGTAATGACTCTGGTAGGGGACTCTTTCCTTGACGTCAGTTGGAACTCTGTAGGTTACCTTCAGTTGATGGGGCACGTTTCCACGCTGGGCGATTTGTCACTGTAGACGGACTGGAGGCAATCTTCTCTTCTATCCCTCTTTATTTCGGATTCGGGATCTGCTATCAGTCGTCAATCCACTCAGGCTTTCTTGCTCAGGAAACATCAACCGAGTTCCGACGCATCAAATCCCCCTTAGTTTTTTTTTTTGCTCCGGGAATATTCGACCGGACCTTTTGGGGCAATCAAACAGGGGCAGGTTATTCTTCAGCCGACCCAGGGAAAGGCCTCCTGGACTCCGACTGACTCCAATTTCCCTCTCCCAAACTCACTTCCGATATTTTAATTTCTTAAACGTTCCCGCCTCCGGAACCATTTCACCAGCCATTCAGGAAACTCTCGACTTTTTATTTGTTAAGTTTCAACACCTAAAAACCTTTCATTTGCTACCCACTTTCTTAATCAAAAACGCTCCTATGACGCAATGATCCAAACAGCTGACTGACCACCCGCAACACCGCCAAGCCATGTGGTTTTCTACCGCTCCCCTCCAATAAATCACCCACAAAGAGCCATTGTAACATAACGTCACAAACGGTGCCATCCTTGCTTATCTGCGTCTATCATCTAAAAGACCCCACACATTCTAGGCCCATAAAACTTTTGTAAATTTGCTATCGTTGCCGACATTCGCTTTGCCTTATAATTACATCAGCATTAAAGACGTTCCCGACCTTTTAACACAAAATGTAATGAATCAAAGCTTTCAAAGTTTTTATTTTCTCTTAAAATATGAATTTAAAATTTTTTTTGAAAGAGCATCATTACATACGCTCCCTTCCCCGAAAAACTCAAACAACACACTATAAATCTAAACCTCTCTCACAAAACATCTCTTCATTTCACTCCTCCGAGGTCACTAACCAAAAATCTACCTCTCTTAATTTCACAACACAATTTCTCTACAACACTACTTCCTCTAAGATTTTAACACAGAACTCTAACCTTCAAAACACCAACTATCTTTCTCCTAAAAAAAACTCTAGCAACATCTTATCCCGAAAAACATACTATTTACGCTCCCTTCCTCGAAAAGCGTACAATATATATTAAATACAATGCACATAATTCATAACATTCAAAATACATCAATATAAAACCTCTTACCTTAAATCTTTTTAAGGTCCGTGTTCAAATCAAATTTCAGAACATAAATGGTATAATAATAATACTACACAAAAACACTTGCAAAACATTTATCATCTCTTCTTGTGCAACCTATACCTGTGCATAACTTCTGATCAAAACACCAAATGTTTTCATCTGAATCGTCCTGAAATAAAAGTTCATTCACTGCAATCAAATGTTCATATCGAAAACACAAAAGGTAACTTTCACTGGTGAATGTCCTTCATTAGTCGTGTCGTGGACAGTTCTTTTTCTTTCCTTAATTGCCGACATAAAATAATGAGCATTCATAAACATGTTTTGAAAAGTTCAGATCCATAACGAAGTCAATATACACAAAATTCTTATCTAAATTTATCATTATCACAAATTAAAACTTCACCTCATATTATTTTCTCACAGTTGTACCAAATTTATATCTCTAACCATTTACATAATTCAATTTTCGTTGTATTTGCCACTTACAATCAAATTTCTTTACATGAAATCAAACTTTACTTCCACAGCAGTTTACCAACAAAAAAAACTTTTCATTTTCAATATAAATTTTCCTTCAACCTACGTTCATATTTATTCATTACTTCAAACATCATCTAATATATCTACTCACAATTTCATTTTGACATTTTCATTTCATTTTATCATTGTGTCCGAAAACTTAATTTTGTGTGTGTCATTTTATTTTTTTTGTCCCACTTAACCAAACAAGGCAACGATTCCTCTAAAACCGCAAGCTTTTACATCAGTCTAACAATAGCCTCCTTTCTTTCACTCGTAGACCCCGAAACCAAGATTTCCCTCCATCTCTAGTGTAAACGGGGGGGGGGGGTTAGCAAGAAAAAGGGGACACACTCAAAACACCCTACTCCTCCGAAGAAAACGGTACACTTTTAACAAATGGACCTCCCCGCTTAAGGTAAACAAAACTCTATATTCGGAACTCGCGTTTTTCGTAAACCACAATCGTTTCATTTTTTTCACCTACTTCACATTCTAGCATTATTTTCCAACAAACCCATTAATTTTTTTAATACTTATCATGAATTTATTTATTTATTTATTTATTTTCAAAACATCTCTCATCTAGCTATTTTCTTATCTCTAAAGTCATTTTTATTGGGCTTTGAAGAGCTTTTCTACAAACAAAAAGAAACAAACTAATTTCTTAATCGTGACCTCTTCATCTTCCATTTAACCCTACATCTAATCTTAGCAGTATATCCCCTCGTTTTAAACTCCTTCATTGTCACAAACAAACGTTTAACTTTTTTTTCGTTTTGTATTCTCCTCTTTCATTTTTTTGTCAAATTTAACTTTCTCTCTTCTTAAAATTTTTGTACTGCCCTTCTTTAACTTTTTACTATATATGCTTTCATTCCTATAACCCCGTCTCAATTTTTCTCTTTCTCTGACTCATCTTTGTCCTCTCAATATTTCTCTGCATACCTATCTGTACATAACTCGCTGTGTGAAATCTATTTTCTCTAATCGTTTTTACAGTCATTAGAGATCCGGCAATCGTACCCGTTTTATTTATTTTTACTTCATTAACTTTTCCTATCGCATTAATTTCGTTTCTCTGACTATCCATTGCTTCATCTATTTTTCCCATATTTATCTCCCGTTCATTTGTACTTTGACTTGTTTTTCCCATATTTTCCTGACTCTTCTCAATTAATTTTATTTTTTCATTCTTTCTAACCGTATTTACACTCTCTTTTGGTGTATTATTTCTATCTGTCTTTATATGATCATCAAAACCTTTGCCCATTTCTACCTCAACTTCTAGAGATTTGGCAAACTTACCCGTTTTATTTATTCTCAACTTATTTACTTTTTCTACCGTAATAAAGTCGTTTCTATCACTACCCATCTCTTCATCTGATTTTCCCATATTTATTTCCCGTTCATTGATAATTAGATCTTTATCTATACCTTCCGGACTTTTCTTAAATATTTTTCTCTTTTCGGTCTCATCAACACCACTCTCATTACCTTTCGCCTCACAAACTCCACTTATTTCAAACTTATCCCGTGCCATCATTCTGGATTCTTTTTCATTCATGCCCCCCTTAAATTTGTGCACTCCCGTACTCACCGGCCTTGCCTCTGAATCTTTAACCGTTTGATTTTCCGCCTCAATATTTAATTTATTTTCTTCAAATTTTATTTCTCTCTCTGCCCTTTTTATTACTTTATCATTATTTTCCTTGACTATCTCTATGGGGTTTGAAATTTCATTTAGCTGCTCCTTTTCTCCCTTCGAGACCCTCGCTACACCATGCGATTTTGCGCTATCCATATTTTTTCTATAAACCTTCAGGAATTCTTCAAAAAGTACCGAAAACGTCTCTTCATACTCTTCCCTCTCTTCTAAAATGCGCCAGATTCGTCTAGCCTTCCCTGTTAAGCGACATGCAAAAAACAGAGATTTCGTGTATTCCGACCAATTCAACCAATTCGCCGTCTGATTAAATTTTCTAATAAAATTTTTGAAATCATATTCCTTTTCCCCACTAAAAATTGGTATCAACGAATCTAGTGTAATGGTTTCCATACTTATGGACATTTTAGCCAACTTTTCTTAATACTTCCCTTACCGCCACTTTTACAAACCTCTAATAATTATTGACATAACTATTAAAATTTCTAAATTCTACTTGCACACTCTAAAATATACTCTAACACTTTTCTTCAAATCAATACTTTTCTCAAGGTGCTACATTAAAATTATCACTCTACCCTATTCAGTACAAATCTTTTAAAGCCACACTCAAATATTATTTAACTATTAATTTCAAAACAATCAATTAGTTTTAATTATTTAACAATTCACCTCAAAGACTCCTCAATGCAATTTAAATCAAATATAATATTTGCATGCATATATTCACACTTCAAATTCTAAAAATATATACTTGCAAATGCAAACACTCTTACTTTCCAGTACTTATATCATGCACAATACTATAAACTACTACTCTTATATTCACATAATTGTACTTAATTCAATAATTTTCTCAAATTATCATACAATTATCAGTTCTCTACCTATTCACTCAAAACACTTCTATTCTTCGAAATACCCCTCAAATATTTATCTGCTGATTTCAATAAAGTCAAACACTTTTAAGTAATCAAAACTTTTCATAAAACATTCCTCAAATCAATTAAATATTTCAAAATACCGCTCACTACTATCTATCTACTAAAGTCAATATAAGCTTTTATGTCACAAGCTAGTTCTAAACAACTCAAACACTTTCTAAAACTTTTTCTTCGATCAACTCAATTTTTGCAAAATCACACATAGATGAACACTTCAAACATTATCAATATCAATTTTTCTTATTTCATCTAAACCACTTCTTAAATTAAGCAATTAAATCAAACACAATTCATATGCAATGTTCAAAATATTTGGAAAAAAAATTTTCAACATGAGTACTTCCTATCTATCATTAACGGATTTAACCAACAGCTGCTAAAAACACTTCTCAATGCAATTCAATTTCTTCAAGATAATTATTTATATTGTCACACACTTCAACATATATATATATACCAACATAAAATAAATTTATAACTTCACACTATTCAATTCAATACAACCTGTGGCAAATACACGAACACTTTAACATATACTCCGCGCTTTACACAGACTTACGCGCTGCTCCCCTCAACGACAAATATATATTTTTTCTAGAGAAAAATTTCAAAAACGACTGGTCAGGGCGCCATTCACTGAACAAAAATTTTTTTAACAACAAAAATTTAAAAAAAAAATGCCTGGTCACGAAACCATTTGTCGTATTGCTCGTCCATTTTATTTATTGGGCATGATTATTTGGTGGTAGTACAAAAGATTATCTATCTGAAGACAAGGGATATTTGGGCGCGTTGTGTTATGATTATTTATTAACTAGCTGAATACCCCTGCTTCGCTACGGAGTACATTAAAATTGCATTCATACAACGGTCAATGTATGCAATTAATTCCAAAAAAATATATATATTTATAAAAAATCGTAACAGATATTTTAATTGACAAAATAATGTAGAAAAAAATATTGAAATTAAATCTAATAGAACATACAAAAGAATATAGTACAGTTAATACAGCACAGTTTGAGGAACATTTCTTTAACTATATTTTAATATTTTTACCTGAAGTTTACCTGTAAACTGAGATTAAAATCAAAAAGGCAAAATTACAGAAAAGGAAATACAGTATAAATAAAAACTAAACACAACTTAAATCAGAAATATAAATGAAAGACCCTGAAATTAAACTGAGAGTAAAATCAAGAGTGCAAAATTACAGAAAATGAAATGAAAAGCATGTTTTGAAATCATAGAAATACAAAAACAAAATAAATGACTGAAAAAGTTTGCCTTAAAACTGAGATTAAAATGAAAAGGGCAAAATTAAAGAAAAGGAAACACAGTATAGCCAAAGATGACAAAACTGCAAACGTGGCTACTAACTGGCATTTTATGACGGTACTGCTGTTTTCCTCACCACGCTAGGCGTACAGCAAAGGCGTCTTATCCTCCTTTCGCAATATTTGCAAGGCGAGGATTCCGCAGTAGGGATATTTTCCTTAATTATTTATATATCCTTAATCATTTATGAGTTGTAAATAATGTAAAAAGCAATCAATTTTTATAATATCAATCATTTTTTAAATTAAAAAAAATTAGTCCCTGCAAAAAAACATTAACATTATCTCCATTAATTTGAACAGAAAAAAAATATTCAGACAGTGGGAAAAAAATGTAATTATACAAAAAGAAATTAAACATTATTATACACTACAGGCCTAAATGCACTAACAAAAGTTGAAAGCTTTTACAGAGGCTGTTCGCACATTTTTTAGACGATTTTGGTAAGCGGAAATAAAAAATCGTTTGCTGCAAAAGAAATAATTGCAATTGTACTATGTTTATAAAAGTCAAAATTATAATCTGAGGCTTGAAAGTTTTGTTTTTATTCAAAATGGGGTTTTTAACAAAGCAGTGGTTCGAAGGCTACATTTATGCTCTTTCCGAAGAGAAATATGCATACTCCGTTATCCAATAACGATGTGAGAGTCATAGTTTTGTGATATCAAATGCGTCGATAGGTAATATCGTCAACAAGAAAAGAAAAAAACGTCAAATTGGAGCCTCAAGTGGGACAAAAATTCCAAACAAGTATCCAAAGAAAAAACGGACATCTTCGACTATTGCAAAGGTACGTTGTTTAATGTTAAAAGAAAATTCCCCTAGTCACAGGACAGTTGCAAAATCATTAAAATGCTCGGTGTCCACTGTAAAAAAAATGATAAACGTTGATTTAAATCTTAAGAAAGCGAAAAAACGCAATGTGCATCGTCTTCTTCCAAATCATATCGCTGAACGCAGGACACGCTGCAGAATTCTATATGAGAAACACTTATCCGAAGAAAAATGGAAAACAACTGTCACAATAGATGAATCATGGGTGTATTTAAATGATTGCAACAAAAAAAGAGCCATTTATTATCATAAAAAGAGAGAAAAAAAATTTAAGTACATGGTTCAAAGAATCGAAAGAAAGTTTTTTCTAAGGGATTCATGATTGTTGCTGGTTTTTTTTATAATGGCAAGTTAAAAATAAAGAGAGTGGAAAAAAATGTCAAGATTAACTCTAAATACTATCAGGAACATATTTTATCGCCAATTTTTCTGAATGAAATACCATCGCTTTACCCACAGTGCCATCAATCTGTGAGACTCCATCAGGACAAAGCTAGCAGTCACACATCAAAATCCACTGTAAATTTCCTAAAAGAAATGGAACAAAAAACTGGTATCAAGGCCATACCCTTCACTGATATCCCTACTAAATCTCCCGATGTATCACCTATGGATTTTTGTGCTTTCGGACTTTTAAAATCTGCATTATCCAAACGTCGTCCCAAAACCCTTACAGGACTCTGGAAAGCTGTTCAGGAGGAATGGGATAGAATACCTCTTTTGACACTTCAAAAGGCATTATTATCCTGGAAACTGCGGTGTCGAAAGATAGTTCAGAATAAGGGATGTCAAATAGAACATTTAAAACACAAGAATTTTATGTAATTTAGTTTTGTGAATACAATATACATCGTCTAAAAAATGTGTGAACAGCCTCTGTATATATCTACATTTAAACCATTTATGAGTTGAAATTAATGTAAAAAGCAATAAATTTTTATAATATCTGAATCATTTTTCATGTCAACAAAAAATTAGTCCCTGTAAAAAAACATTAACATTATCTCCATTAATTTGAATAGAAAAAAATATTCAGACAGTGGGAAAAAATTTAATTATACAAATAGAAATTAAACATTATTATACACTACAGGCCTAAATACACTAACAAAAGTTGAAAGCTTTTATATATCTACATTTAAACCATTTATGAGTTGCAAATAATGTAAAAAGCAATCAATTTTTATAATATCTGAATCATTTTTCATGTCAACAAAAAATTACTCCCTGCAAAAAAGCATTTACATTATCTCCATTAATTTGAATTTTTAATAAACCACTAAAAGTCGAAAAGGAAAAATGTCAAATTGTCTCTAGGAAAGTAAAGAATTTTGAAAAATAAAGCTGAAAAGTAAAAATGTCACTTTGTCGAAAGTTTGTTAAACAAAATCAATTTAAAAAATCAACACAGTATAAATACGATTGAAATTGTCGAATGCTTGTTAACCAAAATCAATTTAAGAACACAACACAGTATAAATAAGATTGAAATTGTTGAATGCTTGTTAACCAAAATCAATTAAAACAGTAAACACAGTATAAATAACATTTTAAAAAATCCATGTGAAATGTTATACACATCTCAGAATTTTAGTAGATTCAGCCTTTCATCGTTCTTCTATTACTAAATGTTATAAAGTAAAAATGTCAAATTGTCTAATGTTTGTTAACAAAAATCAATTTAAAAACTAAACACAGTATAAATAATATAGAATTAATTACAGTATAAATATCATAAAATAAATAAACGGCATTGCTCCTCTTATTTGTGTCTTTCAAAAGGCTGATATAAATTAAATTAACTCTTCTTTGTCTGTGGCTTGTCCATTCATGTTGTTGGCTTGAATGCTATATTAAAGTCTGTATAGCGTTGATGAAATTCACTTGAGTCTTCTTTCACTTTTCTTTCTTGAAATATCAGTTTAGAGAGCCTCAGGATATACTATATTTTTTGTTCTTCCATTTGGAGCTAGGATGTAGAGATTTTCGGCTTTTCCAACTCTAGAACAACCCACATAAAGTTGACCATGGGAGAAACAGGGTTTGAGAAGATCGAGTCCAACTACTTTTAGCGATTGCCCTTGTGCCTTGTTAATGCTCATGGCGAAACTTAAACGGACAGGGAACTGAAGTCTTTTAAATTGAAATGGTATATCGAAAGGGATGACTGGTATCCTGGGAATAAATACGACTTCGCCTGCAGAGTGTCCTGTCATAAAGGTGGCTTCAATCACATTCGGCATCAGATTATTTACAACAAGTCTTGTTCCATTGCAGAGTGAAGGTGGATGCAGATTTCTGAGCAGCATAATTGGTGCACCAATCTTCAGCTCTAATATGTGAGAGGGTACTCCAGATGGCTCCAACGTATTTAAAATTCTGTGGTGTAGTGTACCGCTTCTTCTGTAATTTTTTGAAATGTTAGTCTCTGAGGAGTCTCTGTGTTTGCCAGATTTAAGGATAACTTGAAAGCTGAGTGAGCTGTACTCCCTCCTGTCAATAGTGTTGCAGCGATGCCAGAAGAAGCAACAGTCAGGGCAATCTCGTTTCTGTGTCGCACTTTACCCAAAAGAAGATTGATTAGAAAAGTCTTCCCTGTACCGCCCGGAGCATCCAAAAAGAATATGCCACCGCGACCATTGAAAGCCCTTGAAAACTGTGCGAAAACTGTTGTGATCTTGTCAAATGCTTCCTTTTGATCTGGGACCATTTTCGGCTCATTTTCCTCTATGCATGTTGCGAGTATATCCGTATCATAATTTCGCTCCATACGTTCTTCACTCGGCAGGACTGAATCAAGGTTTCGATTGGGTTGTGGAAGTCCAAAGCTTTTTAGGTCCGATCCACCCATCAATATAATCTTGTCCTCAATGTCTATTAGCACTCTGTTGAAGATGTCGTCACTGTAGTCCAGATCCATATTCTGCTGCTGCATGCGTGCTTGGTGCAGCATGTCTTCGGACAGGTTCTCCTTATGATTCATCCATAACTGTTCGGGAGATGACATGGAGCATGTATGTAGCATTACAGCAAACAGATTCCGTAAAACCTTTGGTAATCGAGATGCAGCCGCTTCTTCGAGTGCAATGTTCCAGTGGTCATCGTTCTCTAAAAGGCCTCTAAGCTGGCAGGCCTTTTTGTAAGTTTCACAGAGCCGTCCCTGAAATGTTTTCAAATCTTCAAATGATTTTGGGCCTGGTACTTCCTGCAGCAGGAGGCGCAAGTGAAAGCACTCTGAATTGTTCGGATGGACGGTGTACACCCGGCCCAGTGCATCGCTTGACCTTATTCCTGTTTGCTCAGGTATAAGGTCAAGCGTGTCCTTGTTTTCGACGGTTCCATGTCTTGTTTCCATTGTTCCAAGTGTAGTAATTGGGAACTTGGTTGTACAACAGGGTGCGACAGGGTACAACAAGCTCATCTTGGGTGCAAAGTCTGAAGAAAGACGTGAGTGTCGTTTCCTGAGGTGTTTGGGCACGTTCAGCAGCGTTTTCTTGTGTGAAGTAGACTCTCTGTCCATTCTCAAGGTGGACGCTCAGATGAATCACTGTGGGGTGGCGCTCATGAATAGGAAAGTTGAGTATTCGCCATACTGCTTCATTGCTGCTGATATATCTTCCCATTTGATACTGGACAGTTTCATTTAAGTCATTCTCTTCACTGTTCACTTGAAAAACAGCCATGTCAAATCATTTGTTAATATACTTACAGACATACTTTATAGACTTAACAGAATTGCAATTCTCTACGTTGATATGAGCATTGAAAATTTTTGTTAGTAGAGGGCAATACGGGACAACCCAAGTATTGTCTATAGACACTTGCGATCCTTTATAAACGATGTCAGCATTAAATCCCCCGTCTTGTGGTGATCTGCGCCGATAAAGTGGATATCCATTTCGTCCTGTTTGCGTCTCTTTCAAAAATTGGCGCGGGTATCGTTTAGTGCAAATTCCATCTTTCATGAATGGAGAGGTTGGATTTATGGATCCGCAGGGGCCGTGCACCATCTGCTTAGTTACAATTGAAAAAAGTCCTGGGTCTTCTTGTTCATTAGGGATTTCTGCATTGATAAAGTCATCCACGCGGTGAATGTGTACAGAGTCCTTGAGCCAAATCAGAATGTGAGCATGAGGAAGTCCTCGCTTCTGCCACTCTATCGCGTACATATGACACTGAACTTCTTTGCCTTTCCGAAAATCTTTGCCTTTGTGATGAGACTCATAAGCGTTTTTTGTTTCTGATGAAATACTCTTGCTAACAAATCATGACGATTCTGTGGTTTTTGTCCAACAAATAGTTCTTCACGTATCTCTGTCCAGTTTGGGTTATAGGTGAAAGTGATGAAGAGGTCTGGTCTGCCGTTGTTTCTCACGTAGGTCATGGCACGAGCACCTGGGACCTATGTACCTTGGACCTCCTGTAAAGCTGGAAGGCAAGATGATCAACTGGCTATGTCGGAGATATTTCCATCATTCATGACCGCATCCCTCAAATGAGCATACTGTTCAACTCTGAGAGTTCTCTGATTTATTCGTATGTACAATAGTCTTTCCGATTCAATCTTGGCATACATATCAACGATAAATTGGTGGAACAGGTCTTTGCTTCTCAGTAATGTGTTGAAATTTGAAGAACGTATCATTATTCTGTAAGCATAGAATTGCATAGATGGAATCTTCTTAGTTTGGGGCAATCCTGTAGTTGGATCTTTTAGTCGCAGTTCAAAATGATATCCATCCTCCCCCTGCCAAAAGATGAGTGGATAAAGTAGCGCGTCGTAGGACCTGTGCGTCTTGGGAATTTTTTTGAGGGTGCCACTTCTTTCTTCTAAAACTATGTCTCTTGTCCCATGTTGTTCACCCACCATGATCAAAGCGACTTCTTCTGTTGCGGGGGCGTTGAATCGCCTCTCATGTTCACCGTGTGGGGTTCTGTCCGCTACGATCACCAATTTGAATTTCTGGCTAATCTTAACCATAGCCGACTTAAAGCTCTGGATGTAACAGTTGTGACCATGCAGCATACCTTGCAACTGTAGTACTATGTCTCGTCTGGTTTGTGGCTTGTTTTTACAGCGATGCTCTGCTTGTTGTGTAGTATCTCCGACAAAGTAAATTTGCAAAAATTTAGGCTCTTCCCTCGGCAGAGGCTGCAGACTGCCGATGCGGTGATAAACTTGACCCTGTACCTTAAATGTAGGCATGTACCCGGGCTCTCTAATTTATTTCGTTGTGCCAAAAGAGGTCATCTGGAAACAGGAATTGTAGCTTCTTATATTAGAAAGGAAATGTTTAGCTTCTTGAGAAGTGCCGCTGAGTAAAGAACATAGGGGCTCAGGTGGATCCATCAACTGTGGCAGTTGAACCTTTCCTCCGCTGCAGCACATACCTGTGGCTTCACCTTTCTACTTCTTTGCTCCACAACGTTGGCAAGTTTCAGACATGGATCCAATATTACACGAAGGATCAGATACGTAATCTGCCGATGGGTCGTAGTGAAAAGCTGCATTTTCAAAATTAGTGTACATGCGCCTTCGAGCAGCACTTATTGTAGTTCTAACATGCTGTAGTCTTGCTTGTCTTTCTGGAGTACATTCGATTTATCTTCTTCTTTGATCTCGTTGTCTGTTTTCTTCCTGTCTTGCTTGTCTTTCAGGAGTACATTCGATTTCTCTTCTTCTTTGATCTCGTGGTCTGTTTTCTTCTGTCTTGCTTGTCTTTCAGGAGTACATTCGCTTTCTCTTCTTCTTTGATCTCGTTATCTGTTTTCTTGAGCATGTTGTTCACCCCCCTTTTGCTTCTCTTTCAGGAGTACATTCAATTTCTCTTCTTCTTTTCTCTCACGAACAAATAATGGGAGTGGTACGATAACGCGAAACCAGGCTAAACAGGAGAGAACAAAAATACGAGGGCGTGCATCTCAAATGTTCTGCGCATTGTTTAATTAGAGTGTCATTCTAGCTCAATCCAGACATTTATATTTCAGATTCAGTTATTATGAAAAAACGATCGATCCGATAAATTAATATAAAGCTGCGATATTCTGAACAAATATTGCGGGAAAACGATGGATCGAGGAACGATCCATGAGGTCTGTTTTAGCTTGTTTTCTATGGAATTTATTCGGGACTGGGTGAAATAAACGATACATACGGGAAAACGATCTTTCGGGGAACGATCGATCGAGATTCCACTGTACTTGAATGGTCCCATGACGATCATTTGCCTGTGACAAAGCGTGCATTTCCTTTCGGAATTTAAGCAAATTCTTGAGTAGTATTTTTGCCTCTCATATTTCGAAATATGTTCGAAATATGGCTTTCTTAGAAACATTGCAGGTGTAGCGGATTAGCTAAAAATAATACTAGGATACACAAAGGATCAGAAAGTGATTTATTTGTTGGTTAATATTTAAAAGGTTAATATTTTGGTTAATATTTTTGTTATTCTTCTTAGTTTCTTTTATTTGTTTTATTTTGTCTGTTTCTTATGTTTTCTTAGTGTTTTATACTTACCTCTGTAAGTCCCGTGTGATACTTTGTGGTACACGGGAATTTTATGTGTATTTTTTAATAAAAAAAAAAAAAAAAAAAAAAAAAAAAATATTTAAAAGAATTTTTTAACAAAGTTACGGAACTTTTCTTTGGAAATCAGGTGAGCTTTTATCTGCAGTTACAAATGGATTCAGGCTAAATGCTTTGATTATCACAACCTTTAAACAAATTTGGAAAAGATGTTCACAATTATCCCTTCCCCTTCAATTTAATTTGCTCATTCAGACAGAACCGAATTTATGAAAACGAATTTATGACAGAACCAAATTTATTAACAAATGATTACAGTTTCAGAAAAAATGGATGACTTACTCAAGAGAAAGTTCTTCACAAAGTGAAAAAGTAAATAATGCGTTGGTCCACCTCTGGCCTTTATGCAAGCAGTTATTCGGTTTGGCATTGATTGATAGAACTGGCAGATGTCCACCTGCGGGATATCGTGCGAAATTCTGTCCGAGCTGGTTGGAGGGCCCTGCCCATAATGTTGCAAACGTGCTAAACGGGCATTATCTTGCTGAAATGTAAGCCCAGGATGGCGTGATATGAAGGGCAACACAACGGAGCGTAGAATATCCTCGACGTACCGCTGTTCTGTAAGGGTGCCGCGGATGACAACAAAAGGGGTCCTGCTATGAACTTAAATGGCCCCCTAGACCATCACTCCTGGTTGTTGGCCCGTATGACGGAAGACAGTCAGGTTGGTATCCCACCGCTGTCCGGGGCGTCTCCAGACACGTATTCGCTGGTCATCGGGGCTCAATTTGAAGCGAGACTCATCACTGAAGACAATTCTACTCCAGTTTGTGACATTCCAGGTCGAATGTGCCCGTCACCACTGCAAACGGGCTTATCGGTGTACAGAGGTGAATGGTAGTCGGCGGAAGGGAAGCCTTGAGCTCAGCCCCCTTTCTCTAAGCCGTCTATGAATGTTCCTTGAGGTCATTAAAGCACCAGTTGCACGGGCGATCGATGATAATGATGAATCTGGGGCCAGGGCCCGACTTAGCCTAATTGGGGCCCGGGGCAAAAACTTCTTTGGGGCCCCTCTCTGCTTCACTACTTCAGTAATGAAGAACTTAATACTTAATACTAAGCTTTCTATTCGATTTGGGGGCCCCCCTCTGATATGGGGGCCCGGGGCAACTGCCCCGTATGCCCCTGCCTTAGTCAGGCTCTGTCTGGGGCTGTGAGTGTGGCTCTGACGATTGCTCGGTAATCACGTTCTGTCGTTTCACTAGGCCGACCGCTTCCTTCTTGACGCTGTATTCGGCTATGGTTCACCCATTCCTGCCAACATCGTCAAATAGTGGTCTCGATCCTATCCTAACGTCGAGCGATTCGCCGATTTGACCAACTGGCTTCTTTGAGTCCAACTACACGGAATGAAATTCACAAAGAATTTATGACCTGGAATTGAAATTTCTTCTCTTTAATATCCTGCCAGTTGAGCAGTTAAGATGCGCTTCAGTGTCACGTTCATTCATTGGCTGCCAAACTATAAAATTTTGAATTTTCCGTCGAAACCTGTATACATATCAATTTGTGTCCAATTTGCTTTACTCCTTCTTCGTGCGTCGTTTTTTTTTGTCTAAGAGTGTATTTAATCCTATGTGGTAAAATGTTATCCTCTCCAAAATAATCCACTTTTTTTAGCAGGACAAGGAAGGAAAGATCTGATATACATTTAATTGTTTTTCATGCACAAGTTGAGAAATTTTTTTTGTCTTTAAATGATCACAAATAATTCGATACCTTTTAGAATGAAGAGAGACTTACAATAATTTAGCAAAGATATGATTTGGTTTATTTTAAAATTGGCATCTATAAGCGAAATTACACAATCTTGATTGTCCTCGAGACTCTAGAAGGATCAATTCACCTAAGTACGTGCCCTATTTTTCCCAATTTGTTCAACATCTCTCGGTAGAAAGTTCGTGGTCAGGGATTTACGGAAGTCAGGCATTCAAAATTCTCAATAAAAACACATTTTCATTTTCTTGGCTTAAAACATATTTTTTAGGGCTAGTAGCATAAATACGCACGCAAAAAGTATATTTCTACGATGACTACAGATTCATAGAAGCGAATTTTTTCACGATGCACTGTGTACATTAACCCTACTATTCACATCTGTGCTTTAAGTCTATTAATCTCAGAAATAAATTTTCCAAGATTTGCCATCTTCAACCCTCAAGTACTTGAGTCTTTTTTATTGTCATTTTCTTTCATCTGGTCGAATTATTTCATCCTTTCGTTTGGTATTCGAAAGTCTCAAAATTGTAGCATCGTAGACACTTTTGAATACCAAAGAAGGGAACAGTGCCACAAATATTTTTCAAGTTAAAAAATAAGCTTAAATAAGCTTATGGGGGTTAAACGCTTATGAGGTTAAAAAGATACATCTAAGTCTCCTGCTACGGGATGTTTAGAAATTTCATGCAGAGTTATTTCGTTCCACATCAAACTGCCTTCAAGGAAACTGATTGAGAGTAAATATTCTGAAAATATTTTCTCATAAGCAAAAATTAAACTAATTCTAATTATTTTATGATGGATTTTAAAATTATTTCCGAGAAGATATTACTTAACTATAATTTTGATCATGGAGTGAAGTACGCACGATTGAGTACGCCAGTGTGTGAAATGTATATTAGCATGAAAAGCTCGTAGTGGAAAAATGGCCTTCATAACTTGTATAATAATTATAAACTTTTATTTTTGACAATTAACAAATGTTATGCTTAATACACTGAAAAATAAATAATCTTTTAAAATTGTTTTAACTGAAAATGTATGAGAAATAAAAGACTATACTGCTTTAAAGTCAAGTAAAAAATACTCTTTTTAAAGTCAATACCGGTTTTCCGTGCTCAAGTATAGTTAATTTTCTTTTTACTTCAAAATTTGTATTTAAATGTAGATAAAAAATCTTGCTTTTGTTTGATTTAGATTCTCATAAGCAGATTATTTTTCCTTCCAGTATTGTAGTTTCTCTTTTATGGGATGAATATTCTCTTTTTTTCCCGAACTTTATGTAATTTTCCTAAGCATTAAAATATTACAAAACTTATTGTTTGCTCGAAAAATAATAATATATCCAATCATAACTCTATTGCACTTTTCACAGGATGATATATTGTACCTTTAACGTTAAACTTCTTCAGCTGCTTTTGGCTGAATTTTGGTTTTAATGTCTTGTTGGTATACCTTAGTGTAACGAGGAATATCGTTACAGGTTCTTTTATTTATGTTAACTTTGCTAAATTCTATTCTGTAATCAAAACTTTGATAGTTATTTTATTATTAATTTTAATTCTTGAAATAATTTCAGTCCTGCAGGTGAACTCTTAATTCCTTAGCCTTTAACTGTTTAATTTTTACATCTGCCCTCAGTTTCGTGGGAGGTCTTAAATTGCATCTCGGGTCTCCTTTTTATTTCCAACTGCTTTTGATGTTAAACATCTGAACGGAACTTTAAACCGTCGTAAAAATTCCTCTTCCTTTTTCATGTGCCTAGTTAAATTGCGTCCTGTTGTGTACAGAAAATAGAAACCTTATCTCCCCTTTGGCCGTATTGTGCACGGAAAGCTTACTCTGTGTACTAATTGCTTGGACTTAGCTCAGAGGAACATCCTATTTCAAGATAAAAGAATTTCCCCATATCCCCCTACTGCGTGGGAAGAATATTTTTTGTTGCTCTCCAGGTAATTTGCGTTTCCGAGAACCCTGGGAAAATTTCTCTCCAAGGTTGAAGTTCGCTCCTCATAGCTGTTCTCTGATTGGTCAGCATTATCCAATCAAGGTCCTGTTTGATTTCTACGCGATCAAGTTGGCAACGTTGGGGCTTCCTTCTTAGCGATGTTTACGCGTTTTTATTTTTTGGACACAAAGTCGTTGGCGCGGTTAATGTAATGTACTCTTCTCTCTCCACGCGTTTGGCGGGTTTGTAAAGATATTGTAACCCTTGTCTATCCTCGCGCTGTCAAGGGCTTGAAAAAAAAATACGCAAATGGACTTGAATTTTTTTTTGGTTGCTGTTGGTTGGTATTTTTGCTAGTCCCTCAAACCAGGGGTACGGCTTTCGAGCCGGAACTTGGTGAGGGGAGCTTGCAATTATCTTTTTTTGATTCTGCATGTATTTGTTAGAGCACAGTCTCGTATTTTATTATTATGCTATCTGCTTCAGACTTGAGTTGTTATGTCGACCTGTAGCTCCTGATATGTAGTGAGCTAGGCGACAAATTTTTGTATATTGCATCATATTTTTAACCTAGAATACCTTTTAACTATGTTTAACTGAAATAAAAAAGTAAATCTAATTTAACCAACCTAGTTTGTCATCCATTAGTGTGAAGCATTGATTTTTATCCAGCAAGTGATAGCAGTATTCGTGAACCAAGTTTTTTGCGGCACAACGAATATCGACAGCGTTGTTAGCAGTCTACTAGAACTTATTTTTATTGCGGCACAAACCTTGATATCTCTCATGATGTTCATCATTCCAGACTCTAGTACTTCTTTAAGGAGTATAGGAGACAATTGTTTAATTCGGATCTTCCGTCCATCATCATTTTTTGAGTTGCTAATAGTTCCGTACGATCACGTCTCTTTTCCTTATGTTCAAGGTCGACATGATTGAACTTCTCTTCGCCATAGACTGACCCTATGTAACAGGGGATTTCTTCTACCGGGTAGTGTCTTCTGAACTGTTTGCCAAGCTGAAACTTTTCTTCGCGCAACAAAAAGACGGTACCGTGCTGTAATTTTCCTCTTCAACATATCGTGCCGTGTGCGAACTTTTACTCTGCCTCTACAATCTATATGGTTGCCGTGTGTAGAACTTTTCCATACTACAGAACTTTTTTCTATACTACTGAAATTGCCATAATACAGTATACCGTACAGAACAATTTACTGCTACACTTAGTGTCTAGCATTATTAGAGTACTGGTTTCTGCGTGTTACCGTTTGCAGATTACCAAAGTGTGGGTGCGTGAACCACTGGGTTAGAGTGTTTATAGACCAGAAAGACCGGAGTCTGCTCCAGTCCTGCCTATCGCAGAAGAATGTGACTTTTGGTTACTCCCGAGTGTTGGAAATCAGCTACAATGGAATTTTTATAAAAAGTATGACAAGTTAAAGATAAAATATTGTGATCTGAAACGCAAAATAAAAAGTAAATATTTAAACCAACTTCTTTCGTTATTGCCCTTTAAAAAACCAGGAGGAATGTATGAAAAGATCATTCATAATGCGACTGCTTTACATCGGAAATCGTTCCGATCTTTACGGTAAAATGCCACATCACAGAGTTACATTCAATTGACTTCGCAACTACAGTCAGGCAAAAGCAAATTGAGGAATGATTAAAAGTCCTGTTTTCTTGGTGAATTAGATTGAGGATAAAATAAAATTTTTGATCTATACACTGTTAACTGATTTAAAAAAATTTACCATCCTAAATATTTTTCTCTTGCTGGAAAGCGCTAAACATGCATATTAATATAATATGAAAAATGCCAATATTTTCTAAATAGAAATCTTTTGAATTTTCTCGTTTATTTTTGCTGTTGTACGATTGTGAATTCATCTGGGGTTGCTCTTTCTCCTCACTTCGATGCAGAGTATCTTTATGGAGCAGCGGGTCTTTATTTGCATTAATGTTATGCACGTTATCAAAATGAGAACTAAGCTAAGGAAGACCAGTGCCCCAGGATTTTTTGTGATTTAATGGTTCATTCGGTGTCTTCAATCTTGCTGGGAGCTCCCACAGAAGCGGTAACTCTTTTTTAGATAGCTTGGTTGATGGCTATAATATTAATTAAGATCAATATGTTTATCAATAATTAAAATGCTTAACCATGTCTATCATTCTTAAAAACAGGTTGTAGAATAATACAGTAAATTAGATACATCTATTAGAATGTAAACTGAAATTAAAAAAAATATTTTTAAATGATTATCATACTAAAAAAAGTTTTTAAAAAGTAAATGTGACTTTCTGGGGATATCACATTCTCATAACATATGCTTCAGTCACATTAGAATGTTAAGCCATATTAGAATGTAATGCATTAAGATTGCAGCCACCCTCACTTTCGTGTACAAGACACTGTCAAACCGAAGACCTTTGCTTCGCAGCAATTCCTGCAAACTCACCCGAGGGTGGATTTCCCCTGTTCGCTGGTGTTTCTTATAGGCCTGGGCGCCGGACGGACAGTATAGATCTTTCGACCAATTTGGACAACCCTGGGCCCCCCACATTGGAATGTAAACTGGAATAAAAAATTGTTTTTTAATGATTATCATACTAAAAAAAGTTTTCAAAAAGAAATGTGACTCTCTGGGGATATCACATTCTCATAACATATGCTTCAACCACATTAGAACGGGCTCTTAATCATCAGTAGGGTGGTTAAAAAAAATCAATTTTTTTATTTCGGAATCGCGTTACCTCTCAAAAGTTGTAGTTTGGTATCCTCAATTGGGGCAAAATAAAAAAGAAATTATAAGTTGACATCTTCAGTAGTTGACATCTTCATAAGTTGACATCTTCATCGCATGTAGCTGAAAGTTCGAAAAAATATGTCAAAAATTGAAATTTTCAAAAAATAACAAAATTAGTTTTTTTTGTAATTTTGTATAATGCAACAGCCATAAACTGTCAGTATATAGCGTAGTTTGAACCTAAAAAATATTTTATAGCTTTTACATAATATCTTTAGTTCGCGCATACGCCTTAAATTGGGCTAAAATCGCCAAAAATTTGAAATTTACGTGTTTAATATACAATAATACATACATGACATATTTACGTTTCAAAAGTATTTTAAAAATTCTAAATTTGTTGAATATAACCTTTTATTACAGTATTATACGTACAAGTATACAGAGGCTGTTCGCACATTTTTTAGACGATTTTGGTAAGCGGTAATAAAAAAGCGTTTGCCGCAAAAGAAATAATTGCAATTGTACTATGTTTTTAAAAGTTAAAATTATCATCTGCGGCTTGAAAGTTTTGTTTTTATTGAAAATGGCGGTTTTAACAAAGCAGTGGTTCGAAGGCTACATTTATGCTCTTTCCGAAGAGAAATATGCATACTCCGTTATCCAAAAACGATGTGAGAGTCATGGTTTTGTGATATCTAAAGCGTCGATAGGTAATATCGTCAACAAGAAAGGAAAAAAACGTCAAATTGGAGCCTCAAGTGGGACAAAAATTCCAAACAAGTATCCAAGGAAAAAACGGACATCTTCGACTATTGCGAAGGTACGTTGTTTAATGTTAAAAGAAAATCCCCCTAGTCAAAGGACAGTTGCAAAATCATTAAAATGCTCGGTGTCCACTTAAGAAATCTTAAGAAACCGAAAAAACGCAATGTGCATCGTCTTCTTCCAAATCATATCGCTGAACGCAGGACACGCTGCAGAATTCTATATGAGAAACACTTATCCAAAGAAAAATGGAAAACAATTGTCACAATAGATGAATCATGGGTGTATTTAAATGATTGCAACAAAAAAAGAGCCATTTATTATCAGAAAAGGGGAGAAAAAAATTCAAGTACATGGTTCAAAGAATCGAAAGAAAGTTTTTCTAAGGGATTCATGATTGTTGCTGGTTTTTCTTATAATGGCAAGTTAAAAATAAAGACAGTGGAAAAAAATGTCAAGATTAACTCCAAATACTATCAGGAACATATTTTATCGCCAATTTTTCTGAATGAAATGCCATCGCTTTACCCACAGTGCCATCAATCTGTGAGACTCCATCAGGACAAAGCTAGCAGTCACACATCAAAATCCACTGTAAATTTCCTAAAAGAAATGGAACAAAAAACTGGTATCAGGGCCATACCCTTCACTGATATCCCTACTAAATCTCCCGATGTATCACCTATGGATTTTTGTGCTTTCGGACTTTTAAAATCTGCATTATCCAAACGTCGTCCCAAAACCCTTACAGGACTCTGGAAAGCTGTTCAGGAGGAATGGGATAGAATACCTCTTCTGACACTTCAAAAGGCATTATTATCCTGGAAATTGCGGTGTCGAAAGATTGTTCAGAATAAGGGATGTCAAATAGAACATTTAAAACACAAGAATTTTATGTAATTTAGTTTTGTGAATACATTATATATCGTCTAAAAAATGTGTGAACAGCCTCTGTAGTTACACACACATTTATATGTATATAATACATTGCATGTCATAGCTAATTACAGAATGATTTATAGATTTTATTTATTATTTGTGTCTTTAAAATTCCTCAGATGTGTTGGGCATTGTTTTGAATTGAGATTTATAGTCAAATGATGGCATAGTTGACCTTGAGAGCAAAGTTGTCCTTATGAAACCATCCCTGTTCTCTTCTCCACATACTTTTGTACAATATTCTGTTACGAGCTTCACAATTCTTTCGACACTTTGCGTGTGGCAAGGAAATTTAATTAGCTCGAACTCTGGGAGAACATTAGTATTAATAAGTTCTTCTAGGCTTTGCGTTGACACATTGCTCATTATTGGAGGAGGTGTAAGTTTGCACTTGGACCAATCAATAAGTTCAATGTAATTTGAAGCTGCAAAATTGATGGTCGGTCGTTGAAAAGTTCGCACCGATTTCCCTTTTGGTTCTTGTTTTCTTGCTTTTAGCAATCTTCGAAAAGCTGGCTGTCTTACGTGCACTCTCTCATCTAGTACCATTGAAATTAAAGGATTTTCGGGATGACAAAAATACGCATTCCTCTGAATGAAAGGATCAATTATTTTATGTACCCTGTCGGGAAGCTGTCTTGTCTTCTGTACTAATTTAAACACGTGAACTGCTCCAAACTTTACAGACGGATACATTTTAATTCCAAACCATACTGGAGCGTATATCTTCATAATATAGCTGACCAGCAGTTTAATTTCGTCAGAAAGTTTTAATTCAGAAATATATAGTCTTAAGATCCTATTTGCACAAGTTAACCACCTAGAGTTACGAAGAGGACCAGGATCTTTCACAGCGAGATCTGGTGCACACTCTCCTGTCTTGACTGTTCGATAAATATTAAGTAAATACTGTTGGTCCTTGCCTACGTCAGTTTTGGTCACATTTATCTCCTCACTATTAATCGTTTCAAAATTAGCAACAGGGAGTTTTTTACAGTCAATCAACTTCTTGCCAATTTGTCCTGAGAAACTTGTGGGTCCTGTAGTATCACCATCTACACTTTCAAACAAATGTCTGAACGAAGTTTGTTGAAATGTAATAAACATATAAACCATTGTAAAGGACGACCAAGTTTAAGCTCAAGGTTACGAATAACACCGTTTTTCCATCCTGTGTTAGTCGCTGTTCCGTCACATCCAATTGCAACAAGCTTAACATAATCAAAGTTATTGTGTTGTTGTTGCTTATCCTCCTTGTCTGACGGAGTCAGACAAGATCCACAAGTTCGTTGACTGTTAGGAAGTCGAAGACTAGAAGAGGATTGTTATAGAGATCCTCCCTAGAGAGTCCCATGCATTCTAAAAGGTGCTCAGGAGAAGCCTGATGATTTTGGCATTTGGTGCAGGTGGAGAAGGTCTTCCTGCCCTCGTTGAAAGTGAGGCACTTGATGTGACCGCTGGCGAGTCTTGAGAGTACAGTCGGGGTACGTCTGTCACACGGGAGGTCAAGGGACAAACCCGGTTTTGAGCCCATGTTCCAATTATTATTTTCCACTCCTCCGAGATTTTTTATTTTTCTCGGGAGTATAGCTCCAGAAAAGTAAGTGCGGAAGAGGGAGTTGTTGAGCTCCTGAAACCCTCCTTAGCAAGATTATCGGCCATTTCATTCCCGTGGATATTCATGTGTGAAGGTATCCATTGCAAATGAATGTCATGATTAAGTGAAATGAGCTTTAGTTTAAGCAGGATAGAGGTGCTGATCTTGTCGCCTACAAGAAGCCAATTACTAAGATGGTGGAGAGAACTACGGCTATCAGACAAGATCCATAGGTCACCATAATCATCTTCAGAGAGAATAGCTTCTAGGCCCAGGTCTATTGCAATCAATTCACTTCTGAAGACAGAGCAGTAATTAGGATTACGATGAGAAAGAGTCATGTTGGCGTGAGGGGTTTCGATATAAATGCCACTACCTGCTAGGTTGTCAATTTTACTACTTCAGTAAATATTTTAATGGCATTGTTAGGAATGTGACATAGGTTTTCCAAGGTCAATTGTCTAAGATGTTCTAGGATGTAGTCTTTCTTGTTAACATGAGAGCTTAAGTTAAAGTGAAAGTGAACCCTGGGGAGTCCTTCTTCAGGATTCAAGCAGCATTGTAGTGAGTTGGGTTCAACATTACAATTAGGTAGTTGAAGAGAGGCGGCCTGACTGAAAGGGCCGTTCCTCTTTAATCTTTGATGATTACTCCAGCTGTTAAGATACGTGGAGGTTTTGTTGCAGAGGTCATAACTAGAGAGTTTATTATAGTATTTAACAAGACCAGCTTGTCTTCTAGTATGGAGCGGCTGCAAGTTAGCCTCAAAAAGAAAGATTTCAGAAGGACAGCTATGTCTCAAACCAGTGATAATCCGGGCAGCACTCAATTGAACTTGTTCTAACTTTATAAGGTTAGTTTTGGATGCGCAACAATAAATTGGGAAACCATACTCAAGTATAGACTTAATGAAAGTCATATATGTTATTCTAAGGGTTGTTGCGTCGGCTCCCCAGTCTCTACCCGCAATCTATTTAAGAATGTTAAGGCATTTTCTACTTTTCAATACAATGTGTTCGATATGTTTGTTACTAGTGCACTCTTGGTCCAGGATAAATCCCAGATATTTGGGATGCTTCTCGTAAGTGAGATTCTGGCCATCCAGCTTCAGTTGTGGTTGATAATTATATAAACGCTTATTGGTTGTGAAGAAGGTGGCAATTGATTTGCGAGGATTTAAACTGATTTTGTGTTCCTTGGCAAAGTTGGAAAGTTTCAAAGTTTCAAAGTTATTGTTTTCTAAATAGCAAAAGATGCTATTAGCTATTTCACTTCCAGTGGCCCTTGGAGGTGTCAAATGTCCCAGATACTTTCCACCAGGCTTTTGAACCAAGCTGATGTGCTCCTCTTTCTTTAGTCTGCGATACATTTTGTTACCATTCTTTTCCTGATAATAAGTATTATCTTTCCTCCCGTCAAAATACAGTCCATGAAACTCTACATTTGCATTCTTTTATTTCTTTTTGCGATATTATTAGTCTCTATCCAAAAAGCCAATAAATTTTAAACGGTCATTTCGCTGGTCGTACAAAAACTCTCTCTCAATAATAGGGATCTTATTTCCTTTATCACATTTACAATCCATAATTTCTTTACAGCTACAAGAGATAGGCTTCTTACCACACGAACACGCAAAATTCATTACACACATGCAGGAAGGATCATCAAAAAGTTTGGACTTCGCTTCATTAACAAAGTGATTGAGTTTAGTCTTGAAGTTAAATTTATCTTTATCACGACTAAATGACTTTCTTAAAGTGTAGTACTTATTATGGTAATCCTTTATCAATTTAACAATACGTTCATGACTGACCGTTGGTATAGAAGCTTTACAGTAAAGTTCTTCTATTTGAGCAGCAATGCAATCTGAAATCTTTGAAAAAGAGTCGTTTTTTACAGATTTTGATGTTTCTTCAAAACAAGCTAACAAAACATGGGCGCATGTGGGTAAAACACTTTGACTTAACGCTTTTGGTGCACCGAAAAACGGATAAACACTTAAGCGTTTAGAAGTTTTCGGGGGTCCCATTATTTATTATTTGGAGAACGGAGAACAATATAACAAAACTTGAGCATAAAAATCTCCAATAACTTTACAAAATAATCCACTCAAAGCAAAACACGGTGCACTTTTTGATTCACTTACAGTTACAAATTAAAGATGCTGCTTGCTTAGCGAAATCTAACTGACTGACAAAGTGAGAGCAGAGCCTTTGAACTGTCTACTAGAATGTGTCTACTCTCTAGACAAGTCGGTGGTGGAATAAGAATGCGACGGCGCGGCGCCAACTTAGAGCTTGCCGGTCAGTTACTGTTGTTCAGTTTTTGACATTTTTTTCAAATTTTAAGCCTCATGACGAGAACAGAGTATATCTTCTAAAACTTATAATTTTTTTAGGTTGAAACTGCGCTATATACTAACAATTTATGGCTGTTGCATTATAAAAAATTTCAAAAAAACTAATTTTATTATTTTTTGAAAATTTCAATTTTTAACATATTTTTTCAAACTTTCAGCCTCATGCGCGAACTGAAGATGTCAACTTAGATTTTTTTTTAAATTTTTTCCCCAATTGAGGATACCAAACTACAACTTTTGAGAGATAACGCGATTCCGAAATAAGAAAATCGATTTTTTTCGAACCACCCTAATCATCAGATCCTTAGATATCCTTCTTTCGCCACTGGTTTTCGTAACACTTTTACTTTGCGAAACTTTATCACATATGTTTAAAAACTCAGTTACAGGCTTGCAGACTACTTGTAAAATAATGCGGATGTCAATTTTGAATGACTAAAAATTCTTGTAAAGTTTCTGAATAAAACTACTAGATCAATGAACTATGAAATACTCGACAAAATTGAATTCAATTTAGATTTGGTGAGAATTCTAGTTTTTTTGGCATATATATCCTGATAAAATAGTCACCATCGTTATAAAGTTGTAGATACTGGCCAGCTCAGCCATCGTATTGCAGAAGATGACATTGTGGCAATTGCTCTGGTTAAGCCCCGAGAAATTATGAACCGAGGCTGGGGAAGAATGCAACCTCTTCGGGCTATGACCTTTCTCTCCGCAGAACCCCGAAAAATTGATGGACCGGGGCGAGACACAAAAGATAACCCCGTCGGCGATGTTTCGAGTGGAAATATTCCAACGGAGAGACCACAATGGAATCTAGTGCCGGAAGGAAGTAGAAAGGGGCTCACAAAGGGGCTAGTCGCCACGAGGTCCCAAAACTCGGACAGGAAGTTACAAAGATAATCCGCCCCCCTGACGAGAGCAGTAATGGTTCTATGATACGATTAATATGGAAAAAACCGGCATCGTTTTGCACACGGGCCAGGAGAGGAACCTATCAGAGCCCAGGTTTAAAGAGCGTGATTATAAAATATTCCGCCAGGGAAAAAGGTTATAAAAAGTGATGCACAAGGTTTTTTAGGGGGACTGAGAGAGTTAGAGACTCAGAGACGGAGAGATTTAGTGACTTAGAGATTAGTGAGTGAAAGCTGAGAGCTTAGCTTAGCTTAGCTGAGATCTTCAACGAGATTGGTACTGGATCTGAGTCAGATTTCAGGCCGTGATATATTTTCCGATTGCACCTTTTCTCGTTGAGAAAGGTCGTACACTTGATCAAAGCTGATCTATTATTTGCTTGGAAGCAGAGAGCCTCTGCATTAACAGACAGTGTGATGAGCCGTCCACTCATCTGCATTAATTTATTGAAGAAGTACGGAGTTCGAGATATCTCAATCCGAACATTTTCGACGAGCGGAACCTGTTTTCCCAGCGAGGACTGATACTCTGCGTTCGTGCCGTATTCCCTATAGGCCAATCTACAGTCAAAGGAAGTGTGAAGTGATTCTTCATTGTGAACTTTACCCGACGAGCGTCGCAGATTCTGACTGACTTTTGTTAACCAGATGTCCCAGAGCACGACTGTCTTGTGTCAACTTTCCTAGAGAAATCTTCAATAGAATATGGTTTATGTGTATAAGGTTCTGTATTAGTTAGCTACTTTTCCTTTTACGTAACCGCGTGTCGCTACCTAAAGTGTCGGCTTTGACACGAAACCACGGAACTCGTTACAACATTAACACTTTAAATCTATCAACCAACCAATTATCCTCATATGTTTTAGTTTCTTCTGATGATATAGAGTTTTAAAGTGGCGCTGAGTCCCGAGTTTCAAAGTCCGTAGTTTCATTTAAATATTTAAAATATCAGGGATAGAATTCCTATGATAACGACACAATTTTTCTTACATCTTTTAAAGAATCTGCTTGTCATGACTTTCTTACTAACAATAGCAATTTTCAAGTCAATGAATTTTGCAGATTTATTATCTATTTCCCGACTTAATAATATCCATATGTAGATGGATGCAGAAAAACGTAAACAGCAAAAGATACCTAATAAATTTAAATAACTTAATAAATATAATATAAAAAACACATTTTTAGGGTAAGTTAAATTTTAGACTTTTGAATTTATAAAAAAATGCACAAACTACAACTGCCACTACCAAAATCTTTTATTATTTTTCAAACAGATTTGCTAAAAATTTTATGTTCCAATGTATATACATCTCACAATTCATGAAAAACAGATGAGATGATAATAAATAAATGAAGCTAATGAACAGGTACTTGTTCAGCAACACATGACTTGAGACTTTACCTGTGAAAAGAAAGAAAAAGAAACATTAGGAGAAATCTCTCTTAGAATTATAGTAATTTTAATAAGAATTTCCTTTATCCCCCCTGTCACTTAGATTGTTTATTTTTTTTCGCACAGTAAAACGTTTCCAAAGGAAATAAGTAGATAAATGTACTTAAAAAGAATAACATTACTCAAAACGTAATGAAAAAAAGAATAAAAAAAACTGTGTTAAATTACATACATTTATAAAAATGTATAAATTTATAAAGTGCATTAAATTTGTCGAATACTAACTTAAAAAATCTGATGTGAAATGAACATTGAAAATTAAATTGAAGATATTTAATTTAATTATGCTAGAAGGCTTCTACAAATATTGCATGAATCTAACCTCCAGTAAGCAGTAGGAAATACAAAAATAGAAATCATTAATATTAAAAAAATCCGCAGTAAATACACTGAAGAGCCAGAAAAACTGGAACACCTGCCTAATATCGTGTAGGGCCGCTACGAGCACGCAGAAGTGCTGCAACACGACGTGTCATGGACTTGACTAAGGTATCCTGGAGGCAATTCACACCATGAATCCTGCAGGGCAGTCCACAAATCCATAGGAGTTAGAGGGGGTGGAGATCTCTTCTGAACAGCACGTTGTAAGGCATTCAAGACATGATCAATATTGTTCATGTCTAGGGATTTAGGTGGCCAATGGAAGTGTCTAAAGTCAGGAGAGTGATCCTGGAGACACTCGGTAGCAACTCTCGACATGTGGGGTGTCGCATTGTCCTGTTGGAATTTCTCAAGTCCGTCGAAATGCACAATGGACATGAATGGGTGTAGATGACAGGACTATCTACCCGTCTCCTATCAGAGTTATCTCTAGACGTATCAGGCGGCCCATATCACGCCAACTGCACGAGCCCCATACCATCACAGAGGCTCCACCAGTATGAACATTCCCCTGTTGACATATACGATAGGGTGGAACGAAAAAAACTTTTTTTTGAATTTCAATATGCTCTAGTTTTCAAAAGTTGCCTTTTAACAAAATAAAGACGGAAATTAAATATTAGCATAATTGGAGCATGTTTTCAGTTGGCGCAAGAAGGGCAAACTTTTGGTTTTTATTAAATTTTTGACAAATTTCGCAATTATTTTGAAATTGAATACACTTGTAGTACAAAAAAGTAGCAAAATATGTAATTTAAACATTCCTTTTAATCAGAAGACCTGCTAAACTGATTATATAATACGTTTAACTTCATAAAAATAGTACATATAAAGGTACTTAAGGACGAGGCACTTAAAAGACACTCGGATATCACGGTGGAACGATTTTTTTTCAAAATTTCAATATGCTCTAGTTTTCAAAAGTTTTTTTTAAAATTAGAAATAAGAATATAAAATCTTTTTGCTCTACTAAAATACTTTTAAGTGCCGCAAAGGGCTTCAAAATGGATATTTTTATGAAAAAGTGATTATATTTGTATTTTTTGTTAATTTCTTTTATAGTATATTAAAATAATGTATATTTTCTGAAAATAAAATATTCAAAATATGATATTTTGACAGAAAACTTGCATATTCTAAGTATTTCTAAATTTTAGATGCCATAACAGAACAACTGATTTTGTGGAATTTCGCGATTTTCATCATATTAATTTTACAGTAGCATATTCTTATAATACACATTGGAATGAAAGAAAAACAATTTTTAACTGACGGACCTTAGTTAAAATAAACAAATCACACTTATTTAGAAAAATATTAATGTAATGTCTATAAAGGCAAAACGTTATTTTGAAAAAAATATTCATGCTTTTCAAAAGTCCATAGTAATCACACATGGTTTCCATTACTTATTTCACTGACACATTGAATTGTTTTATTGTTTCAAATTTTGGCATTATCTTTTGAGAATGTATTTTTGTTTTTATAAATGGATCTCTTGCAGAAGTACCACGAACGGACAAGGATGACCCGGTAACTATCCTTTCTACTACTTGTGTGAGACATGGAATGTTGTTGAAGTCAATAATTTAAATGAACTGCCCCTACGTCACCTATTTTGTTTCCTAGATGGAAAAACTAAAGGTCCAAATGAATTTAGAGGAGAAATAGGTAAACAACTAGAAAACTGCTATGAACTTCTAGTGATTGAATTTTCACCTATTGAAAATAACATTCCATTACTAGAAATTAAGGATGATTTAAGTGTGGACACAAAATATTTGTTAGAAATGTATAATGCAATCTCTGTTGGAAAGTGCTCTTCTGATTTGCCCATGAGAAGACCAGGAAAATTTTGTCATTCACGATGGTTTACATTAGCAAACCGAATACTTCGCTTGTATGTGGGAACAGAATGTCCTGCAAAAAATCTCCGAATACTGACTGAGTACATTTTGAAAGTTTATGCACCAATTTGGTTTAACATAAAGCTGAAACCATCTTTTACCGTGGATCGAAGCACTTGTGGAAACTTGTAAGCTATTCACCTTACCTCAATCAGACTCTTAAAAATGTAATTGACCCTGTCATTCAAAGAAATGCATACTTTGCCGCTTCTGAAAATCTCCTCCTTTGCATGATATTAGGACTATTGCAGTCATGTGAGAGAGCTTGGATTACGCCAGATTCTAAAAGCAAGGGCGGAAAATGAAGGAGGCATCAGAAAGAATTTAGTTCCACGTATAAACTTTGATGCCAAGGATTATATTGATATGATTGAATGGAATGATGTTAAAGTAACAGAACCTCCAATGCCGAGGCATGTTTCTGAAGACAAACTAAAACAGTTTATAAAGGAAGCAAAAGAATCTGATCACGAGAAACAAATTATTGACTTCAACAACATTCCATGTCACACACAAGTAGTAGAAAGGATTGTTAAATTAGTTACAGGGTCATCCTTGTCCGTTCGTGGTACTTCTGCAAGAGATGCATTGATAAAAACAAAAATACATTCTCAAAAGATAATGCCAAAATTTGAAACAATAAAACAATTCATGTGTCAGTGAAATAAGTAATGGAAACCATGTGTGATTACTATGGACTTTTGAAAAGAATGAATATTTTTTTCAAAATAACGTTTTGCCTTTATAGACATTACATTAATATTTTTCTAAACAAGTGTGATTTGTTTATTTTAACTAAGGTCCGTCAATTAAAAATTGTGTTTCTTTCATTCCAATGTGTATTATAAGAATATGCTACTGTAAAATTAATATGATGAAAATCGCGAAATTCCACAAAACCAGTTGTTCTGTTATGGCACCTAAAAATTAGAAATACTTAGAATATGCAAGTTTTCTGTCAAAATATCATATTTTGAATATTTTGTTTACAGAAAATATACATTATTTTAATATACTATAAAAGAAATTAACAAAAAATACAAATATAATCACGTTTTCATAAAAATGTCCATTTTGAATCAGTTTGAGCACTTAAAAATATTTTAGTAGAGCAAAAAGATTTTATATTCTGATTTTTAATTTTAAAAGATAACTTTTAAAATCTAGAGCATATTGAAATTTTGAAGAAAATTTTTTTCGTTCCACCGTGATGTCCGAGTGTCTTTTAAGTGCCTTTATGTGTACTATTTTTATGCAGTAAAGCGTATTATATAATTAGTTTAGCAGGTCTTCTGACTAAAAGGAATGTTTAAATTACATATTTTGCTACTTTTTTGTACTACAAGTGTATTCAATTTCAAAATAATTGCGAAATTTGTCAAAAATTTAATAAAAACCAAAAGTTTGCCCTTGCGCCAACTGAAAACATGCACCAATTACGCTAATATTTAATTTCCGTCTTTATTTTGTTAAAAGGCATCTTTTGAAAACTAGCGCATATTGAAATTAAAAAAATAGTTTTTTTCGTTCCACCGTAATGTACAGTCCATGAATTCACGAGGTTTTCTCCATACCCGTACACATCCATCCGCCCGATACAAAGGGTAAACAAACTTGTCAGACCAGACAACGTGTTTTTGGTCATCAACAGTGCAATGGAGGTGTTGGCGGGCCCAGGCGAGGCGTAAGGCTTTGTGCCGTGCAGTCAACAACGGTACACGGGTGGGCCTTCGGCTCCGAAAGCCCTGATCAATGATGGTCCATTTAACAGTTCGCACACTTATTGACACTTATTGATGCCCCAGCATTGAAATCCGCAGCAATTTGAGGAAGTGTTGCAAGTCAATCTCGTTGTAGGATCCTCGTCAGTCGTCGGCGGTCCAATTCTTTCAAGGTCCTTTTCCGGCCACACCGCTGTCGGAGATTTGATGTTTTACTGGATATCTGATAATCACGGTACACTCGTGAAATGGTCGCGCGCGAAAATTCAAATTGCACCACTACCTCGAAGATGCTATGTACCATCTCTCCTGCGCCGACTATAACATCCTGTTCAAAGTCACATTAATCGTGATAATCTGCCATTGTAGCTGCAGGAACCGATCTAACAGCTTCACCAGAGACCTGTTGTGTTATAGGCACTGCCAACCGCATCGCGTTACACTGAATGGTTGCATATCTTCATTATTTGCATACGCACGCCTGTACCAGTTTTTTGTCTCTTCAGTGTACAAAGGTACAACGAATTTTTATTAAAATAACGGCACCGAGTTTACATCTACAGTTTCGACAATTGGTTAGTTTGTTTTTGAGAGCACAAGTGTATGACAGTAAGATTTATTCATGTAAAAATTCAGACAATATCATTCAATGCATAAATTTTGAAAATTGATTTCTGTATATTTTTTGGACCATTTCGTTGCATTAATAATATGAAATTGTTTAAATGTGTATATTCAAGATTATTTGCTAATTAATTGAACTTTCCTTCTCTAATATTATTTGTCCTGTTCAATTATTAATTATATTTATTAGCTTTATAACCATCGCAGAATAACTAAATAAAAACTACATCTTACATGGAATTTTAGACTCATCGTAAAGAAATATCAGATTTTGCAGTTATTGTGCATTAATCCAACAGGAAAAGTACATCACATCATTAGTTTCTTCAAGAATAAAGTTTTAAATCAAATGCTGATAAATATATGGCATAATTTAAAAACTTTTGGCTGTTGTTTCGAATATAGAAGTTGAGTCTTTTTTATATCTAAATAATGGCCCATGAATACACATAATAATTCTTTTATTTTACAATTACGATTCCTTAATCGTTAGTTGATTTTATGCACTACCCAATTTTATTACTCTCTGTACTGTGCAATTTCAGTTCAATAAAAAATATAATTGCACAGTAGTCGAAACAACTGATCTTAAGAACTGTAAAATATGAAGCAAATTTTCAAAAGAAAAATACAGAATATAGACTCACTCGGTCATAGCTTCTGGATCTACAGCAACATTCTCGTAAACTTCCTCTACAATCACTCTAGAAATAGAATAGAATTCATAAGCATTTTTCATAATAAATAAGGCCGTTCATGTTTTATGTTGGGCTACTATCCACAATAATTATCATTTTACAATTGTTACACAGTTCTTATTTTGGAATTTATTTTAACTTATAATTTCTAACTGATTAATTCCCTTAGTAAAAGCGAAATTTCCACCTAAATTATACCCTTTTTCTTTATTTTTAAAGTGAATAGTTCTATAAAAGGATCGAAGATCAAATCGGCCTGGTGGCACACTATTCCAGCTAAAGTAAGAAAATGTATTTGCAAATACTTTCTACTTACCGTGTGTAGACCAGGTCATTTTCCTTCGATACCTCGTGGGTGAGCGTAGTGGTCCTGTGAAGAAACATTTGCAATATAAATGCATGGTTATTGAAGATTTAATCTATTACTCGTATAAAGGAAATTATTCAGATGTATCTAAAATACAAATACATATGAAATCAATATTGGCAGCTATTCTATCTGGACTCTGAAAGTAAGTGAAAATTCCTGAAAATGCTTTCCTGTCGCTTTAGCAAATCTCAACATTTCATTTCATTTAGCGGAAAACTGACAAGGAAAAGTTACAACTTATATATATATAATAATTTTTAAAAAAATGTGCGGTTGGGGGACCCCGTCAGGAACGAAGTTCCTTACGTTATTTTTTCAACTCTAAACGTGATTTAATATGTAGATTTCTATTGATTATATTAGTGTAATTTTAAAATAACAAAAGCGAACAACTTCTCTTTTTGTATTATTATTAAAATAATGAAAGTGCACACGTATATTTTGATTGTATGTTCTGGAAAATATGAATAAACAATCTAAATCTCCGAATTTAAATTCACTACTTAGTCTACTTCTTGCAGTAATTGGATTTTGACAAGCATTTAAGTAGGATGAATTATAAAGTTGCTGTCGAAGGACTGATGGAGATATTTGAAGATGCAAAATTCTTATGAGAGATGAAAAAAAGGCAGTTAACGTCGCCAGCAATGTCTATTTCATGATGTAATAGGACGTTTGGCGTTGAACATTCCTCATGTTCCTCGTATGGGGCTTCAAATGGTGGAAAACTTGAACTTATTACTTGCTGAGCTTCAATATTTATTGGTGGTTGAATTTGAAACTGACTATAGAATAATTTTTCACAGTCAGTATCATGGCGATGATTAGTTTCTTTATTGTTTTCGATTAATACCGTCGGTAATGAATCTTCTTTCGATGATAGAACTGAGTCAAGTTCAGCACATTGTATTTTTAATTTCAATTTATCTCTATATCTTTTAGCACGTTCAACATTAAAAAAAATAATACAAATTAATATAATTTTTCATTGTTATTAAGGTTGTTAGGACAATACCAAGCAAGTAAAAAAAATCTAAATTTTTTTAAATTAAAATAAAAAATTTTAATATATGAATTAATTATTTTGATTTAGATGTTATCTAGCATAATTTTTAATCGGATTAATTGTATTATTTAATCACCAACAAAAATTAAATAATGACACAATATAAACCCCATGTGAATTAAAACAATAAGAAACAAAAAATAAGTTTAAATAATATTTACACGTGCTTAGAATTGAGGTTATACAGCTGACCGCGCACAATGCTTGTTGCTCGAATCTCGATACTCGCACGAGCACACACACATACAACCGCAGTTTCTGTTTCTCGACTTTCCATTATAAAATTGCAATAATGACATAATATAAATCTCGTGTGAATTTAAACAATAACAAACAAAATATCCAGTGCCCAAACACAATAATAACAGGCAATCACCCAATAAACCTGAGAGCACCACCGTGGCCGAACTCGGTAACTGTCACACTCTAGACCAAGCCGATAGTACCACGCCATCTCGATGATGCAAATGCCACTAAAAAAGAGAACGACAGGGAAAGGTCTCCTGAAGGGGGCATAGCGCTTTTTCGTTACGTGAAGATTTCTGTCAGTTTACTCTACTGTAAGCCGTACAAAAGAACTTCTTTCCAAAAAAGGAAGAGCGATATTGTAACTCCTCCATATGGAGTAACAGAAAACAGGAAACAGATTTTGCTCTTAAAAAAAAGAAAAAAAAGAATCATCGAGCAGGATATTTAACCAATCATAAGTTGATGGTTAGACACTTTTATCTCATCACGGAAAAAAAAAACGTATAATTACATATTAACACATGAAAAAATATCAAATAGAGATATACGCGGTTAAATTTCGTTAAGTTTATTCTAATCCTGAATTTTTTCCCCTCCTCTAATTTTTCTTTTTTTACCTTACAAAAGAACAGTTTTTTTAGTAAAATGGGAAATATGGTGAAAATCCTAATGTAGATTTAGATAAAACTTTTATGAGTTGAAAAATTACTCAAAAACTATTTTTCACGTGCTATTTGGCGGAAGGTGAACGGAAAAAAGGCTTTCCTAAACTACAGAGGTTACTGAATAGCTGGAGCAACCGTCTGAAGATGAGATCTTAAGATTCTTTCTGAGATCACCTTAGACGTCAGAGTTTGACTGTTATTTTTGACAAAACTAGCTTATATACAATATGCAATATGCCGAAATGCTACTTTTATGTGTAAGGAACTAAAGTATAGTAAAAATAGATTAGCTAGACCTTCAAAAGAACCCCCTACCCCTATTTAAAACCATTTACGTTTTTTTTTTCTGTCTATCACATAATAGACCTGTTTATCACATACAACTAATGAACAATAATCATGCAGAAAAGCCGTTTATGAAGACATATTTAGAACGAAGTTCTTTTACGAGTCTGGAGTGTGACAATTCCTGAGTTCGGGCCTAAGCGGTGCTGTCAGGTTTATTGGGTGGTTGCCTAGTATTCTTGTGTTTGGGAACTGGATACTTTGTTTGTTATAGTTTTTATTCACACGGGATTTATATTGTGTCATTATTGCAATTTTATAATGGAAAGTCGAGAAATAGAAACTGGTGTTGTATGTGTGTGTGTTCGTGCGAGTATCGAGATTCGAGCAGCAAGCATTGTACGCGGTCAGCTGTATAACCTCAATTCTAAACATGTGTAAATACTATTTAAACTTATTTTTTGTTTGTTATTGAGTTAATTCGCACGGGATTTATATTGTGTTATTATTTTAATTTTGTTGGTGATTAAATAATAAAATTGATCCGATTGAAATTATGCAAGGTAACATCTAAATCAAAATAATTAATTTATATATCAAGATTTTTAATTTTAATTAAAAAAATTTTGATTTTTTTACTTGCTTGGTATTGTCCGAACAACCTTAATAACAATAAAAAATTATATTCATTTTTATTCATTTTTTTAGAAAAAAAATGCTGAACGGGCTAAAAGATATAGAGATAAAATGAAATAAAAAAAACATTGTGCTGAACTTGACTCAGTTCTATCACCGAAAGAAGATTTATTACCGACGGTATTAATAGAAAATAATACAGAAATTAATCATCGCCATGATACAAACTGTGAAGAATTAATCCATAGTCAGTTTCAAATTCAACAACCAATAAATATTGAAGCTTAGCAGGTAATAAGTCCAAGATTTCCACCATTTGACGCCCCATACGAGGAACATGAGAAATGTTAAACGCCAAACGTCCTATTACATCATGAAATAGACATTGCTGGCGACGTTAACTGCCGTTTTTCATCTCTAATCAGAATTTAACATCTTCAAATATCTGCATCAGTCTTTCGATAGCAACTTTATAATTCATCGAACTTAAATGCTTGTCAAAATCCAATTAGTGCAAGAAGTAGACTCAGTAGTGAATTTGAATTCGGAGATTTAGATTGTTTATTCATATTTTCCAGAACATACAATCAAAATATATGCGTGCACTTTCATTATTTTAATAATAATACAAAAAGAGAAGTTGTTCGTTTTTGTTATTTTAAAAATACACTAATATAATCAATAGAAATCTACATATTAAATCACGTTTAGAGTTGAAAAATAGGGGTTCCCCGACCGCACAACTTTTTTTTTGATAAGCTAATGCACAAACATAGGTATCTTGCATAATCAGATATTCATTTAAGTATGAACACAAACTTCACCGATAATTCATTTGCTTAAGCTATACAAAATTTGGTCACAAGCTTTCTATTTGTATATTAGTGAAAGGGGGGAGGACTGAAATTCTAGAGTCAAAGTATCTTAAAAAATTTAACTATCGGAAATCTATATAACTTAGCAAATATACGTTTCGTTGGCAAACTATTCCGGCTAGACGGTAAGGAGTTCTATTTCAGAGTGTATATTTTAATATTACTTTTATACGCAAAAAAAAATACACGATCAACACGAGCAAAAGAAAAAGATTCCCTATCTTTCACACACCTACACACATTAATACTTACTTCAAGTATGCCTTAATCCTGGTCCCACCAGAACCATCAACTTCCTAAAATTGAGGAAAATGAATCCTTATTGTTTGAGCAAAACAATAATTTACAGGCAAGCAAAATGTGACACTACAAAAATAAGATAGCTCATGATGATACACTCATGTCCATAAATTAAGGATAATTCAGAATCACACGGAAATCGAACTCAAAAGTAAAAATATCACCTGTAGAATTATCACACACATCTTCAAGAATAATATGCAAATTACAGGAAGCCACCAGATGACGTCGATAGTACGTCACAATGACGAGAGTGTAAGAGAGAGGTATATAATGAATGGTGGCAAAGAAGTAAAATTGTTCACAAGCGTTCTGTAAGCCTCTCAGTGCCATAACTGAATAGTTATGACACAGATGACGCATGTGGATGATTTTTTACGTGGTACAATTATCGGCCGCCTTGAATGTGGGCGTACTCAGATGGAAGTATCCGAGGAACGTGGAAATGCCCAAGTGTCATTTCCACGTTCCTCGGACAGGATTGCTCATTTGGGGTGGAATTCTACTGGGCTTCAGAACAGATCTGCATGTTCAAATCGGAATCATGAACGGCCACATTTATCGGGACATCATTTTGGAACAACATGTACGTTTGTTTAGTCATCTCTAGACTTTGGCAACGATTCTAAGATGATGGAAATGTCAGCCCCCGAGTTACAACGCCGAATGAAGACCGGTATTTGACAGTAACTGCCAAAAGAAGCAAACGGAGCACAGCATCCGACCTGTCTCGTCAGCTATCTGTAGACAAGGGTACCACAGTTTCAAGGCAAACCATGTACAGACGTTTGGTAAATATTGGTCTATATGCTCGCAGGCCTATCAGATATGTTCCGCTCACGGCAACTGACAGTCGACAGCGATTAGCCTTGAGTAGAGAACATGCAATGTGGACATCGTCACAGTGGGCTTGTGTGATGTTTTCCGACGAGTCCAGGTTTAGCTTGCAGTCTTATTCAAGTCGGACTTTCATATGGAGAACGCTAGGTACCCATTACCACCAAGACAACCTCACTGAATGACACCATTACGGTGGTGCAGGATTGCTCATTTGGGGTGGAATTCTACTGGGATTCAGAACAGATCTGCATGTTCAAATCGGAATCATGAACGGCCACATTTATCGGGACATCATTCTGGAACAACATGTATGTTTGTTTAGCTGTGCCATGGGCGCAGTATTTGTGTTTATGGATGACAACGCCCGTCCTCGCCGAGCAAACATCGTAAACGAATGCCTTCAATCTGAGGATATCACCCGTATGGAATGGCCAGTATTCTCACCTGACTTGAATTCGATAGCGCATGCGTGGGACATGCTTGGCCAACGAGTTGCATCCCGTCAACCACCTCCTACATGTGTACCGGGACTTGGGAGAGCATTGCTTGCTGAGTGGATTGATCATCCCCAAGATCAGCTCGACAATTTATACTCAGAATGCCTAGGCTATGTACGGACTGTATGTTCATTGAATGGGAGACATACAATGTATTAACCATCATACCAACCATGTAATAAGTTTTTGTAAAGGAAATATTTTTACAATTGCTCCAGGGAGCAAAAATCGTAGTTTTCATGAATGGTATCATACATACACCATCTTTTTTGTTCTTTATCTTTTGTTTAATAAATGGTCTTTATGAATAAGTAACGTTTGTTTTGTTTCTGAACCTTTATTTGTCAGAGTTGGCATTATCCTAAATTTATGGACATGAGTGTATATATTTTCAAGAATGAGTAACAACATCGTCAGTTTTAGGCTACTAAGTACAGCGTTCAGCTTGTAAATAATCTGTCTGCTGCTTCGAAGGGGAAGGGTAGCTGAAACTTTCTGTATGTAGAAATTTTAAGCAACTAGTCTCTAACGGAAAATTTTTATTTAAAGTTATGAACATTTACACCCGTTAAAATCTCTGTTTGTAAATTCTTCACCCTTTCAGAAAATACAATATTTTTTGGAATAGGAAGAAAAAATAAATTTGCTTAGTGTTCAGAGTTTCCTCCTTTCTATTGCCATGCATTTTTAAGTGAATTTTAAAACTCTTTGTAGTGTAAATCTTCAATAATTACAAGAAAAAATGTTTTTCTTTGTTTTAACTGTCGCGTCATATTTTGCGTATGTAAATCTCTAGAAATCCGTTTACAAACATCATAGTCTTGTACCTCTTCGTATATTACTATTCAAATGATGAGTCATTTTGAAATTTAATTCCTGTTAACTTTTTGAGAATTAATTCTGTACCGTCAACTGGGATGGGTAATTTTGCCCTCCGGGGTTAACTTTGCCCATTTAAAAAAAAAAGTTTGAGTGCCAAACAGCAGTTACTCGAATGGCATTGAGTGATCTGCAAATAATCAGAGCGGTTAGTTATAATGTTGACAAGAGTGGGGCAGGATTTTTTCCATTTAGTGATAGTTTATCAGTGTGAAACTAATCAATTTGTAAAGTGACTATGAGCAAGCAATTTGAGTACCTTAGCAACTTTGATCCATAAAGCCCATAGGGATAGCTGATAAGTTTTTCAGATTATGTCTATTTGCGTTGCATATAATAACCATTGGAGGGATATGATTGTGGAATTTTTATACCTTAATTTTCATGTCATTGTTTTGATGGGCAATGCTACCCCATGATCCATAGGAAAATTGGGGTTATTTTGCTCACCTTTCACTAGCTATGTAGGGAAAAATTATGAAGGCTTTTAACCGTCCAACAGCGGCGCGTATGTAGGAGATACAGTCGAGTTGAATTAATTTTATATCTTTAGGCCGGAGGGCGCTGCGAACGCCAGCACTTGGCTATTATTTACGTTCAATTTAATTTACAATCAGTCATCGTCTAAATTTCGGAGCATTCAAATTGATGGAAGGCCCCTGTTGCGACCCATGCAGCGCCGCCTATATTCACCGAGTCTAACGCATGAAAAAGTGGTATAACTTCCTGTGTGAGTGTCCGTCTTCTGTTGCTACGAGACGGAAGTGCACATGCTACGCAGCTTTACCAATTCATTGGGATTAACGTATCCATCGCTTAATAAATGTTTACAATCCACGTTCGTTGTTGTTATTTAATTATAAACGCGTAGAAACCCCCAACACCATAACATGGCCAAAGTCGAGCAGCAGTGTCGAACAGCGTAGAACGTGCTCGTGAAGATTGTTGTTCCTTTGTGATTATTAGCGCATTCTGAGAAAATTACAGCTATATTGGATTATATTGGATAACTGAATGAACCTGCAGTGGGTGAGTGACTTTTGAGAAACTTTTATTGATCTAATTGCATAGTGTAGTAGTACTTTCGATTTTGCTCACGATGACAAGCAAAAACGAAACAAAATGGTAATGAATTACAAAAATGTAAAGCGAAGCGAACGACAGGTGGTTATCAAAATAATGGAAACACATATCAATATTAGTGGTGTTTATGAAAGTGCTTCGTATTCCTTAAAAAAAATCTAGGGACCAGTATTTTCTATAGAATATAGTGTATACATTATTCTACTCTAAGGTATCAGTAATGAAACTATGGGTATCGGGCTCTTTGGGGGATAGCGTAAGATGTCAAACCTTGTAGACCGTGCAGAGAGAGCAAATTATTGAAGCGCGTCTAATTGGGGTATCTGTTACAACATCCCCCATGGTTTGGGGGTGTTTACAGAGCTATGATATCGGAATTCCTGACGGCATACAGAGTGCACGGAAAGACATCCTTTGTAAAACAGAATAGTGGACGAAAGGGAAAGCTAAGTGAAAGAGACTGACGGGTGATGAGGCGGATTGTGACATCAAAAAAGAAGACAACTGCAGCCGAAGTGACCGTAGAGCTCCATCTAAATCTGCAGGCTCCAGTTTCAGTCATTACAGGTAAGAGAAAACTTCCAAACAAAACATTTACGGCAGAGTAGTAATTCCCACGCCACTTGAAACAGATGTGAATACAAAACGTCCTCTACAGTGGTGCCTAGTACCTACAGTGGTGCCTCTACAAATCCTGGTCGAGAGATACGTCGAAATATAACATTTGGTTAGACGAATCATTGTTCCCTTTGTCCCCCGAAACAGGACGTGCGTATGTCTGAAGAACACCTACACAAGCATTTGTCTCATGCCAGCTGTCAAACATGGAGGGCAATTTCTCAGGGTTTCGGCGGCCATCTCATGATGGTTTTCAAAAGGGATCTATTGTAACTCTGAAAGGGAGATTGACTGGGAAGGACTATGTCGTACTTTTAGTCGACCAGATCTATCCTATGCGGCAAAAATTGTTTCTTGCAGGATATGGCGTTCTGCATGATGATAATGCTCCGATCCATACAGCTGGACGTGTCAGGTCATGGTTTGAGGAACATAAAGACCAAGTCAAATATCTTATCGGGCCCGCACAGTCCCTAAACCTCAATATTATCGAACTGCTGTGGTCTGTTTTAGAGAATAGAGTCAGGAATCGATATCCACCAACAGCATCTCTACAGAAACATTGACGATTTATCCATAAAGAATGGCATAATATTCCCTTAACCACTATTCATGACTTGCATAATTCAAGTCTTTAGTGAATTTAGGTGGTATTAAATGCCATAGATGGTCCTATGGCATATTAATAAAGAATTTCATGTTATTCCTAAATGTTTCCATTATTTTGATAACCACCTGTACATTACGCAGAAACGTAACTAACTATTTAAAGAAAATTGAAACCAATCTCGCGAATGTTGAAATTAATTTCAGTGAATTAGAGGAAACACTTGAGCTCCTGAAACAAAAGGAGATAGATCTAAAGAGAATGACGCTATAGTTGAAAATTTAACGGAAGATTTAAATGACTTAGATAGCGAAATCGAAAGTGCGCAAGAACATTAGGAGAAAATCATTATATGGAAATTGAGAGGTGAAAAACGAATAAATGAACAAAAACGAACTGAAATTAATTCCGTTAATGAAACAGTAGTAATAAATTGTGTAGTAGATCGGAACAAATAACTAAAAGAGTAAAACTGCCTAAGCTATCATTGCCTACTTTTAGTGGTAATATTATTGAGTGGATTACCTTCAAAGATTTATCTAATGCTAGTATTATTAACCCTACACAGAATGATTTTTTTAAATCAAACAAAACACTTTTTGGGGATAGATTTTTAATCAAATAGATTGGAAAAAATATTGAAAAAAATAATATTCTTCAAATTTTTATTTTATAGAAAAAAATCGGTTTGATTCATATATGAATCATCATGCATTATAGTATCCATACACCTTCGGAGGTGATTTTTTGAATTGTTTTTAATTTTGTCTTTTTATCTATTTTTTATAATGACATTTAAGTTAAAACTTGAAAAAATATATAAAAATTTAGCTTTCACATCAAAATAATTTTTTCAGGGGGAAAAGCTGGAAAAAATTGGTGAAAATTTGACATTCTACAATACATGATAACTCAAAAACAAACAAATATATTAGAGAATTTTTAAAGAATCATGCTCGCACTCTACAAAATAGTAAACCCGCATTTAGTAAAGTGCTTAAACCAGTGCATCATAAGGTCATTTCTTTAATTGCTACTTCTGCATGTGTTTATTGCAAAGATGATCATTATCTATCGAAGTGTTCTAAATTTTTAAATTTATCAGTTCAGCAAAAAACAGACTTCGTGAAAGCGAATCATTTATGTTTTAATTGTCTTTGTAATATACATTTAATCAAAAAATGTAAGAGTGTGAATACTTGCAAGCACTGTGCTAAGCAACACCATAGTATTTTGCCCGTTGAAAATATGAAAAAAAGCAGAGCATAATCCTCTTTCCCCACAAACACCAGGGTTTATACCCAGATCGCAAGAGAACAGCGAGGCGTCAACGACAAAGGAAGTTTCGTCCACTGTAATCGTAAGTCATTTCTTCCGCCTCCCACACCTTTCGGTTATAAGACATAAATACCGTGATGACTGCTCTGACGATCGCAATCCTGCCAATCCACAACAGAACTCGCAGGGACAACCCGTCTAGTTCAATGCAGCGAAATTAACAAATCAAAACAGGCTATTTAATGGCAAACAACAAATATAATTATAATTATTATCAAGTCCATTCCTGGTTCCAACTGAACAAAGTCCTGCATTTTTTTTAACTGTAAGCCAGTTTAACATATATTTATTTATCATATAATCTTTACAAAAACTGCATACTAACAGTATTCAACACATATAAGAATCAATACAAAATATTCAGCAAATAATATATAACAACTAATCATAATAATCGATGACAATATTAAAAATACCTGTATAGTATTAGCAACAACTATAATTAGTTGAATTTGTATCCATGCTTAACATAGTTCTTTCAATCATAAATTTACAAATAATACTCAATACAAATATACTTAAATATTACTAAGTTAACATTATTGATTTCACTACTATCATTTCATATTAACATTCTTAATAACAGTAAACCTTTAAATGTCTACTGTAATCGTAAATAACTGTCAGAGTCAACACTTTGGAGCAAAATTTATTGGCAATAAAAATAAAGTACTTTTATGCTCCGCAGTAGTTAAAGTTCGCAATTCAGTAAATGAGTTAATAAACTGCAGATGTGTATTAGATTCAGGAAGCGAGCGATCATTTATCAGTCGAGAATGTGTAAACAAGTTAGGACTATATAGAAAGGTTTCTACCATTTCTGTATCAAGCTTAGGAACGGTCAATACTATGAGCAATGGAGAAGTCGATTTGTTGTTTACTCCGCATTTCAGTAGTAGTTTTTGGCCATCCACACACGGGTCGTCTCGTACTCGGCTCGAACTCGAAGCGAGATGTGCGTCTTGTATGAACTATGCGAAGTCTACCCGCACACGGGTCGAATCGCACTCGCAGGGGTTTCATCTCGAATTCGAAGCAGGATGACGAATCCATATTTTTCTCAGTAGGTTGAATGTCTTCAACGTGCAAAGTACAAAACTTCTTGTTTTTATTTGCTTAAAATGAGCAGCTCCAGTGATGAGGAGGACATTCTTATGTTATACTGGTACCGTAAGATAAAAAGGAGGTTTCGGAGAAGAGTACAAGTACATCCGTACTTGGAACGGAATTTTCACCATCGGCTGTTTATTGCGCCACATTAATGACAAGAAAGTGTTGCAATTTTTTTAGCATTCTATAGAATGTCAAAAGAATGTCAAAAATTTTTCAGTTCGGTATATTTTAATGCTATAAAAATACTTTTTTTTTGTTAATTATAAAATTATTTGAAATTTCCTTTTCAATCGGAGTTATAAATGCATAAAATTTTTAAGATACAAAAGTTTGTGCTAAGCTCTTGTGTTTGTGTGGGTGAGACGGTGGGACTCAGGTAGCAATCACCACGACAAAGTCCAGGCTTTGACACTTTTTCATCAAAACTAAAAACATAATTTTTATGTTTACTGATTTGAAAAATTAAATATATTGAATTTCGCTGTGTGTTTTGTATTCGATTATTATTATTTTTCTGTATTTAATCAGAATAGATGCCGTGAAAATGTAATAAGAATTTTTAATGAATGATTGTAATAAGTTTTTGTAATTAATAAAGAAATACTATAATGTAATAAATTTATTTTAACTAAACTATGTAACATTAATAAAGTTTGTAATTAAATACATTACCTGTCAAGTTGACTTCTCGTGCAACTTCATTTCACGCTTTTTCTGTACAATCTTTTCTATAATATTCACGGAGCGTGTGGTCATAAAGCTTCGGGTGTTTTTCCTCTTCTCCTACAAATTTAATGTTGAACACTTCCATTGATAATCGAAAATTCCGCGCGTCACGCTCAATTTTTCCCTTTCCAAACAGTTTGAGTGAAACGAGACGAGTACGAATCGAGACCGCTTCGACTTCGAGCCGATTGCCAATCGCCCCGTTAGTGAAGCTCCATTCAATTACGTAGGAAGTTGAGTGGTGGGAGAAATCGCTTCGAGTTCGAGCCGAGTACGAGACTACCCGTGTGCGGATGGCCTTAGAGCAGGGGTCGGCAAGTAATTTTAATTGGGGTCAGGATACTATTGAAAATTTTTATCGAGGTCCAGAAAAAAAAAAAAACTCATAATACTTACTAGTTTTAAATTTTTATTTTGATTCATTTAGGTAATTATATAAAACACAATAGGTAGGTATTCTTAAAAAATAATGCGAGAAATTACACCTGCGGTCTTGAGCCAGTTTTTTTATAGTTTGGTTCACGCGGGGAAAAGCTAATGCGAAGAGTGTCTTTAAGGTGGGCGTCCGTTAATCCCGAACGATATTTGCTCTTCAAAAAATTCATTTTTGAAAAAGATGATTCACATACATATGTGGGGCCAAACATAGTAACCAGGTTGATAGCTAGTTTTTTTTTTGCAATTTTCATACTTTTCGGAAACATGTTTACCCCAAAATTCTTCAGTCGATGCAGTTTTATAGTACATTTGCAAGGAAATATCTTCTTGCAAGTCAATTATCTCCATTTGAAGTAAAGGCTTTGAAAGACTGAACAACTTAACAGCCACGTCAGTCCATTCTGCCGCTGCAGCAACTTCATAAGGCGATTTAAGGAATTGAGACAGCTTCGCTATCTCTGCAAAGTCTTGGAATCTTGCAGCAAATTCCATCCTAAGATCTGATATAAACCTTAAAAATACTTCAATGTCTTCTTCGGAGTTCTTTTTATATTTAAGAATTGTTGGGAAATGAATAAATTCTTGACTTTCAATATCTTTTTCAAAGATATCCAGCTTGCGATGGAAAGCAGACACACTTTGTATCAGATCACATATAAATTTTCCCTTTCCTTGTAACTCAGTGTTGCACACATTTAAATATTTCAGAATGTCTTTCAGGAAAGCCACAGCTAGCATATTGCGTTCGTTTGTTATGAAATCCAAGTGATTCATTGCTTCTTGCGTATCCAAGTTTTGCAAGAGGAAGGTTACTTGCTCTTTTAACTGCCAGAAACATTCAATAACTTGACCTTTACTTAGCCAAAAAACATTGTTGTGTTTTTGATGTTCAGTCAGTGGTTTCAAAGAATAGCTGACAGAACTTTGATACAGAGTTTAAAGTGACAGTCATGCCATAGAAATGTAAGTAGCAGAGTGAGAAATTAAGACTGAGTTTCGGTTGAGAATAGAGATTTAATAACATAGAATAACATAACAAAGTATAACATAACAGAGATAACTTATCTGTTTGCAGATACACCAAACTGGAGTTGTAACAGGGAAAAAAAACAGCGAAGGGTAGAAGGAACGAACTTTAATACAATGCGGCTAGCTTTTATAGTAATTGCCATCCAATCAATTACTGCGCCACATACATTTGCATATGATTCATGACATATCCGCATATGCGGGAATGATTCATTTATAAATCTCTGAACATTTTACAGAGTATTATAAAATTTAATAAATAAATAAGATGACGTACTGTCATTACTTTTAGAGTTTAGCAAAGTGCTGGAGATTAAAACAATTAAGTATTTAATCTTTAAAACTCAACAGTGTTGCAGTAAGTCAGAATTCGCCGAATCACTTTCAGAAAGAAACTCCTTGAACTGTCGGTCCTGAAGAGCAGAACGAGACCTCATAAAATGGATCAACTTGACCCGGCTGTCCAAGTTTATGTCCAAATAGCACCAAGTTTTCCACAAAGGACTGTCTGGTGAATTATGCACTGATAAGATATTAGGCCTGCATTCTTATACCTGATTCTCTTTACTAATCCTTTTTTTTGCCAGTCATCGCTGGGGCCCCGTCATTTGATAGGGACACCATTTTATCATAACTAATATTTGATTTTGTTATGAATCCATCAAAAGTCTTGATAAATCTACTCCGCGAGTCTTACCTTTAAACAGCAATATTGCTAGCAATTCTTCCCCGAACGCTTTACTTTCAATGTCAAAAAGTCTCACGAAAATAGACATTTGTTCATCATCAACAATGTCAGATGATTCATCAAGTGCTATGGGGTAGCAAGGTGCCTTCTGCAGAAGTTCGATCAAACTACTTTTGTTGTCAGCAGCTACAATTTGGGTTCAGCTAAAGTTTGGGTTCTTCTTGTATTACTTCTTGCCGACAATGGAATACCTTGAGTTGCGGCGACAATATCCCTTTTCTCTTCAAAAAGTGCCGTGGCCACTTCCAACATGCTTTCTTTTACTATCTCAGCGTCTGAAAATGGCTTCTGGTATTTATTAAGCGGCCAGAACACACGCAATGCTGCTTCTGCGGATTTTTCTTGCTCACTCATGCAGAGAACTAGTAAGGTCGTGCTTTTTTTGTAAGAAGTTAGATATGCTTGGAGTTTTTCTTTACGAGCTTCACGCCAAGAGCAAAGTTTTTGGGGAACTGCTGATGAGTTGTTTCGTAGTGACGCTTTAAATTGGCACTTTTAACAATAGCGACAGTTTTGTTGCATGTGAAGTAAACTGGAACTGGTTTAGGCCTATCAGGCAGCGTAAAACAATATTGTTCAGTCCACTAAGTCAGAAACTTCCTATTTTCACTGTCAACTTTTTCGCTTTTTAGGATCCATATTGATGTAGGTACGAAACGTTTTAGTATACGACAAATTATAACACAAATGAACGAATGCTTCTCACAAGATAGCAACGCAACTACGTAATAGCTGATGACGTGTCGAAACATACCGGCCAGTACGTTCCCTCCCGCCCGTACCCTTGCACTCCAACGCACTCTCTTGTTGTGCTACACAGCATAGCATAGCAACAGCTATGTATCTACCTACTAAAACTAGTTATATAAAAAATATTAATTAAATTGAATAGGTAGGTAAGTTATTTAACAATATTTGGCGGTCCGAATACGGACTGCGGTCCGCCTGTTGCTGACCGCTGCCTTAGAGTATCAACTTCTGCTTACGTAACAGAGAAAATCGCTGGTAAAATTCCGAGCTTCTCGTTACCAGTACATTTGCACGAAGAATTTCAAGATTTATTTCTTGCAGAGCATTCTTTTCATGAGTCTGGAGATATTGACATGTACTTCTTGGGGTTAATGTGTTTTTCACAGTTATCAATAGAGAAATTAAGAAGCAACATAATAATCTTCCATTCGCTTCAAGTTCAAAATTAGGATGGATTTTCTAGGGTGCAACTGCATTCGAATTTAAAGACGGAGAACATATTTCAGTAAACAATTTAAGCGAAAAAGAACTGAAGAGTTAGGGCAGTCATTTTGGGAGCTTGAGCAAATTCCGTCGTCGCAACCGTTTACTAAAGAAGAGAGGTTATGTGAATCATTTTTTCTAGAGAATCATAGACGCAGTAAGGTTGGTTGCTGTATAGTAAATCTACCATTTAAGCCTGACAGAGCAGTATTGGGTAATTCCAGATCCTCAGCTTTCCGCAAATTCATTACATTAGAGAAGAGACTACTGGAAACTCCTGAGATATATCAACAGTATAATCAGTTTATGTCAGAATATTTGTCCCTTGGACATATGGAAGAGGTACCCAAGGATAGTGTTGATAAAGAAAATGAACAGTATTACATTCCTCATCATTATGTGTTCAATGAGTCTAGTCTTACAACCAAACTCTGTGTCGTATTTAACGCTAGTTCAAAAGCTACTCCAGGGATATCTCTTAATGATACGCTAATGAACGGTCCCAAAGTTCAAGACGAGTTGTTTACAATTCTTTTGAGATTCAGGTTATAACCTATAGCAATCCCAAGTGATTTACAGAAAATGTATCGCCAAATCCAAATACATAATAAGGATCGCGAATACCAAAAAGTCCTCTGGAGGGACCCGCCTTCAAAACCGATAAAGGTGTATCGATTATGCACAGTTACGTACGGAACCACATCAGCGGCTTATTCAGCAACTCGTATTTTAAAACAGATAGCTCTTGATGAAGGTTAAAAATTTCCTAAGGGCTCCTAGGTACTGTTGCACAACTTTTACATTGATGATACTTTGTTTGGAGCTGAGACACCCGATGAAGCAGTAGAGATAATTTTACAATTGTGTGCATTGTTAGATAAAGGCGGATTTCAGCTACATAAATGGCGTTCAAATGATAAGTCAGTGTTAGAACGCGCACTCAGATTACAGAACACTGGAAGTTCCGCGGGCCAAATGGTAGCTAATAAATCAATCAAGGTACTAGGTCTGACATGGCAACCTACGCAAGATGAATTCTACTGTGACTTCGAAATCTCTGATGATAGTTCAAAACGTATCTCGAAAAGAACTCCGTACATTGTCTTCAGTTTCGAAAATTTTCGATCCTCTTGGTTGGTTAGCACCATTCATAATAGCAGTCAAAATTCTAAATTAAGAAATTTAGAAACTTCAACTATCGTGGTACGATCCTGTTCCAGAAGAAATCAGCCAAAAATGGCTTACTTATCGAGAAGATGTGTATCATATCAAAGCCAAACGTGTACCTAGAAGAGTTGTTTTGCCTGTAGCTAAAACTGTTGAATTGCATTGTTTTTGTGGCGCATCCGAAAAGGCTTATGCGGCTGTTATCTATTTGAGATCAGCAACCGATTCAGAAATTTATGTAAGCCTGTTAACATCAAAGACCCGTGTTGCTCCGCTGAAAACATTATCTATCCCAAGATTAGAGCTATGCTCAGCCGTATTATTGGTTCACTTAGTGCAAGCTGTTCGCAGTTCTCTTCAAATTCAGATTGATTCTATATACTCTTGGAGTGATTCAAAGATTGTTCTATCATGGCTTCAATCCGAACCTACGCGTTGGCAGACTTTCGTGACCAACGAAGTTTCGGAAATCCAATCAATTTTACTGGCTCAGCACTGGAACCACATCAAGTCTAAAGAAAACCCAGCGGATTGTGCATCCCGAGGATTAAGTGCTTTAGAGCTTATTGCGCATGATTTATGGTGGACAGGACGTACCTAGCTTATGTCAAATGCCATTCCCTTAACAAATGAACTTCCAGTTTCGGAAAACGCAGTGAAAGAAGAACGAAAATAAGTTTCTTGTTCGGTTGGAACGGATACAACCGCACTCCCTATTATCACTGAAGTCTCCTCCTTTGTGAGATTACAGAGAATAATTGCTTGGTGTATTCGGTTTGTAAAAAACTGTAAATCGCATAATAATCGCGTCGTTAGATTTCTGACTACTGAAGAACTGATACACGCCAGAAATGTATATAGATCGCTGACTTCTACCCTACCTAGGGTATATGTATATTGAAGTGACCCTCTAATGAAGTATAAACGACACTTAATACAGCTCATATTCAAAATATTAGAATAATTATATTTTTTTACAAATTGAAAATATCCTTTGGTAATTTAATGTCTTTTAATGCAAATATGCAAATGATATTTTTATTAAGAACTTATTGTTGATTAAACTTATTTATTATCTTAATATTAATATCATTTTTGAAAAGATTAATTGAAAAAAAAATTATTTTGAAAAGTCAAATTATTAGAATATTTATTCAAGTGGTTCAAAATATTAGAATATTTCACATTAATTCTCCTTTAATTATCACCAATTCATAACTGGTGGCATCATTGATTAAATTCAGATGATTTTAATTAAAATAAGTATTCTTTTTGCAGTTTGTTTGATTTTTTGTCTTAAAATGGGTCGTGTGAGTGATATTCCTGAGTCTATTAAACTTCGTATGGTTGATTTGTATCGGCACGGTAAAAATCAATGTTATATAGTGAATTATTTGCATTGTTCGCAATCAAGCGTTAGTAAAATACTAACACAATATTAAAAAAATGGAAAATTTCAAAATAATCGCTGAAATGGTGGCCGAAAACCAAAAGCATCTGCTAGAGATGACAGGAAACTGAAGAGTATAGTTAAGAAAAACCGTTTTAAAAGTGTGCGATTCTTGCACCGAAAATGGAAAAAAGAAGCAGTTGAAGTTTCTAAATCGACAACATTAAGACGTCTCCATAAATTTAAGTTTGAATCTCATGTACCAAAAACAGAACCTCTCATGACTGCAAAATAAAAGCATATAAGATTGAATTGGTGTAAATCAAGACGTTTATGGAGCGAAGAAGATAGGAAAAAAATATTATTTAGTGATAAAAGTATGTTTTGTGTTTCATATGGTAGTCAAGGTATTCGAGTTTGGAGAATGAAGCAAGAAGCATTTGATAAAGAATGCCTTAAACGTCCGGTAAAATTTGCTGCTAGTGTCATGGTTTGGGGTTGCATGAGTGCAGAAGGACCTGGAAAGTTATGCATCGTCTACAAAAAGGTTAACTCTCAGATATATCAAGAAATTTTGGAATATTACATGATTCCATCATCAGAAGATTTTTTTGAAGATGATGCCATCTTTCAAAAAGATTTAGCGTCACTGCATACCTCGGTGTCAACTAAGAATTGGTTCCGCCAACGTAAAATTAAGGTACTTCCTTGGCCACCAAACTCACCAGACATTAATCCCATCGAAAACTTATGGGGTATAACGAAGAAAAAACTCCAAGAAAATCCTCCTTCAAGTAAAACTGAGTTAGTGGCACGTATAAAGTCTATTTTACTAATATTGATAGAAATATTTGTAAACACCTTGTATATAGTATGCAAGATCGATTGTACACTGTTATTAAAGCTAAAGGGGATGCTACAAAATATTAACTACTATTTACTTCATATTCATAAGGTAATATTTTTGCATAAAATAAAATATTCTAATATTTTGAACCAATCTAAATTTTATTCTAATCTTTTGATGTGTTTCAGAAAGCTGTTGTATACCTAATATTTTGTATTTTATATTTTGTAAATGTTAAATTCTTATCTAAACATTCCAGATTTAATTTATAAGAAATTTAATTGCATTTACTTAGTATCAAAAATAAATAAATGGAAAATAATTTCTTTCTTATTACTTTTTCTCAATTATTCTAATATTTTGAATCTGAGCTGTATATATATAACAAAGTTTATTCTTTACTTGACACATATACTTGCGTTTCAAAACAATACTGCGTACTACTGGTACAACATTTATAAACACTATGCAAGGAAATACAGTTCGAAATACTCATAAGTATAAACGCTATGCAAGGAATGCTATTTCAAAAATACTCAGAAATTACTTTAAAGTCAAACCAGCGATGCTGCTCAGTAAACTTATTCCTATGACCACAAATAACCTTCATCTACTGGATTGGTACGAACTCGCGTAAGTTTGAAGCAAACTAGCTAATCGCCACAAGCGGCAACTCGCATAAATCACTAGAAACAAACCAGACTCCTTTCTGTAATCTAGCTGCTCGGTATTTATACCAACGGCCTATGCTGAAATTAGCATAACTTAAGCGGCTTATTTAAATTTATGCACTTAAAAGTTCGATTATTGTCAATCGAATCTTATATCGACCTTACAAATGTAATAATGAAAATTGTCCAAAGGGAAGAATTCGGTAATGAGTATAACTTACTGAAAGAAGGAAAACCACTATCCACGAACAGTAAGATACTTACTTTGAATCCATTTATTGGTAAATATGATCTAATCTGTGTAGGAGGAAGATTAAGACATTCAATCTTATTTGAAGATAGAAAATATCCGATTTTATTACCGATGAAGCATCACTTAACCACGATAATTGTCAAATATTTTCATGAATCTCATATTCATGCTGGGTCTTCTTTATTACTTGCAGTTATTAGAAGAGAATTTTGGATAATTAACGCGAGATCAGTTATTCGACAGCAGATTCACAAGTACATCAAATGTCAGCGACTACATGCAAATACTGCCATCCAATTAATGTCAGATTTACCATCATCCAGAGTTATTCCGTCAAAAGCTTTCTACAGAGTTGGCATGGATTTCGCTGGACCATTTTCAGTCGAATCCCGACCAGGTCGAGCAGTACGATCGATGAAATGCTACGTCTGTATTTTTGTGTGCTTTGCTACCAAAGCTGTACACATAGAAATAGTCGAAAATCTAACCTCAGAATCCTTCATCGCTGCATTCAAAATATTCGTGGCTAGGAGAGGTAAACCCATTGAAGTATTTACCGATTGTGGTACAAATTTTGTTGCAGCAAACAAAGAGTTGAAAAGAATTATAGTGTCATTGAAACAAGACGAAAAGTCTAATCAGTACTTCACCAACGAAAGCATAAAATGGAACTTTAATCCTCCAGCAGCTCCTCATTTTGGAGGACTGTGGGAAGCTGTAGTGAAATCGGCAAAATTACATCTTAAGAGAACAGTTGGAGAGCAGATACTGACGCAAGAAGAATTTTACACAATAATTGTTCAGGTAGAAGCATGCTTAAATTCGCGCCCTTTGTGACCAATGCCAGATGACCCATCAGAATTTTCTGTTCTTAACCAGGACATTTTCTGATAGGAACTCCCCTTACAGCACTACCTGAAGAAGCTCTTAGTGAGACAAAGATTACTATATTACAACGTTGGAAACTTACGCAAAAATTATTCCAAAGCTTTTGGAAAAGGTGGTGAAATGAATAAATTAGTAACCTTCAACGACGTCCTAAGTGATGTAAAGTACAACCAGGCATAAAAATCAACGATTTAGTCCTTATAAAAGAAGATAATGTGCCTCCTTTGAAGTGGAAGTTTGGACGAGTGTTGGAAGTGTTCTCCAGTGCGGACATTAGAGTCCGGGTTGTGAATCTTAGAACTTCCAATGGAACGTTCAAAAGACCGATTCACAAGCTTAGTGTTTTACCTGTTTATGACTAACCAAACATTCTTTGGTGCATTATCCAGTGTGTTTTAGTGATTTTTATTTTCCTGCAATGCACCAAGGCTTCTTTACATCTGTTTTACTATTGATTGAAAATTGTTTACATGTCTTATTTTAGTTAAGTAACATTAATTTGAATTGCTTATTCTATTGCTTAGTATTTTAACTATTGTTTTTGATATTATTCCATTTAATTTTTGAATTTTTGAACCTAACTATTGGTATTTTTATTGAAATTTTAGTAAGTATTATTTGTGTTCGATATATTGTTATGTTTTGAAACTAATTGTTGTATTTAGACTTAATTTTGAAAGAATGTGTCAAAGTGGGCGGAATGTTGTGGCCCATGCAGCGCCGCCTATATTCAACAAGTCTAACGCATGAAAAAGTGTCATAACTTCCGGTGTGAGTGTCCGTCTTCAGTTGCTACGAGACGGAAGTACGCATGTTACGTGGCTATGCCAATTCATTGGGATTAACCTGTGCATCACTTAATAAATGTTTACAGTCCACGTTCGTTGTTTTTATTTAATTATAAACGAGTAGAAACCCCCCAAAGTCATAACAGCCCCTAAACGTGCAAGCAGGAAAATTTGTGGTTTTGAAATGGCTCGGGAAAAAACTTTTAAGCATTTCCTGGCAAAAATTTTAAACATTTGTGACGATGGTGTCTTGGAAGTTTCCTATCTGAGAACCAATGACAAAGAGAAGTCGTTCACATTTCCTGAAAATATGGATGATTCCGGCATTTCTCTGACCGACGTTGTTTTCAAAACTCCATGGGAACGACGAGGCAAATTCTTTTTTGAGGAAGATTTCTCAAGATTTTTTTCAAACAATATGAGTCTGCATACTTTCTATTTTTCTCATTAGTATACAAACAGTTATCTGCTAAATTTTTATAACGAGAATCTAGCAATTTAACGAGTGTCCAGAATAAATATAATTTATAAAATAATAAATAATAAATAAATAAAATTCAACTTTTCTCATGTTTATTTTGCCTCATTTTACCACCGGCAAAGGTAACATTGCCGAGAAGTGACTTTAGAGGCAGTTTTCAATAGAAACATCTGATGCGCAAAGTTACCCCTGTTGTCTAGGTAACTTTGCGCACTGGGTTTTTGAATTATTACTGAAAGAGAAAGCTATGAAAATATATTTAAACACCATAAATCAACTCTATAAGCCCTCCACCAAGCCTAGAAATTTCCCCCCCCCTCTCCAACTGATAGAGAAGTACATGAATTTTTACTAGAAATTTAAAATTGGGAAAAGTAACCTTGGTTGACGGTATCTTATTAAAATAATTTCTAGAAGGGATGCTATCATCCCTGTAGTCATTCACTATTGGAATAAGACTAATCCATAAATGTATCTTCTATGATATCCTGTTACACTAGGATTTCTAAAATATCAGAGAGAGTACAAAATTAGAATATTAGGAATTTAACGCAATAATTAAAAAATGCTATTAAACTTAAGAATAGATGGATGTCAAATTATTTTTAGGTTTTGAAATATTACGTTACCAAAATATGTGCTCTTTAAGAGGATTGCTCTTAATTATTATTCATAAAACATATAAATTTGCTCTCAGATTTTGAGAGTTGACGCAAATTCATTTCTACACGAATGCAAGAAAGCATTGTGATTGTAGCAAGAGAAGTCAGCATGTGTCCGACGGATGTGGAGCGACGTGAATAGTCAGTAAGCAGAGTTTGGATTTCGAAGTGAGTGAGGGATTCATTTGGATTTGCTCTGGATTCGTTCTATATGTAAAAGAATAATTTAAAGTGGTGATGAAGCATTTTTGTGGTTTCTATCGTGGCTGACCTAACTCTTGGTGCTTAGTTAAAGCACTCCTTTGCGAGAGTCGTAGGCGTTACTTTATAAAACCACCTGAGTCAGTGATTTCACAAGTAGCGTCCGGGAAAACGAGACGAATTTAAAATGACATCTAGCGAAAATTGTCTCAGTGAAACATACTTTATAAAACTATACATGAACCTACAAATTGTGAATTTGACGACATGCATGCTGTAAATTTACATCTTTTGACTTCTCTATATCTTTTGAATTCTTTTTACCAGGCTTTCCTTCCCTAGCCCGTTTCTTTTCCCTTTAAAAGTTATTGATTGATTTTAGAATCAATCCCGGACCTCTTGCTTTCCGGAAATTTCACGGTAAAAAATAACTCTCCACAGGTTTATAACGAACACTTCAGATTACGTTGTTAAAAACTTACCACTTCCTGGGGGGCTTCAGGTTGATTTTCAGTACCTTTCACCAACTGTGAAAAAAATAATAAATAAACAGTGAAAGTGATTGTATTCTCCCCTAAAATAAAAGTTTTTGAGAAAAAAATGCGAGGTCTAACTTTTCTTTAATATATCATGAGTGGCCAAGATAAACAGTTCATAGAGCCATTTTTGAATGTCTATATATTTAGAAGAGACAAAAACAGAACAAGGTTATATATTATATAAAAGAAATTTTAAGCGTTTTTTTTATATTAGTTTCATGAAATACGCCAGTCTCCAATTGTTTGAATAGTTAATATGTCTAAATCCTCAAGTAACTTTAATAGTTTTAATAATTATTTTTCCAAATTATTCAAATTTGATATGAGGCGTTGAAAGGTAAAGTGGTGTAAGTCACATTTTCAACTTTTTTCATTTGAGAGCAAATATGTAATCTCCATGTTCAATTTATAGTGGAATTGTAAATAGTTATTATTTGCAATATTGTAATAATTGTTATGAATTATAATTTGTTCAATTTATGGTGGAATTTTTTGTAGTTTTTGCAGTTAAACTCTTTGACTTACACCACTTTGCCTTTCACCGCCTGATATACTGGGTTGTTGCAGTTCGTAGCCATTCAGATATATGTTGATTTCTCAACATTGAGCTTGATATATTTTTTATGAACCTAAAAGTTGAATACAAGGATTCACAGCTATAAGTAGTACCAAAAATGTAGGATATTCATCCTGCCTGTATCTTTTAATTTTGGGTATTCTGCTTCTTCAACGTTTCAAAAATTTTAGAGGAGAGCCGCAAAGAAAGTGATAATAGTTTTGGCACAAGTGGGTTATATGGTAAGAGGAAGGGCGCGGTGGCCCAGTTGGCAAAAGCAGCGAGCCAGTGATCTGATCGTCTCTGGTTCGATGCCGGTTGCTGAGAAATCTACCAAAAGGTGTACACTAATGGCGACTGGTGACGAAAAATCTGTCGGGACTGCAATGTCCTCCAAGTTCTCAAAATTTACCTCTGGAGGTGCGGGGTCAAGTGTACCGGTCTCATCACTTGACTCGGTTCAAAATTACAGGACGGGTCCTTTAGGCAAGTCGGACTTCGACCCTTGTGGTGCTATTCAAAACCGGAATCGCACCATTGTGCCCAACTGCCTTTATGAACTTGATCTGATATACTGTCGGTCAAGGGGCATGAGCCATAACAACAACAACAACACATGGTTAGAGGAACAGACAGCTTCTTAAAATCTACAATAAACATGAGGTGAGGCAACTATTTTTGAAGTAATGAACAGTTCAATATCAGGCCAAACAGTTTGAATGGCTCCATGGAAAATTCCCAAATTCTGTAGAGACATGGAGAAAATCACACCTAATGCTCCATGATCTGATGATGTATTGCTCAATAAAATTCGAAAAGGGAAGCCATTTGTAAGGCGCGCTATGCCTCGTAACCCGTGCCAAGGTTGGCGTGTGGGAACCCTACTTCGGAGGGGAGCGTTGTTTTTCAGAATGGGAGTGGAACGATAGAGGAGAACACAGAAGCCAACATTGTTTATATGACGAATATGGCTCTGTATACCAAATCCATCTTTTTTTAATTACTTTATATGTGTTGTATGTGCTGTGCTCCTTAAAAACCATGTAATAAAAGTTTGGGACAAAATTCTGGAAGTCTTTTTTGTGTCGTCTCTGTTTCTCGCAGAAAAGAAACCCCACACAAAGTGGTTAAAAACCGTCACACCATTCCTTTATTTTTATAGTGAATTTTAAGACTTTGTGTGTTCCTGTGTTGCGTTTCCCAAAAGTCTCCTGTTCATTATTATATGTCATTTAACTGAAAAACAAATTGAATTCATACCTGAATAACAGTATGGCGACCAGGCTGCCCATCTTGCCCATTTATCACCTGTAAAGTACGGAATACATTAAAAAAGAAAAATTAACGTAGGCCGCTTGAAATTTATTACTTTGCTCTTAAAAGTGTTACCTTTAAGGGACTATTCTAATTTAAAATAAAGAATACTCCGCAACCGTGATAATCGAGAAATTACATTCTATGCTTTCAATGTCCTTCACTCAATTTGAAATAACTGACATGTTCATAATGCCTCAGATGTTTCAAACTTTAAATTTGGATTTCCGTTTTGATAAAATTTAATTATGTTACTAAAATAGACAAATACCATTTATTTTTGAAATTAACATTATAATTTCATTTAAAAATTGTTTTCATGAATAACGTGTAATATTATGTAATACTGTAATAAAGAGAAATATCGAAAAATTCGATTTCTACAATCGACCATGCATTAAGTTACCATGCATATCAAAGAATATTTCGAGGTGATAGATGGTGATATTTTTCCTCTATAGTAACTGACACGGTGTTGCAGAGATCGCACACCTTCTTTGTCTATTTATTCTCAAATAACTATTAATAAATGCTATCTTTACATAGGGTAATTAGTAAGGAAGAAACTGATGTATTGTTGAAAAGAGTTATTTAGTCAGAGTCATCAAAAAATTATTTTCTGCTTACTTTATTTACACGTATATTATCAATAAAAAAATACATCACATGATTTTATAGTCTAAAGTAGAGGTCTTCAACCCTAGACCCGAGGGCCACGGGTGGCCCACCGGTGGTTTTTTAGTGAGACGCCGAAACATTTCGATCATGCATAACGAAAGTTTTGATATAAATTTGAAAAAACTCTTAGAACGGCAAATTCTCTCACACAAAAAAATCAAGAATGCGCGTAAAAAAGTAGCCCATGGCACATAGGCTTATCAAAATAATAAAGTGGTAATTGTATACAGAATCTTAAGACGAAATAAACACAAAAAGTAGCACGCCAAGGCTGTTTCTCTCCAGAACCTGACGTGCATCACGTCTTCCTGCTTTTATTCTGTTTCATGCAATATAAAGTACAAAATACATTGATTCAACTCCCATTTTTTTGTTCTTTGTAGAAAATAATAAGTAAAAGCATTTTTCAATTAAAAATGGTTATAAAGGCACAAATTACTTTTAAAACACACTTTACATACATAACTTCAGTGACGTGTTTTGAAGGAATTATTCCTTCATCATCAGCTATAAAAAGTAAATCAAGCAATCATTCCAAAGGCTGAATCTCGTTTCCAGATAATGCATTTTTTCCTCTGCCTGTACTACTTATTTCACAGATGTGTGGCCCGCCGAACTTTGCGAATTTACTGGTGTGGCCCGTGAATGTGGAAAGTTGAAGACCCCTAGTCAAGAATTGTTTTTTTTATAAATCATTATTCTAATATCGATGTGAGGGATATTTCTAGTTTAACTACTTAAAAATTTCGTTAATTTTGCATCATACTTTTATTCATATTTAACTTATAAAAAAATCAAATAATGCTATTTTAAAATCAACATAATAAAAATAAATTTCAAGAATTAGTAATTTCATTTGATGAAAAATTGCGTAACGTGACCAAAATACAATTTTTCCATTTCACTACAGCATCCAATTTTAAGGTATCTAACGTCTGTGATTTTGAAAATTAAATGTAATTAACGATATAAATTATGAATATTAAAGTACTAGCAATAACAAATTTTTAATTTAACAAACTGCAGGTTGAGCCCAAATTTCATGACCATAACAAATATTTTATCATACTGATAAAATGGCAGGAAATTAAATTTAAGGGAGAAACATTTTGTAAAACAATATTCCGTGATAAATTTATTATCATTAAATGAAATTTTTACTCCACTTTAATAACATGGGAATTATATGACAGAAATTTATCAAAAGATTTCACTTTTAATCCAAATTCGATAGGCATTTAGGTATTGGCTTATTTAGTCCTTCGGATGACTGATATAAAATGAAGAGCTAGGATTTTTTTTTATCAACTTAGCATTTCAAGACGTATTTCCATCGTATTGATATTTTTGTTCAAATGGAAAATAAATGAATAATCTGGTTGTGAATTTCATAAAAAATTGCGTTTTCTAAAGAAACGATATGTTATTAAATGACAATTTTTTACTTTAAAAAAGAAACAGCAAATATATCTAAAGATTACCTCATCTGGAAAAGGGACTAGAACAGGGGTTGGAACAGGGGTTGGAACAGGGGCTGGAACAGGGGCTGGAACAGGGGCTTGAGCTGCTTGTTCACATTTTTGGCGTTTTTGGTTCCCCTGTGAAACATGAAACACACTGTTTAAAAGGAAAACTAATATGAATCAGTCACCTCTAAAATATACGTCTTTTAATATACTCCTCTTTCGTCATTTATAAGTCGAATTTTGGAACATTCGTCCGAGAGTATTATTATTTGACTTTCATTTCTACGTCAATTTTAATAGTACTTCTCGGTTATCGGTGCAAAAAATTCCTGTAGAAACTATTTCGCGTATTTCTTTTCTGTTGAATAAGCTCAGTTATAGAAAATTTCACTCAGATGTCGACTTTTAGTTCCCTCCTCTTTGCTACTCGTTTGGGGATATTCCTTCATCAATGAATAACTATTTATTCTCAGCAGAAATTTACTTTGTGCTCTTAGGGATCTAAAGGTCTTTCGCTGTCTACATGTGGAGGTAATTTTTTATGCAATCCGGCTCAGTGAAAGAAAAGCCATTGCAACAGACAAATAAGGTGGGAATGATGGTCATTTTTAATTAACCTGTGGTCTTTCGCTGAGTGAGAAGATTTGCTCAGTAGTTCATCTGTACACAAACACAATTTCATTTTCTTAACAATACGTCATTTCAAAAACTATGGTCAAAACAAAAGTTTTCTGCGAACTCTCTTGCCAAAGATTTTAAGATTCTGGAAACTACGATGGAAAGAATTATACTCGACAAAGATGCGAAAAGAGCCTATCGGGAATTCTGAATCTCTTAGAAGAAACCTTCCAGGACAATGAAGCCAAAATATTTGACCTGATGACGGTATGTTTTGATTCAAAATGATTCAAGGAACTTCGATTTCTATTTTGCGCGTAGGCGATGAGATGCAATGATAAAAAGGGTTCTTACTTTGTCAAAAGCAATAAAGAGAGTTGATATTTTCCCAGTTATTTAAACTTTTGATTTGTGTAAAATAATTATTTTTTTTAATTTCAGCCGTAGGGAAAGTGGTGTATAAGTACTTAAAAAAAAGAAAATGCTTTCATTTGTCTGTAAATCAGAGAAAAGATTAGTTTTATGGGAGAGCTTTCTAGTCTACTAAATTAGTAAGTGAAAATTAAAGGTCCACAAAAACATCAGTCTACAAAAAAAAGGTTTTTATTACATTAGATCATTAATGTTTTTAAAAATCAATTCATCTAGCTCGCTAAAAAATCACGAAAAATATGTTCATGCAATTTTTTAGACCCGTTTATAGCAAATACGTATAACACATAATTAGACAATTTTTAATTTTACCTCACTCAATACCGCACTCAATAAGCCCATAGAAATGATAAATATATATCTGAAAAATATTAAACTATTCTACATATATAACTGGTGAACTTGCTCTTAATCAAAACTTTTTTTTGCTAAATGAAAAGAAACAACATTTTTCAGATCAGTTGTAAAAAAATTATAGCTTTCAACATAAATATTTTGAGAAGTTAAAATACGAAACTTACACGACGGGTGTTATTCCTCTTCCCCCTTTTCATTTCGAATGGTAAGCTAGAAAAAAAATTCCATTAAAAACATATACTTGATGTGATGTGCATTCACAATAAAAATAATGTGTCTTCACTTGCGGCTCTGAACAGGACCAGATCTAGGAACTACGGGGCCCCAATTTCACAATGGTCTATGGAAATTTGGAAAATCAAAGAAAGCTGTTTATTCATAACATCCTCGCGTCTTTGGTAAAAGACAACTTACCAAAAGGAGGGATTAATAAGTATGTTAATAAACAGATTTAAAAACTTTTCAATACTGCATGCATGCAAACTTAACAGTAAAGAAATAAAATGAGAAGAAACTAAATTATGTAAGTATATATATATATATATATATATATATATATATATATATATATATATATATATATATATATATATATATATATATATATATATATATATATATATATTCAGTGTGTCGCAAAAAGAATGGTGGAGTTTTAAAATAGTCATAGCTTCGGAAACATCATTGTAGAGAGATGATATATACGTCAAATTGAAGAGAAAATTTCCAAGATTTTTATCTGTTCAGCAAACTTCGATGTGTGCTCCCTTAGTTGCTCTGCAGACATCAAGACGATATTCAGCATCTTCCCATACACGGCAGAGAACATCCCGTGTGATATACCAAACAGCTTCAGTGATCCTTTCTTTTAAATGGTCCAGATTTTGGACGTGAATGGAATATAGTTTTGCTTTTACACAACCCCAAAAATAGAAATCCATGGGGGTAAGGCAATCCACTCTTCTCGTCCCACACATCGCTGTCGAAATGCTTCGTTAAGAAATACTTGCATAATTTTACCAAAATGTGGTGGGGATCCGTCTAACTGGAAAATGGAATTCTTCGGAATTTACTGGCGCTAAACCCGGAGTCAGTTGGAATATGCCCATAAGCTTTCGCACACACAAACTTGGATATTTTCCCTTTCATTTAACGTAGGACTCGTGTCTGCAACATAATTTGTTGCATAGCTATAGCTATTTGAAACCCCACAATTATTTTTTGGACACACGGTACACACACACACACACACACACACACACACACACACACACACACACACACACACCAAACGCACACACACACACACACCAAACACACCCAAACACACACACACACACACACACACACACACACACACACACACACACACACCAAACACACACACACACACACACACACACACACACACACACACATATATATATATATATATATATATATATATATATATATATATATATATATATATATATATATATAACATAAAAATCGACGCACCAAGTAGTTAACCGATTGTAATGAAATTTTGCAAGAAAATATGTTACGAACAAATATGCAAATGATTAAAATTTAGTGTCCAGCGATTGAATAGCGGGAGCTCTAGTACATCAGAACTGCGCATTCAGCAGGTGTAAACAAGGAGCGATTAATGCTACAAGCATGTAAACTTAAAAGTATACAAAATAATAATAAGAAACTAAATTATGTATATATATATATATATATATATATATATATATATATATATATATATATATATATATGTAATATAATCATTACATCTCCTTCTTAAAATGCAACCTGAAAAGGAAAACTAGCTCAAATTTACATGGCTGGAGCTAGACTCAGCCTGAAAGGAATTAGAATTTTGAAGCAGTCGGGTCGAATCATTTTATTAGGAGCGATAGTAACATACGTCCTTTCATTTCAGATGCTCGGAGCGAAGTGCAATATCACCTTTCAACATTACGCGCTAGAAGCGAGGTACATGTGCTGTTGTTTTGAAATGTCAGCGGAATTTCGGGCTGGCAATGCGAACTCACGCCTTTCTCGGGACGTATACACGTGTAGAAATGCAACGTTTGCTATTTTATGGGAAGTTCTGTTGCTATGGGTTTTTAAAGCGTTAAAGTAATGTTACTGGGGATTGGATTTAGGAAAGGGAATTTAACTGATAGAATGGAGGGCCTAGTATTTAATTTATTACAAATCCCCCCCGAAAAAGGGAAAATCGTCACGTTGAAAGGTGACATTTTCACAACATAATACAGATGACATAATACATATAATAAAGTGAGTACAATTACAATCAAATATAATCAAAATTAACTACGTTATACAATTACATGTCTCTGAATGCAACATTGGTGGAAAGAAGTCACGACAAACAGCAGGGTGGGTGAGAATTAGAACACATCAAGGTTACAGAGTCAAGAGCTTTGTCCATAACCCATCATAAATTAACTTCACCGAAACAAATCCAAAGTTAAATCTCCTGAATCTTTACTATAATACTAAACTCACTCTTATGACTTCGTTGCACCATCACACAAAATATATGAAATTAAAGGAATATACAATGAAATTTATAATGATCATTCAAAATATATGGAATTAACATAGTATGCAATAAGTTTATAATTATTATACAATGTGCAATGAAATTCAAATAACAACTGAAATATTGTTGGCTAATATAATCTAAATAACTTTTTAATTTAATCAAAGTTCTTCATTCAATAATGAGTCCTAAAATAACGTATAATTCTTTGAGTCCTTAAGCTCAGTTTAAATTCAAGTCGTTATACATTGTTTATCAAATAAGTCCTTATTGTATGTGGTTTATATTCAGTGTTTACATTTTACACATGATTTCAAAACTTCATCGTTTACACCAATTATACATCTATCTCCATTTTTCATACTCCTAATCTCGAATACTTACATAAATTTTAAAATAATTCACAATATATAATTCAGAAGATATTTCAATAAGTTCAAGTTCAAAACAACATTACTTTAGACAATATTATTACAAAATTGATTTCTTATATTATTCTGAAAGTTTCACTTCAATTACAGCATAGATTTAGATACCTGTCAAGTGTTTTAACAATGCATAAGATCATAAATTAAACAATTCAAAACAACTTGTTATAAATCCTTAATTAAGTAAATGGGCATCATTTTCACATTAGGTAATTTTCAAAAATATTATGTGCTTTAACATCGTCACTTTTTTCACTTCAAAATATTCAAATTCTAAAATCATTGGTACCAATCATGACATCAGTGACAAACCTGGAGGTGAAATGGGCTATCCTCTGTGATGTCCAACGTGAAAGATTGTTAGTGATCACGAGGGTGCTGTGATGCAAAGACAGCAAGAGGCTCATCCCTCTGCGGGAGGAACTACCCCTTGTGCTGGCAAAAGGTTTCTCCGGTGTCAACAAAAATAACAACTCATATCATCAACATACTTGGCAAAATTAGGGGTAACCTGTGACATGTCATGTTAGCCCTAACATTGACAAAATTTTTCTTTAACTTAGCACATCAACATTTTCTTTTTAATAAATATTCTTTTAAAATAATTCAGATGGTAATTTGTGGAAGGCAAACTAGCATCAAAAATTCTCTAAATATGAATAACTACGAAATTTAGGTAGGCATCTAAATCCATCAAAATTAGGTTTTCTTCATCAACAGTCTGCGTCAACAGTCTTCATTGGGTTATCAAAATATCGTAGGATTATCGGAGTCATAGTCAGGTAGTTATTTGAGTCACAGTTGGGTAGTCTTAATCATCATAGATAGGTTTTTTTTTTCTTAACACTATTAATTTTTACTTGGGATCTTGGGCGTTTTGGGGTTTACTGTTATTAAAATAGGAATTTTACTTTTTCTAGTTGCTAATCGAAAATTATCTGCAGGGTTGAAAGGTCTTAGTCTAGTACAGTGTACAATTTCCGAGGTTTTCTTAGTGAGGGAATTGGGTCTGTTAATTTCAAATTTACTCTAGAAATTTGTTTCAAAATTTTATATGGACCAGAATAAGGGGGAGTAAGTTTAGGAGTATTTGGGTAACGAAACTCTTCGTACATTACTATATCACCTACCTTAAATTTAGATTCCTCAAAACGAGTGTCATATCTTTCTTTATTTACTTCATGATTTCTTATAGTTCTCTGTTTAGCAATCTTCCTCGCTTCTTCAATTGGTGGGTACATGTCTTGATCATCAAGTAAATTTTTGTAGGGTGGTTTTCCATGCATTAAATAAGAAGGGGGAAATTTTGTTACGGTATGGGGTGTGTCGTTATATTCATTCGTTATTTCACGTAATAATTTTGTCCAGGAGACTTTACCAGGGTGTGAATTTAATTTACATTTAAGCCTAGTAATCAGGGTCTGATTTACTCTTTCATTTTTTCCGTTTGTTTGTGGTCTATGCGAAGTAGTTAGCAATTGTGGATTATTATTGTTTCTCAAAAAATGCTTAAATTTGGAGGAAGTAAAAGCACTATTTCTATCACTTAAAATTTTCTTAGGTACTTGGTGTTGAAAAATTTGCGTTAAACAATTAATATAAGTATCTGTATTTTCATTTTTAGAAGCAAAGGTCCATATATACCTCGTGGCATGATCTATAACTATGTGTAAATATTTCTTTGTAGACTCATAATAATTTAAGCCACCAACAGTGTCTATGGCAAGAATTTCAAAGGGTTCACTGGTAGGGGGTAACATTTGTAAGAGACCAAATCTTTTTTGTCTAGACTTCTTATTTAATTGACATACTTCACAATGTTTCACATAGTTACTCACATCTTTAGTTATTCCAATCCAATAATATTGAGGGGATATCAGATTTAACATTGCCGAAACTCCTAAATGTCCATAATTAACATGGGCTTTTTCTAATAATTTTAAACGTAAAGAGAAGGGCACAACAATTTTCATTAAACCTTGTTTTTTAATTGTCCATACATTATTAACTTTTTTAAACTTCTTACCGTTTACATTATCTAAATTTGGATGATGCTCGATTTCTTGCAATGTCAACAATGGGTCACGTTCACGTAAAGTTACATGGTGAGAAATTGGGTTTCTAGTTAACATATCGGCTTCATAATTTGTAGAACCTTTTTTATATTTAATGTCAAAATCGTACATGGACAGTTTAAGTGACCATCGGAATAATCGTCCAGTTGGGTGTTTAATACTTTTTAACCAGACAAGTGCAGCATGATCCGTATGAACGGTAAAATGAGTCCCATGTAAATAACAATAATATTTATCAACAGCGTCAATAATTGACAAGCATTCCAGCTCGGTAATGGCATAATTTTGTTCATAGGTTCTAAGTTTTCGAGAATGATAGGCTATGGGATGCAAACTTCCATCAGGGTGTTGTTGTTTTAAAATTGCGCCTACCGCTTGTCCGGACGCATCCACGAAAATATGGCATGGGTAATTTGGGTTATAAATAGATAAAACAGGTTTAGATATTAGAGCGTCTTTTAAATCCTGAAAAGCTTTCTGGCAATCATCTGTCCATTCAAATTTAGTGTCTTTCTTCAATACTTTATTCAATGGTACTCTTAATTTAGCATAGTTGGGAATGAATTTATTATAAACATTTACGCTACCTAAAAATCTTTGTAAGTCTTTAACATTCCTGGGAGGTTGAAGTTTCTTAATAATTTCTATATTAGCGTTACTCGGGTGATAACATCCCTTTTCCACTTCATATCCCAAAAATTTTATTTTCGTTTGGGCAAATTGGCATTTTGAAAATTTCAATTTTATGTTTTCTTTTTCACAAATCGAGAAAATAGTTTTTAAATGCTCTAAGTGCTCTTCGAAAGAGTCTGAAAATATAATTATATCGTCAAAATAGTTGAGCACAAATTTAATTTGCTATTTATTTAAAATTTGTCTGAGTGTTCTTTGGAATATGGCAGGAGCGTTTTTCCAGCCAAAAGGTAATCTTTTCCATTCATATAAGCCAAAGTTTGAGGTGAAAGCTAATTTTTCTGTATCTTTTTCATTTAGTTTAATATGCCAGTAGCCACTCGCGAGATCAAGGGTGGAGAAAATCTTAGCATTGGTTAGTTGATCTAAAACTGCGTCGATTCGGGGAATTGGTTCCGAGTCCGTTTTTGTAATACTATTTAGTTTTCGGTAATCGATACACATTTTGGATTTTGAATTTTCATCTTTCTTGTAAGCCAAAGTAATTGGGGAAGCATAGGGTGAATGAGATGTTTTTATTAAACCTGCAGCTAAAAGCTCGTCTATTTGCTTCTTAATTTCGGCATTATCTTTTGGCGACGCCCTGTATGGACGAAGGGAAATTGGTAGTTCAGAATTCAAAATTACTCTTTGTGGTTCAAGACGTATACATCCAACATCATATTTATTTTTCGCGAAAATATTATTATACTCATTCAATATTTTGTTCAATTGAACACTTTCATCATCAGTAACATTATTTTCATTTTCAATTTTATAAAAACGAGTATCACAATTTCTATTATATTTAGTATCAAGATTTATAGTATTATGAGAACAAGTATGTGGCACATTAGGATTATCATATGTTAAAAATATATAGCAATTATTAGTAACATTTTCCAAAGACAAAGTAGATGAAATATTATTTTTTCCTTGGTAAACACAAAAATTTTTAAAATCCAAATTAATTTTAAATAGATTAATAATTTCCGACGATAAAATTGCATACTTTAAATTTGTTTCAATAACATAAAAATTAACAAATCTGTTCAACTTACCGATTCGGCATTTTGTAGAAATTATTTTATCAGTTTTTATTCTACCTGAGAGGGTACTGACCTGTGAATTGTCCGATGGAAGAATTTTCACATAATATTTCATTTTATCATATACAGTTCGAGAAATAATGTTAATGGTGCTACCTGTATCTATCAGGCCGATAATCAGTTTAGTACCGATTTTTAGGTGTACGGTGAACATCCATCATTGTCGCTGTTCTGTCACGTTGCTGTTATAGTTGTTTGCATGTTGTGGAGACTGGAACCGAGTCCTAGGACGTTCCTCTTCTCGAAAATTCTGGGGCCATCTATGCCATGGTCGCGGTTGTTGGTGCCGGAATCTAGGTGACTCGTGTTGTGGGAATCTGTCATAGTCATCTCGCCGATCGAACGGTCTGCGAAAACCGGACTGTTGATTATGCATGTCTCTATTATGGTGATCTTTCCTCCTATCGTCGTAGCTGTTGATCATTTTCCTCGCAAGGGAAATCCACTCAGTAGTTGTACCAACGTTACTTATTAAAAATAAATCCCTGTATCTTGTCGGCAATCCGTCTGTGAGACCTTGAATTATAATTTCTTCTTCAAGTTTTAATGCTTTACCGATATTAATTTTCTTTTTAAAATAATCATTTATATTTTGACTTCCAGAAAGGCTCAACCTGCTGAAATCTTCGAATGAAAACTGTTTTTCTTCTGAGAAATAGTCACTGATTTTTATTTTAACTTCATCCCACTTTTGTGATTCTATTAGGTTTTCGATGTAAAATTCCAAAGCCTCGTCCGATAGAAAATCCGGAAATATTTGTAGTTTTTCTTCTTCCGTCAATTCAATAGTCTTTTTCTCGAAGAATTTCAACCAGTTATTAATTTTGACCATTCCACAAGGATTGAATTTCGGAAGATTACTTAATTGATTTGGTGAAGATATAGCACTGATTTCCAATAATTGTTTGTCGTAAACTCCAGAATTATCCCCTTGTTTTTCTTCAGGTTGGTCAGAGTCACGATGATCAGCCAATTTTTTATTTAAATCTTTCGATGTCATTTTCGAAAAGGGAAATCAAAACTAGGTCATTTCATTTTCAAGTGCTACGCTGGCGAACTCCTATTGCGCTTCTCTCAAGGTCGGTATTTCACGCGCACACACATAGTCCAAGGCAATGGATTCGAAGTCCGTTGAGGTTGATACGCACATGAAGAATCGCTTTCGGCTCTATGTAATATAATCATTACATCTCCTTCTTAAAATGCAACCTGAAAAGGAAAACTAGCTCAAATTTACATGGCTGGAGCTAGACTCAGCCTGAAAGGAATTAGAATTTTGAAGCAGTCGGGTCGAATCATTTTATTAGGAGCGATAGTAACATACGTCCTTTCATTTCAGATGCTCGGAGCGAAGTACAATATCACCTTTCAACATTACGCGCTAGAAGCGAGGTACATGTGGCTGTTGTTTTGAAATGTCAGCGGAATTTCGGGCTGGCAATGCGAACTCACGCCTTTCTCGGGACGTATACACGTGTAGAAATGCAACGTTTGCTATTTTATTGGAAGTTCTGTTGCTATGGGTTTTTAAAGCGTTAAAGTAATGTTACTGGGGATTGGATTTAGGAAAGGGAATTTAACTGATAGAATGGAGGGCCTAGTATTTAATTTATTACATATATATATATATATATATATATATATGTGTGTGTGTGTGTGTGAACTATCTGAACTCAATAACATCCCCACATATGAGTGTTAGAAGTCTATAAGATTCCGAATGTCAGTGTAATGTCAAAATTCTTAAAGACCCCTCGAACCACTATGGATTTATGCGTTCTATAACGTGGAAACCACACTTTACAATAACTTTATGGCCACTTATCCTGCGCCCAGGTCAATAGTTCTCGGTTCTAAAAAGCGCGGGATCTAGCAATGAAGTAATCCCCGGGAAAACCGAAGCGGACACGTGAACACCACAAGTGGATACGGGAACTCCACGAACCTAAAGTCGCCCAATTAAAAATTAAATAGTTTAGGCCCTCTGGCGTCAATATCGCAAAACACCCATTTAATATTTCCTTGAACGGAAGACTTCTCTCTCTTCGCTTCTAACTCTCGTTGCTGTCGGACCTGCTGTCTACAGTCCGGTGGTGACACCGCTCTTCTCTTAACTCTGGCATGTAAACACTGCTGTTAACACACCCCGTCCTGGCATGGACGCCGGACAAGTCGAGTGGCCACTGCAGCTAATACCTACGTAATGCCTACTGATTGAATAAAGGTAATTTCCTGGATGTCGTCTGAAATCTGTGTTCCTCTTCTATGGCTCCATGTGTGTTTTTCTCCTAAATTTCTTCAGTGCTTTCCTGGATGAACACTTCGCCGGACTGCATCACTCCCTCGTGCCGACTGCATCTCCTATAAGTTCTACGCAGCAATTCCCTGGTGTTAATCGTTCCGAATGTGATTATTATCACATTTATAAAGTCGACAGGATTCAAACCTGTGCGGGGAAACCCCAATGGATTTCGAGTGTTTAATTCGATCAAGCTGGACCTTTCAGCATAAAGAATCGCACTGGGAGGGGTGTGAGAATTGCAAAATGCTATATTTGTCTCTTCGTTTGTTTAGCATCGAGAGCTATACATTTAGAATTGGTTGGAGATCTCTCGACAAAATATTTCATTGCTACGTTGAAAAGATTTATAGGTCGTCGAGGAAAGTCTTGCGAAATTCATAGTGACTGTACTACTAATTTTATAGGAACGAGTAAGGAATTGAGAACAACCCTGGCGGTTTTGAGAATAATGATAACGTCCATGGTTATGTGTCATCTGAGAATATCAAGTGGATAATCAACCCTCCATCTGCTCCCCATTTAGGAGGACTTTGTGAAGCAGGAATAAAGTCTGTAAAGTATCATCTAAAGAGGTGTTTAGGTACTGTAATTCCAACCTTTGAATAATTTCTGACCTTAATTACTCAAATCGAATCTTGTTTAAATTTCAGACCATTGGTTCCAGCGTCCTCTGATCCTAATGACTTGGACGTTCTAACTCCTGGTCGTTTCCTGACTGGGACGTCGTTAAGTACCCTTCCGGAGCCGGACTTGGTCCAAGAGAAAATGAGCCATACAGATAGATGGAGAAACATGCAGAAATTACTTCAACACTTTTGGAAACGATGGAGTAACGAGTACCTTTCGATATTGCAGCAAAGGACTAAATGGTGCAAGTTACAAAGAGACTTTGAACCTGTTGATATGGGGCTCTTTAAAAGTGAGAATCTTCCTCCTTTACGTTGGAGGTTTGGAAGAGTTGCCAAAGACTATCCTGGAAAGGACGAAAGAGTCAGAGTAGTGGATCTGCGCACAGCTAGTGACATTTGAAACTACCAATTACTAAACTCTGTGCTCTACGTATGATTTGAAGTGTTCTTCGTAATGACTTTAATTTCTTTACTAGTACACTAATTTGTTTCTGTTGTTTAATTCTTTATATTTTCTAGCATATTCTTTGTTGTTGAACCCCGTAGTGCTTCAAGGCTGAGGGTATGTTTAGTCTTAAAGGGTCAGATAGTGTGGGGCGTCCTCGGCTCAGGCAGTCTGCATGACGTCAGGTGCCATTATTGATCCAGTTGGGTTCGTTCGGACCCAGATCCACGTTGGATCTCCTGCCATTATGCAGATTGCTTGGCTAAGCTGCTCCCACCAGACGGCTTTAAATGCCAGGCAGAGAGACTGGCAGGGTGACTCGGCATAGCTCCAGTGTGCCAGCTGCGCAAGGCAAATACTTGTAGCAGAGCAACGTGTCTTCAGCCTTTAATTGTCTTTGAATAAAAACCAATGTACAATTGCATCGGTGTGATTATTGTTCTAATACAGTTCATCTACTTTGGACGGTACACTATCTGGCCAAAAGTATCCGGATATCCCCCTAAAGAAGTGGATCTGGCAGGTGACGTATTTGGATGTGTAACCGAAAGATATGAAAGTGTTGGTAGTGGTTTGTCAGGTCACATTTATGCGTTTGTGAGACAATGAGGAGCTTAGTGATTTTGATCGTGGCATTATAGTGGGATGCCACCTTTGTGGTAAATCAGTTCGTGAAATTTCGGACATTCTACAGAAGCCAAAATCCACTGTGAGTGATGTAATTGTGAAGTGGAAACGTCAAAGCAGTGAAACTGCAGAAAAACGAAGTGGCAGGCTGAAAAAAATTAGTGAAAGCAGCCGTAGAACTCTGGAAAGGGTAGTGAAACAAAATCACAAGTCCTCGTTGATTGAAATCACTCAGGAGTTCTAAAGTTCATCAGGCGTTAGTACTAGCAGCAGGACTGTTCGCCTAGTCTTAAAAAACCTGGGATTCCATGGTCGTTCAGCCGCTCACAAGCCGAACATCACTCCCCAGAATACGAAGCGTCGATTGCAATGGTGCAAAGCTCACCGTCATTGGACATGTGGAAAAATGTTTTTTGGAGTGATGAATCTCGCTTTACAATCTGGCAATCCGATGGACGCGTCTGGGTTTGGCGGATGCCCTGCGAGAGCTTCTTACGTGACTGCATAGTGCCGACTGTTAAGTTTGGTGGTGGCAGCATGGTGTGGGAGTGTTTTTCATGGTTTGGCTTGGGTTCCTTAGTTCCTGTGGTTGGAAACATGAACTCTGGGATGGATGTAGACATTCTGGACAATTCTGCTCTCCCAACTCTATGGCAATATTTCGGGGAGGATCAAAAACTTGAGCTGGTTGGAGTGCCCTGCCCATATTGCTGCAAACGTGCTCAATGGGAGAGAAATCCGGTGACCTTGCTGGCCAAGCATAAAAACAAGCAGTAGGAACTCTCGCTGTGTGCGCGTGGGCATTATCTTGCTGAAATGTAAGCCCAAGAGGGCGTGATATGGAGGGCAACACAACGGGGCGTAGAATATCTTCGACGTATCGCTGTGCTGTAAGGCTACCGAGGATGGCAATCAAAGCGGTCTTGCTATGAAATAAAATGGCACCCCAGACCATCACTCGTGGTTGTCGGCCCGTATGGCGGAAGACACTCAGGTTGGTATTCCACCGCTTTCCGGGGCGTCTCCAGATACGTGTTCGCTGGGTTCAATTCGAAGCGGGACACATCACTGAAGACAATTCTCCTCCAGTCAGTGACATTCCAGGTCGAATGTACACGACACTATTGCAAACGGGATTGTCGGTGTACAGAAGTCAATGGTAGTCGACGCAAGGGGGGCCGTGAGCTCAGCCCCCCTTTCTCTGAGCCGCCTATGAATGGTCCTTGCGGTCACCAGTTGCACGTACGATCGATGATAATGATGAATCTGGGGCTGTGAGTGCCGCTCTGACAATTGCGCGGTTATCACGTTTTGTCGTTTCTCTATGCCGACCGCTTCCTTCTTGACGCCGTGTTCGGCCATGGTTCACCCATTTCTGCCAACCTCTTTAACCCTTTCAACGGCAGTGACGTAATATTACGTCGAGCCCTGACTGTCTCATTCGGGCAGTGACGAAATATTACGTCCAACCTTAGTCGTCTCATTTGGGCAGTGACGTACCCCTGACTAGGCGCTTTTGCTTTCCCAGCGCTGCACGGAATCCGTCCCCCGTTTTCGGAACGATAAAAGGTGCTTGATTTACAACCTCGAACTGTCCGAAATTGGGGAATGAGAACCCCTACGAGTGGTGCAGCAATATACATGTACATCTCCGATTCTGACGCATTCACGGGGTGGAGGAGAAATTTTTTTTGAATAGACTGACGTTGCTAAGTTTGGGGGGGGGGTTGCAGATCGACTTCCCGAAAAGTCACATACGTTCGGTAATTACATCAGTTTCCAAGAAGGAAGGTCAAGAATGAAGGGTGTGGAATAGCTGGCTAGCTGGCTGTTGTAAGGCCACAAGATTCCTACAGAGGCGATGAATTTCCCTAGGATCATAGTCTGGGAGATTGGAGATTTTATTTTTTTTATTCTCTTTTAAACAATTTATTTAATTTTTTTTATTTTCTTTTAAACGATTTTTTTATTTTATTATTTTCTTTTCTTTTTGCAAGCATTAACAAGTTAAAAATTTCAAAGTCAATAATTAAAATTATGATGAAATTTATTACGATTTACGATAAAGTTTTCATTGTAAAGTTTTCATGTATTCTCATAATTTGATAAATTATGTATTAAATACATGAAATCATGATTTTTTTATGTTATGTCAACAAAACTCTTACTAATTGCAATGATACATAAAATATGATATTGCAATGATAGAAGTTCCCTCCTACATTTTCTTTTACTTTACGCTCTAGATAAAGCCATCATAGCTAATAAAATCACATTTGAATGAAACATAATGTAAAAGTGTTCATACATTTACGATTTTCAATGAAATAGGGGTCTATCCACTAATTAAAATGAATATTTCAGAATAGGTATTTAATAATAAGATCTATAATCTATTCTTAACAAAACTATATGAAACATTTTAAAAACATAGTAAAACTTTATTTTTAAGAAACCAATAATCAAAAAGTAACAAAAACTTTATCTCACAAAAGTCATCGTACACTTGTAAAAAATCTCTACATATTAGTAAATATTTTAATTTTTCGTTAAATTAATACTCAGTAGGATGTCCTTTAGCATCCACAACAGTTTTTAAACGTCTGGGGATAGATTGCCCTAGTTCTTTTGTAATTTCTGCATCAATGTATATCCATTCTTCCATCATAATTGTTTTTAGTTCGCTTTTCGTGTGAATGTGTTTTCGTACTCGAACCTCCAGTTCTCACCAAATATGTCCTTTTGGGTTTAAATCTGGCGATTGAGGGGGTATTTTCAAAACTTGTGGACAATTATAGAGACACCAGAGGCGAACGTTGAGAGCCGTGTGCTTATGATCGTTATCTTGATAAAAAACAAAGTTGTTTACAATACTCAAATTTTGGGCTGATAATTTTAAATTGTGTTTTAAAATATTTATATAAACAACATGATTCATTATGCCATCAATAAATACCAAATTATCTCGTCCTGATGCTGACATGTACCCCCACACAAGGACACCTCCACCGCCATGCTTAACTGTTCCTACTGAGTTCTTCGGACTAAGTTCCTAATTTTTTCTTCTCCATGCAATTATGCGCCCATCGAATCCAAAAATGTTAAACATGCTTTCATCGGCAAATAAGACATTATTCCAATACGTTTGGGGCTTATTTATCATGGATAGTGTGAAGGAAAGCCTAAGCTTTCTGTTTTTCTCACTCACAAAAATTTTCTACTGGCAGAACGCCCATATAATCCAGCTGCTCTGAGAACTCGTCGAACAGTTTCAGGTGAAATGGAAGTTGAAAATGTTTCATTAAATTCTGCAGAAACTTTTACAGCACTCAAACGTGGATTTTTCACAAATTTTTTAATTATAAATCTATGATCACGTTTTGTTAACTTTGCCGGGCGATCTTTTCTTACGTTGTTTTCGATCCTATTTTCTTCTTTAAAGTGTTTTATCACATACTGCATAGTACAATGGGATAAATTAAGTAATTTAGCAATATTCCGAATTGATTTACTACTACTATGATGAAAAATAATCAATTTTCGAATGCTGTTTGTTGTTTCTTTACGACTACGAGCCATTTTTAAAGAATAAATAGAATATTACGGAGTAGGCAAGCAAAAAATAAATCAAAACGATATTTTAAATGCCACCAAAATTCAAAAATAAAAATAAAGCGCCAGACGATAATTTTAATTAGGAATTTATCCCAAATTATTTCAGTGTACGATGACTTTTGTGAGATAAAGTTTTTGTTACTTTTTCAGAACTGGTTTCTTAAAAATAAAGTTTTACTATGATTTCAAAATATTTCATGTAGTTTTGTTAAGAATAGATTATAGATCTTATTATTAAATACCCATTCTTAAATATTCATTTTAATTAATGGATAGACCCCTATTTCATTGAAAATCGTAAGTGTACGAACACTTTTGGGAGACACTGTAGTAAAAGATCGTTCAAATTTGTTTGGTTTGAATTTCCTGATTAAAAAACCTTATTTTCATGAGAGTAGTATCCGATGATTATAGATTTACGCACTGAATTTTGAAAAATAGTACATACGGAGAGGGATGTAATTTTTAAACTCATTGGTGTTGGATTCTCATTCTTATCTTTAACTCTGTTCTGAATTGAGTCGGTGAAAGGCAAAGTGGTGCAAGTCAGTAAGTCAAGTGGTGTAAGTCAAAAGCATTTTACCGCAAAAACTACAAATATTCTACTATAAAATGAACAAATTATAATTAATAATAATTATTATGATATTGCAAATAATAATTATTTGCAATTCCACTATAAACTGAACATGGAGATTACATTTTTGCCCTCAAATAAAAAAAGTTGAAAATGTGACTTACACCACTTTGCCTTTCACCGCCTCAATTAATGGAAATTCACATTTTTTTATCATGATGTTTTTAGAATCAGCCTTATAGAGAATTTAGCAACGATTATGTATTTTTTAGTTGAGCTCCCACTACACCTTAACAACGTATATTTATGATGACAGGTAATGGTAACATTCCTTACATATGTTACTTTCTGTTGAGTTTTTTTACAAAAGAAAATATAAAACAAAGTCGCGCAGCGGCTAACTATATATAAATAAGAGTGTTTGTGAGCATGTATGATGTTATTTGGCGTATCACAGAGATTACGAGGTTCGCGAATACGAAATTTTAGGAAAAGGTTCCTGATACACCTATTTAACACACCTCGATGAGCTTTTTTTAATTTTTGGTCTAAAAACCTTTTAAATAGCGAAAAAAGACTAAAAACTGTTCAATTTATTCATAAATCGTTGCCATCTCTCTAGCCAATTTCTTTATTTTCAAATCTCAATTTGAGTTAAAATTTTACGTTACATCACGTGCGAAATCTATATCGGCAAACTACCTTGGCTTTTTAATCGCTGATTTAGTTTCAGATATTTTTAAATACCGAATTGATAATTGATATACATCAAAACATGGAATTAAAAAGGAAGAAAATCGTTTCCATCGTGTTACGAGAACCAGTGACCTCATATTTGGTATTAAAAAAAATTAAGCTCGCAGTAAATTTAAAATCGCCTGCTAAAATAACAATATAGAGATAAAGAAAAGTTTGACTATATATGTATGTATGTGTGCGATGTCCACAGAAATCTATCGCACGCAAGGGGCTCTCACCTCAGAGCCCAGATTTTATACAACACAGAGTGAAGCCTGGGAGCGAAGCGGCTAGTTTAATAATTAAAGCATGAGAAATAGAATATTCAATTTTTAACTTTCTTTTGAATTCAAAAGTTGATTTTTTAACCTTTCAGTGAGGGTACCTGCACAAATCTTACGACAAATTTATTTTTTCTTACATTGTTCTAAAAAACTATGAAAAAAATTGGAAGAACTTCTTCAAAACTTTGCAAATTGCTTTTCAAATTTGCCTCTTATTACTATAATGAAATAACTTGCATTTACAATAACGTAACTAAAAGTAGCGATTTTGGCGCAAAAAGTACGACACACGCTTAGTCGTGCAAAAATTAATAAACACAAAAAAATTATAATTATAAATCTTAGAATAGATAAAAATGTAAATCAAATTTTTAACTTTCTTATTTTAATTTGTTTATTAAAAACTGTACTTTTTTTATTTTAAAAACTTATAAAACTCACTAGATATTTATATGAACTAGCACAACTCAAATATGGATCTCAGAGAAATCGATTTGTGAGAAAATGGATAATTTCAGGCAACACTTATTGCGTACTGCAGAATTTAATGCCAGGCAAATCTGATAGCTTTCGACGTTGTCTAAATAAATAACAGATAATGCTGGTACCGTGCCCCACTATTTGCCGTATTATTAAGGCGCCCATTGGCCTGAAAGACTGGTTTCGTGAGAAAATGAATGGCACCACGAGACCATCCTATTTTACTTGAATACGAGTTAAGTTCAGTTCCCGCTTTCTCGAAGAATTGCAGCAGAAATTTGTCTGGCGTTAGTATCCCGTACCGTTTCAAGTCCCCTTTTCGCGCTGGGGGAAGGAATTGGGGGAGACCCTCAAAAGGGCTAACAGATTTTATGACTGTGGGAGGGTCGCGGAGTGACAAGCAAAGGATACTTCGAAAAGGGGGAATGAAGTGTTATGCAGTAAAAACAAACCTTTCGAGAAATAATCTGGCCGCTTGAAGGGTAGAACTGTAAAGGTTTCAGAAGCCAGGATAGGTGAATTAGTCTTTCGAATTGAGCCGGTGAAAGGGTTAATAGTGGCATCGCTCCTATCCAAATGTCGAGTGATTCACCGATTAGACCAACCGGCTTCTTCGAGCCCAACTACACGTCCTGTTAAATGCTGACATCTGCGCATATTGCTCGCGCACCTGTATGCGCGGCATAGTTACTGTCTACCTGAGTACACGGAAGGAAATTCGCAAAGAATTTATGATCTGAAATCGAAATTTCTCCTCTTTAATATCCTGCCAGTTGTACAGTTAAGATGCTCTGCAGCGTCTACATGTTCATTCATTGGCCGCGAAACTTTAAAATTTTGCATTTTCCATGGAAACCTGTATGCATATCACTTTGTGTCCAATTTGCATGACCCCTTCTTGGTACGTCGTTTTTTTTTAATTAGAGTGTGTGTGTATGTATATATATATATATATATATATATATATGTGTGTGTGTGTGTGTGTGTGTGTGTGTATAACAAATGTATTATCCCGTACGAAAGTATCATATTTTGATAAAATGATATAGATAATATGAATATCATGGGAAGTATGATAACTAGGATTTAGTCATGTTTTATTATTAATTGAGCAAAAACACTTTTTTAAACATCTACGAAATATCTCATTTTCGTAAATTTTGACCTTTTATAATATTATTGAGGATTCTTACTTTTGTGTAAGAGAAAATAGGAATCCATGAAGATTTTAATTATAATTAGAAGTGGTTACAGATTTAAATTGACTTTAAGGAGTTTCAACTAATGATTTTCTTTATATCAGCCCTTTCGTGAGACTGAAATTGAAGGCATTTCTTTTTCAAAATCATAAAATAATTTGAAATATATTACAATAATAATTTTCAAATGATGTGTGTTCCTATTATGGGCATTCTACAATTTTTATGTAAGTAAATCTGAGATGAAAGCAAGCGATTAAGGAAAAAGCATTTTTTTAATTTAATTTTTTAGAATTAATTTTTAAAATTAATTTTTAAAATTATCTTTTTACAAGAAATTATATTATTCACAAAGAATTAAAAATTGTGTTTGGATTAATATTAAATTCCAGTAAAAATATTTTTAAAAAACACTTGCATGGCATTTAATAAAAAAAAAAACAGTTAAAAATTATGCAATTGCTAAATTGTAGTTAGAAAAATAGTGGCAAAAAAATTCCCATAGCTTAACATAAAAAAATTCAACTGAAGATCTGAGAGACCAGTTGATGCAGGGACTCAAAAAATAATTAAATTTAGTTTTTATTTATTTTATACAAAGTACAATATTATTATTATATCTCAGTTAATTTTATTCTGCTAATATCAAAGAAACTCTGAAATGAATACAAGTGTTATATTTAAAATTTAAATTTTCCTCCCTTAAAAAACTAACTCTTCGTGTCAGCACATAAAATGTTTTGTACAGATATTTTCTTTTGGTATGCGAACAAGACAATGATAAATCTCTGGATTGAAATACTGTGGTTGTAATTAGAAAAAGACCAAACTAGGCGAATTTGTAAGTTTTGGAAATACTACTCTCAGCCTTCTGTAAATTGGCATAAAGGACATGCGAAATTATTTCTGTTTCTATTTTATAGCATATTTGCCTGGTATTTACAGTCGCCTCTGAAATGTCATAAATAAATAAGGCATATACTTGATGTTCAAGTCTTTAGGAGCCCTACAATGCATGACTTTTTTTATTCCTGTTTTTGAAAAAATGTATCGTTTAATCATAAACATATCGCCCACTCCTTTCAACTACGTCATATCTAAAAAAATCGGCGATTTTTAGTTATGCTTGTTTTTAGAATGCCCTGAAGGAGTAGTATATCCCTGCAAGATCGTCATATCTCACCGATCAATATTTAGCCACTTGAGAGCAGAATTAAAATTTATTTTCAATACATTTCAATGTACTAACTATGAATGTTAAACTTTCAATGTTAAACTTTCAAATCACTCTCCTGAAAAATCTTGTTTTTTGAGATTGACGTTGTTGAAACGAGTGAGAGATAGATAAAAAATTCTGAAAAAAATAAAAGTTTGTTACGATCACATTCCAACAGATTTTTACTAGCACATAGACTGGTGAGTTTGGAAAACCTTGATATGTAACTTACTAACTTTCAAACGAGTTCTATCCGAAAATGAAGGTTTGTCGATTTGAGAAATGTATATACATAACAGAAACACAATTTCATAGAATATACACAATTTAAAATAATAATGTTTATTATTTACTATTATATATTACTTATTATTTTTATTGTGAATTTCAAGATGATGTGTGTTCCTGTTATGTGTATTCTACAAGTTTTATGTACGTAAATCTGCGGTGAAATCAAGCGATTATGGAAAAAAAGCATATTTCAATTTAATTTTGGAACATTAATTACTATTTACAAGGTATTAAATTATTCACATCTATCACAAAATATTTAAAATTGCGTTTGGATTAATATTAAATTGCAGTACAAGTTTTTAAAAAAACACTTGTATGACATTCAATAAAAAAAAAGAGTTCAAAACTATGCATTTGCTAAAATGTAGTTAGAAAAATACTCAAAAAAATTCCCATAGCTTAACATCGAAATATTCAACTTAAGATCTGAGAGATCAGTTGATGCAGTGTCTCAAAAAATAAGTCATTTTAGTTTTTATTTATTTTATACAAAGTACATTATTATTATTATATCTCAGTTAATTTTATTTTGCTAATATCACAGAAAAACTCTGAAAGGAATACAAGTGTTATATTAAAAATTTTAATTTTTCTCCTTTAAAAAACTAATTCTGTGTGGCACATAAAGGCGTATTTTGTATATTTTTTTTGGTCTGCGAATAAGACAAGGATAAGTCTCTGAATTGAAATACTATGGTCGTAATTAGAAAAAGACCAAACTAGGCGAATTTGTAAGTTTTGAAAATAATACTCTTAGCCTTGTATAAATTGGCATAAAGGAGATGCGAAATTATATGTATTTATATTTTATAGCATATTTGATATTTACAGTCGCCTCTGAAATGTCATAAATAAATAAGATATAGAGCAACTAACCTTGGGTTTTCAGACGAATAGATTTCTCTTCCCCGCTAGGAATCCCGCACAAATTGCTCCGTTAGATTTAAGATGAGTCCTCTTAATTTGAAAATTCACCTTTTCCAGGCTCTAAAAGACGGTAGACGAGATTTAACTAGAATGGCTGGATGACTTTCAGTTCACGGTAGGTTGTGAGAAAGTTGAAGACACCCCAATAGCTGAAAACGTCAACGAAAACGTAGACTTGCGTTCGCGTAAAAAAATATTGAAGCTTTGGCAAAAGTTAAAGGTAATTCGCCGTCGATCCTGATGGCTACAAGATTCCTTCATTTAAGTGAAGCAGCTGCAGTAAACCTCCTACGAACCGGAAGGAATGTACAGGTATCGAATGAAGTGCGCAAGGCAGAGGAAACAGAGCTTCTGAATGGCTAAAATATCACGTCACTCACAAGTAGGCGGTACATATCTGCTTCCAAATGCGGGCCATATATGGTGATGAGAGATCGAAAAAAGTGATGACGTAAGGTAGAAGTAGTTTACTGAGGACATTCTGAGAGCGCAGAGAAACATTAAGTCTAGAGAAAAAGTGGTGTAAGTTCTAGAAGGTTCTATATATCTTCATATCTTCATTTCGATTTATATTAATATATATGAACTTTGTAGTAAATTATCTGCTTATTTTTAAAGAATGTAAAAAAGTTATTTATACCCTAACTAAAATTAATACACTCTAGGATTTGGGTTACCTGTTTCAGGGTCTAACGTTTCTGGATATGTAGATTTGCTTGTTTTGGTGTGTAATGCCTCTGGGTAGCGGATTCGCCTGTCTCAGGGTGTAAAGCATCTGGATAACTCAGTTTCCTTCTGTTTCATACTTATAACCGGCCAGAAGTATGACCTGATCTTAGTCCAGCTCGCAGCCATTTGGGTAGATCCTCCATTCCGTCACCATTTAAGACATGTTTGAGTTCCCAAAAGAGGGGTACCCAGAACAGGTATACCTTATGCCCGGAGTAGTTACACCCTGAAACAGGTAGGTTTATTTGCCTAATACAGCATTTCCTTATTACAGTGTGTGTGTGTATGTATATATAAATATATATATGCTCTGAACACACACACATATTATACTAATAACTAGATTTATAGAATATTTCCCAATTGTACAAAAATTACTTCACATATATGATTATTAAATATAAAAGATCGATCAGGCATTCATTTAGTTGTGCATCGGATATCCACTGATAGTACTAGGGGTACTCATTAAAGAGATTTTAGTTTTGGTGAAAAAAAAATTGGCCTGAATTATTATGTACAAGGTTACCCTAACAGTTAGGGAGGGGGGGGGATCTTAAGGATCATAAGACTACTTTTTTTAAATACCTTTTGAAGATTATCATAAGTTATTGACCGTTTGTAAAAACGATTATGAACCGCTAGACAAGCCTGTGACAAACATTCATGGCGAATATTCATGGCATTACTTTATTCTCAAAATTAAATCAATAAAACAAAACATGGGAGGTTGGGGTGGCCCAGTTGGAAAAGTGATCTGAGGGTTGCGGGTTCGATGCCGGTCTCTGACAAAATTCCACCGCAGTGTACACAATTGGTGGCTGGTGCATGTGAAATCTGTCGTGGCTGCAATGTCCTCCAAGTTCTTAAATTTACCTCTGGAGGTGCGGGGTCAAGTATTCCGGTCTCGTCACTTGACTCGGTTCTAGATTACGGGACCAGCTTGTAGGAGGTAATGCTGTCCACCTATATGGTGTCCCCTGTAATGAATGGCCAGCAGTCTCACCCTTTACTGTGAACTAGGTGTAATAGCCAATCTTCTGGGCATTTGAAATAAAGTCCCATATCCTGTCCAATATCCTGTGTAACTGTACTCTAAAGTAATGGCGGAAAGGTGTGAGGAATGACAATCGAAACGATAGTTTTTACATAGTCAGAAAATTATAACCAAACAGGGCGCTGCAGATTGTAAGAAACGATATTCGAGCCTTTGCAGTTAGTTGGTCATTATTAGCGTGCATAAATAAAAAGCTTACAGAAGAAGGAAATAATTAATTACAACAAAAAATGCAGGGATGATCATAATAGATGATCTTATTATGGCTTCGTGGAGTAAATGTTGATTATATTGCCTTAATTCATATATTAAAAATTTATTTATAAGCCAAAAATGTTTTTAAACCAGCAGATAGTTTATAAATATACTCTTGGCACAATTAACGGATGTATTATCCTATTATACAATGACAATACTACATGATCATTAACATGATCAAATATGAAAGTAAGTTTAAAGCTGGCAAAATCGTAAATTAACGAAAATAATTGAAAGGAAATAATTTTATCCGTATAAAAATGGCGAATAAACTCTCTACTGCAGAAGAGAGTAATGTTTGTAAAATTCGTAAAAGATTAATGATGTGAAATCATCCTGTATTTACAGAATCGCATTTTATCATACTGTATTGACAGAAAAACTGAAAATTTCCGTTTGCTAATCGCACCCCCCCCCCCCCTCCTTCCACGAAAAAAACCCTACGTAGTTTATTTTTGTTTGACTTTAAGATATAGATAAAAAATACTTAAACATAAGTTCATGGCTGTCCTTTTGTCAGAAATGTGTGTTAATGAAGATCTGTGAAAATTTTGCTCAGTGGAAGTAGTAAATCACATCGGAATGTAATATAAAGATCGAATATGAAATTAAATTTAAAGCTGGCAATAATCCGAATCAAAAGAAAATAATGGAAACAAAAAACTCTTAACCGCACTAAAACGACGAACAATCTCTATACCGTAGAAGAATGTAAAATTTCATCCTGTGTTAACAGAAAAATGGAAAATTACCGTTTGCTAATTGCGCATGAAAACGGTAAAATCTGAAGAAAAGCTAAAAAGAGCCGACAGATTGGAAACATTTTGTCACGTTCGTTCATAGCAACGCCACCGTTATTTCCCAAAATTACTTTTAATTGTGTAATATAAAGGTATATCGAGTGATTGAGGCTAAATAAGAATTTGTTTATACAATGCAGCATGCTAAAAAATATATAACTTTGTGTGATACTAATGGGATTATTTACATTTACTCTCGAACAACCTTTCAGAAAATATAAAAACATTCCGAAAGCACGAAATTGAAACGAAAACAAACGAAATACGAAAATAAAAAACGGAAAGGAGGGAAAAAATTGGCATAGCATTAACTTAGCATAGCGAAAATAATGTTGTTTCTAACTTTAAAAACTTACTTTTAGACGAACAAACTTCTTTACACACTAACGGAACGGCCCAATCCAAACTTGTCTCCGGAGTGCTGTGGCGAAAGTATTCAACACGTTGTTTCTCCCGTGCGATGGAGAATTCGATGAAATGGCGCAAAAGGGTTGCATAAATCTTTAATTGTTCCATGGCTCCATCTAGTAGCCATCGAATAAAAAATATCAGCCACCTACGAAAAAAAAATCTATTGAGTACTGAAATTTTAAATATCTTCAAAGACATATATAAACGGGTAAAAATGAAGATGTATACGGAAAAAAAAACTCTAGAATCTAGTGTTAAGATCCGTGAAATACTATAATCTCGGTATGTTGTTAGAGATATCGGCAAACTTGAAAAGTGGGATGATGTGAAGTATCAATACGTCTCTTCAATTATGATAACTAGTTTATTTTGTGTTTGTTATTCCTGAACAATGTCTCTTAATTCTATTTCTTTTTTACATCTAAGAGGTTCTATTTCTTTTTTACATCTTTGGTTTAGAGGTTAAACTAAACCAAAATGCCTTCATCTATTATATTTTTTAAAATAAGGTTATAGAACTAGATTGTGTTTTAAGATAATTACTTAAAGACGTTGAAATTAGAAAAAATAACCTTTTATAAAATAGGAAGTTTTACAAAATTGCCCCCTTTGTTAACGAAAAAAAAGGCTCTTAGAAAATTTAAAAAAAACACACATACACACACTTATTTCGGAATATCGGTAGAATAGTTGTTTTTCTCTATGTGAAATTAATGCTGCTGAAAAGAAACAATGAGCTTTTTATCCGTTCTTTAGTCACAAGGGTTAGAACTTTGATAATACTTTTCTGCATACTGCAATTCGAAGAGTTTCTGTTTTTTCTTCCCATATTCTTTTTTTCTGTGAACCACATTTTTCTTGGCTAATGGGGTTCTAGACAGACCCATTTCAAAAATATCAATACAAAATACATGATAATAAACAGAAAATAACTAAAAGCTCACCTACTGATGGCTAACCCTTTCACGTCTAAAATTCTGAAACATTTGTCTCATCGCATATGAAGAATTCGAACTCTTGACTAGCTACCATATTTTCCTTCAAACTATTCGGTGACATGATCACCTCCAGTTGAGGAAAAATACAATGTAAGTGTGATGTTAATACACTATCTACTAATAAGTATTTTTGACAATTGTGATAGTACCAGTTGTAAATTTATGTTTTTTTTCTACTTTCTTATAATGCGTATATTTTTACATGAGTTTTGGAAATGTTTTACGTTAGTAATTTTTTTGTTGTTCTAATGTTATTAAGAAATTTTAGTTAATTATTTGTGGGTCAACTCTACAAAGAATTCGACAGTTGCCAGAAGCCGCCATTTCTTCATGAAGATGTCTATTTACCCCATATGGAAGAGAGGTGCAGCCAAATCGTGGCATGGAAATATGCTCATTATTTAAACAACAGAAAGAGGCAATTTGAATCTGTGGTACAAACTTTCCAACTATACGTAAAGTTTCATCCAGTAGTGTAGCAAGTAAATGAAACTTTTGCTATTGAATATGTTTCATAGAGAATAATTTCATCAAAATTTTTGAATTTAATAAATAATTTATAGTTACACATTCTAATTGTATACTACATAAAGGCCTACAAACATTACATCATTGCCATTTGTAGAGATAAAAAATTCCCATTAACTGCATGTGATTGTGTCCCCAGTCGAGGAAAACCACTATATTAGTTGTTAGACAATTTTATATTGTTGTAGAATAGCAGGTGGGAGCCTGTATGAGTGAGAGCTCCTAGCTTTTCGTATGTATCTTTTGTGTTTTATTTTCAACACTAGAAAAGCAATGCACTGTGTGAGAAATATGTATCATCTGATAAATTATCAAAATAAACTCGAGTTATCTTCTTAAGATAACAAGAGAATAAAATCATTAAAACAAACTTTTGAGATTTTTTTTTCCTTGTTCAAAATTGACTTTTCAGTCTTTAAGATTGTGTATTACTTGTATTCATTAACGTTCAATAGCCTTTTTTTATTCAGTATCAATTATGAACATATTCCCATTTCCGCATTTTTTATTCTTTTACTTAAATGGGTGATTTATATAAATACAGGAGCTTTGCTTGATATCAATGTTCATTCATTTGGGGTAACAGCTTTTGAAATAAATTTCTAATATTAGTATTTTCCCCATTTAATTTAAAATTAAACTAATTAAAATTAAATTTCAGTACTACTTTCAAGATTGATTAAAAGTATTTAATTTTGTTATTAAATTATTAAATTTTAATTATTAAAAACTGTTGAAATGTGCATTAAAATTTAAATAGTAAGCCATAAGATTAATTTATGAAGCAAAAACACCTTTAAATATTTTATTTACACAACAGCAAAATCAAATATATTATAAATTATTTTTTTTCAGCCTCTTATTTAGGACCAAGGAGAACACACCAAGTTGGAAAACACACACAAAAAAAGAAAAAAAGAAAAAGTTATACTAACTGGCACGCTTCTAACTCATTTTGTTTTTTCTCCCTTTGCATTAAATGAAATCTTTAAAACAAAGTAAAGCAATCTTTTAAACTATAACTTCTAATTAGCAGTTAAATTCCCAGGTTTAAAGGAATATTTGAAACACAGTAGGGGAATAGAGAGCTTAAATTTAAATATAAATAACCATAAAAACTAAAACTATTTTTAATTCTTAGCAATGATCTTGCGCTAATTGGAATTGTTTAGCTTACGCAAAAAATAAACAGATTATTTTCTTTATTACATAGCATTAAAAATAAGACATGGTTTCATGTTTTTTAAAAATATATTGTTTCAGCCGATGAAATAATCTTAAATTTATGTTTAGTTAACATAAAATAAATTTTTTCTCCTGTTCCTAATTAAAGAATGGTGTTTGTTTTTTTTCGTATCAAAACACGAAATATATTTTCAGTAGACTTCTCTAAAGATAAATATATAGGATCTTTTCAGAAATGTTGTACTTCTATCTGGGTTTTTTATGTATTTTTCCCACTCCTGTATATCAAGGAAAAATCCTTTTTATCATTTTTAATCCCCATTATTATAGATGTAACCGATTCTTTTAAAATATGTGAGTCTTAAGCTGAAATTTACAAAGATAAAATGCAAGAACGGGATATTCTATAGTATTTTCTTCAAAGCTTTAAAAAAGGGGGAATTTTGATGCAAAGATATGACAATGTTGAAATACATGAAGTTTCTGCCCGTCTTTTATGTAAAGTAAAGGGGAAATCAACAATTCATCAAAAGAAAAAAATGGATTCTTTGTGTGTATTTTACATTTGGTAATTTCTTTAGAAGTTCTAACTGCGAATAAAGAGGAAGTGGAATATTAATAATTTGAAAAAATGAACTCTAAATAGTTTTTACCAGAATAAAAATTGTTGTAATAGAGAGACAAAACTGAAGCTGAAAGCTTCGTGTAGAGAGCTTGCGCACCGTTACTTAAGATTTTAAGCGAAAAAATATATGGTTTGCATACATTCATAAAACAGAATAAATATATGTTTCCAATGTTTATCGTTATTAAAACAAATTTCAAATAAACGTTTTGCAGCAACTTCTTTGTCTTAATTAGTCTTTTTCATTAGTCACCCTGTGCTAAATTAGATAGATGTCAGAAAATAATACACATATCGGGAGATCTTGGTAAAAGTTACCATATTCAGCGATCTTCGTAGCTCAAAATCAATCAGTGGTTTAGCACCAAATTTGGACATAGAATATTGAAAGGATATGAAGAAGCAATGCGCAAAGATTAGTTCTAGAAATTTTCCGTGAGTACAGTATGACGATTCACATTAAGAAAATATTATTAAAAAAATGGAGTAAATAACTAAGACTAATCTAAAGCGAAATGTTTAATTTTTAATTTTGCGTTTACAAACATTAAAAATAAAACGAGTGAAAACAATAACACTCTAGACGTTGCAAGCAATGTAAAAGCAATCTTATTTTTCTAGTCACAATTGTAGCCAAGATCTGGTTTCCAAAGATGACCCCAGCTTCTGAGTAGTAGCTTAATTAGATCCAATATCTATCACTTAGTCAGATCGTACTCTGATTGCGACACCATTTCACCAAATGTTGCAACATGCAGCAGACTAATATCTGTTCAAGCGTCTGAGCAGTAATGATTCATCACCAAACTTTCCCAACCCTGTTTTAAGCAATAAATAATTTCAGCAAATCGTATTTTGTCCTTTTTTAGTTTTTGTGTTCCTTGAACTTGTTATTGTCTGTTCCAACATCTTGCGTCCTTCTTTCTGATGTATGGATATCAACAGTGCGTAACTATGTACCTCTGAAAAAAAAATAAAAAACTCACTTAAAATAATCAACTTTTTTTACAGTAAACTGCCAGTGAAACGAATAACTCCAGTGTTTGGAATATTTTCTTGTTCGAAATCCCCTGTGATTGAACTCTGTTTTAGCACTTTTTCTATATCGTTTCTTTTCTTTAACTGAAGCTAATATATCCAACTAAAAAAGGAGAAAACGCATGAAGTTAAGTCCATTTTGCTTTTCGAGATAGTCAAAGAGATTATAAAAAACTTATTCGCATTTAGAATAAAATTATTTGTCATGTTTTCTAATTCAAACTATTATAACTTAAAACCACCACAAAATCCCACAGGTCTAAAAACGCCATTAAGTAAATATTCCTGTCCATTTAAAGGTAAATAATATGATATTCTTATGAAAATTTAGAATTTGAGGATTAGATTTTTTTTTTTTTTTTTGCATTCAGCTTATTTTTAAGTTTATTTTCAAGAATAGTATAATGTGTTCTGAGATGATTTGAGATAAAAAAAATGGAGAAACTTATGGTCAATATAAACGAATTTGTTCTTAACAAACATCTACATAGTTAATTATGTTAATTTGAAATAAAATAGGTATAGATTATAAACTTTGTTTCTTACTTGAGTTTCAATATTATTTTGATAATTTTCAGCTTATTCCAGTTCTGCTTTATTGGTATTTGGGAGATTCCAGGTTAACTGTGATAAATAGATTTTTACATTAATATTTATTTACATCTCAAATGCAAAATTACTGACAAAAAAAGAAAAATGTCCATTATTACCCATTAGTGTTTGAAAGTTTAAGGAAGCAACTCGTTAATTCTTCCATTCTTTTTTAAATAGATTTTTTTCACTTTTAAAATTATGTTCGGCTAGGGATTCGAACTTAAGATTGCCTAATAAAACGCTAAGTATGCTCCGTCGTTATGCAATCATACCAGGGCACAATATTCAGTAACGAAACACGCATTCCCCCTTGATTAAGTGTCAGACTAAGGCTCCCCTGACATTGGGCCCAAAGCAGGCCCTGATTTTCTATTAGGCCAGAGCCTATGGGCCCCCGAATGCGGGGTCCCCCCAAAAATTTTAATTTTGAAAGGAAAAAAAGAAAAAATTTCCAATTAAATTTTTTTTTTAATTTTACCTTTTTTAATAGCAATTTTTTTTATATATCCTTTCAAATTTGATTGATTGGTTCATCATATGTATAGTTATATGTATAGTTTATCATATGTATGTTATAGTGTATATAAGGGATTAATAAGTTTTTCTGGTTGCACTGTATTGGTGTTTTAATGATGAAGTTAATATGTTGTATTGCTTTTTGTTATTCGATAATGTTCTAGACTTCTACGCTTCAAATAGCCAATTGTTGGTAAAATAGTACTTTATAGAGAATCTATACTCACTTCTACCCAGACTTGGGTGTATATAATTTGAAGTGGCACTCTATTTGAATTATATACAAACACAGTTTATACATGAAACAATGTTTATTGAATTCGTTGCACATATAATTGGCTTTTACAGCAATAAGCATGCGTACTACTTGTACGGAATGTATAAACACAGCTTTCAAGAACAATATATTTTTATACTCACGAACAGTAAGTCAAACCAGCAGTACTGCCATGTAAACTTCTGGCCCGCTAAGCACTAGCGCAGGATAACACCTTTTCAACCTTAACAACCTTCCCCTTTTTCATTAATGACACTGCGTGGTATTTATACTAAGCGCGTATGCCGAAATTAGCATATCTAAAGCAGCTTCTTTAATTCACTCAAAAGTTCGATTCTTGTGAATCGAATCTTGTGTATACCTTACACTGGCCTCCCTCGAAAAAAAAATTAGGTAACTGAGGTCTGAACGGCTTCAGTTAACTAATTGAAAACGCGTGCTGGTCTGACTTTTTACATAATGGGTGGCAAAGCCAAAAAAAACCTTCCACACGTTGTGTGGAGGAAAAACGCCACTACCATTTTACAAAACTAACCCCGAAGGGTCCAGGTGACACCATCAAACAGTGGATTTGCAGAGTTGCGGATACTGGGCTGCCAACTGCGCCCTAAAATATCTATTTTAATTAAAAGTGACAACACAATTGCACAGCATGACATTTCTTGACTGTATCTGCTCTCCCCCAATGTATAATGTACATGTGTTATTTTTTTGTGAAGTTAGTACATTAGTGGTTAATTGGTATATTGTGCAGTATGTATTTTTTTTTCTAGTCACTACATGTCCCCTTCAAAAATTTATGAAACAACAGTATGCCGTTTTTTTTTTTCAGTGCCTCACCACTTCCCCTCAAAATGTTTACAGCATATACACTGGGGGAACTGCAAACCAATTTGGTTCGGTTTTATTAAAGGGTGGGAGTTAGAAAAAGATAATTGATACAAGACTTGTTCATGAATGCAGCAACTTCCTTGCACCAGTCTGTCCAATCCGTGGAACCTCTCTTGATGGTCGCAGTCCTAGTAAAGGGGTTCGTTGACCGTGTGGGCATCCTTCGTGCAGCAGGTCGTAGGTCCTGAGGCGCTGGTCCGGCTTGACGATGGACAGGAGGTCTCTTGGGAGGAGGCCAACCTTGCTGGGCGGCAGAAATCTTCCGTTTCCTGTACTTATGCAATGGAACTTTAAAATTGTCATTCTTCCTTTTGATAACCTTGTGTACCTTATGTGTACCACGTTCATCCTTTGATAGAGTTTTTGTAGTGCACACCTTACTTTGCTTCGTACTTTTGCTTGTATCGGTATTAAATTTTAATGCAGATTCTATTGTTTCAAATTTATACGCCGCACCAACGTGTTTAGTTACTGGCTTTATCTCTCTACTTGTGTCATGTTTTTCAACAAACTGACTCTGTTTTTGGTATTGGTGCTTATGCAACTTCTTGTTTACCGCCTTAATTACTTCAGTATTTGTAGTTTTAATGCTGGAACCTGAAGGCGCTTTTTCACGTTTTTTATCCCCCTTAACTTTAGTTTTATCCTCTTTTGACGAAAAAGTCTCTTTGAAACTTGCGATATCAGAATCGTTATCATTTAAATTCTTTAACACTGCTTCAGTTTTAGGAAGATTAAGCTTTTCGTACTGGTGCGTTTTAATGCAACCTGCGTCTATAACTTCCGAAGCATCAGCTAAACTACTTACAGTATAACTCTGTGTCAACTTTTCATCCTGACTCTCAGTATGGTTTTCATGTACTTTATTTAAAACCATATTATCAACCTGGCCTACAGCATCCTCATTCGGATGGAAACTTGAAATAATATCATCATTACCTAGCGAGTTCCTACTATCGTTTAAAGAATTTTTATTGTCGTCAACTAATAAGTATTCACTAACTTCCGTAACGCATACTTCGTCATCTACTAAATTTCCTTCATTAACAGATGTGTGAATATCATCTAAAATATCAGGTATAGCATCAATAATATCAGGTATAGCATTAATAATATCAGGTATAGCATTAATAGAAGTGTCCGATGATTTATTTTCTAAACCACTAGCATTAGTATCGGCACTATTTTCAGAAATTTGTACTGGAATTACCGCATCATTCCAGCTAGACTCACTTTCTTTATAAGCCACAAAAATACCCTGACTTTCACTATTCTCAAAATAATGATTACTGCTCGGACAAAATGATACATTTGACCACACAGTTTCAACAGGTTGAACCATATCATGTGAATCAACTTGCCAGTGCAAGTAAGGTGCTTCCATATTATTTACTTTAAGAGCACTAATTTCATTATAATGCCGTGCGCTTCTATTATTTTGCCTGCGGTACTGCTTACGCTGCTGGTTTGAAACTCGCGAAAAATTTTGGCGCGGCTGTATAAAACTTCTCGTACCTGAATGACGGTGAGGGGTAGCGAAGAAATGCCTATTGTCATATTTAGCTAAAGCTTGAAGGAGGGTAACCTTGCTTGTAATTGTTTGATTATCTAAAAAATCTTGAACACTTGGCTTCAAACGTTGGATAACTATTTTTAAGATTATCGCTTCCGTCACCCCTTCTAAATATTCCTCGCACTTGGAAATCTTTTCCATAGCAAAATCTAACACAGACTGACCTTCACGTTGCCTTAGCGAATAAATTTCCGCTTCAATTTCACTTTGATTAAAGGGCTTTGGAAAAACACTAAGAAACTGTTGCTTGAATGACAAATAGTCAAAAATCAGATTACTGCTTTGCATGCATGTGTACCACTGAAATGCACTACCTCTTAAAGCGGCTAGAGCAATTTTAAGTTTATCCCCCTCTGGGGTGCATTGTTGCTGAAAGTAATGCTCAATTTTCTTTAGGAATTGGCTTGAGGGGCCGCCATTGAAGGTGGCTTCGAATGACGCAAAATGCTGAACCATAATTACCCGAGGAAAATTTCCAGCAGGATTTTGTTCTACAACACTCATTTTTAAATAGTATATAAGTACTTGCAACAAATTTATCAATATAAGTACACAGTACACTGTTTTTAATTTCAATTATGTTGTTCGTTACAAATTTAACGCTAACTACCAGGGTATATATATTTTTCGGGCGCCAGTATAGAGTTTCTATACTAAGGGGCACTCTATTTTGTATTTTATACAAATTCAGTTTATACATGAAACAATGTTTATTGAATTCGTTGCACATATAATTGGCTTTTACAGCAATAAGCATGCGTACTACTTGTACGGAATGTATAAACACAGCTTTCAAGAACAATATATTTTTATACTCACGAACAGTAAGTCAAACCAGCAGTACTGCCATGTAAACTTCTGGCCCGCTGAGCACTAGCGCAGGATAACACCTTTCAACCTTAACAACCTTCCCCTTTTTCATTAATGACACTGCGTGGTATTTATACTAAGCGCGTATGCCGAAATTAGCATATCTAAAGCAGCTTCTTTAATGCACTCAAAAGTTCGATTCTTGTGAATCGAATCTTGTGTATACCTTACAACTTTCACAATGATTCATGATTATTTTTTTTTGTGTGTGTCAATTTTGGAAATTTTACACCCACATTAGTGTTAGGGGGCCCCCATCCCGAGTTGTGCCAATAGTGAAGAATTTTATAAATCGGGCCTTGGCCCAAAGCCCTTTTATTTACTTGGACACCTCTATTATATTTATCACTTTGCCGTGTTTTTTACTCACATTTTTCACTAACCTTTAAAGAAAAAAAACAAATCTTAGGGCTCGAGGTAGCCTGGCCAGATATGGGCACGTTAAATGCGAAGACCGGAAAGTCCCTCTATGAGGTCAGAGAGGCTGGGCGGGGGTATGATCCCCCAAGATGCCACTCCTGGGGGTGCTAGGCCAAAATTGAGGTGGCAGATAGCTAAATCAGACTCCGACCCTTGTGGTGCCATTATAAACCGGAGCCCCCCCCCCCCCCCTGAGCCCGCTAGCCTATACGGACCAGGTCTGGAATAAATTCTGGCCAGCGGGCATTAGAAACAACAACAGCAAAATCTTGGACAGCTTAATCGAACGCGAGGTCTCCTGTTTTTCAGACGAGAGTCCATCACTATTATACTGCTCATGAGCCATACAATGATTTTCCCGATAAGACCTCACAAACTTTTTTTCTTATTAGTGAAAGATTTAGAACTTTCTGTTCTGTATACTTGCAAGAATGGATGTTTACTTACTCAATTTATGTCTCCTTCTGGGCCTGATGCCACAGCTGTTCCTCGATACTGAAACGTAAAATAAACGTAGCCATTCTGTATTTGGTGAAGAGGGAACAATACCATATCTGTGCAAGTGAAATTGTCCTTTATCAATATAGGAGATAGTAAGTGTTCTTTCTCAGCAAAGGAATGGTTACGTGTCATTGTCTGTGCACGAAAAATATTACTGCATCATATCGAGGGAGTAAAACGGCATAGTAGTTTATACTGGCGAAGGACGGCACATTACTTTGTATCGGAAGTTCGACGACACAATGTTCTTACAAAGAAAGACGGCCGAAAATCTATGATGAATATATCTACGATGTACTCAGTCAGTATGCGTGAATCGTTCCAAAAATGAATCATAAAGGTCCGCCGCATCTAGGACATCTACCAGCCGGAACACAAGGGAACTGATGAAATACTCCAGGTACTGTCAGGAATGCCATAAACTATATATACGAACAAGTCAGTAACGTAATGAAGATAAATACCTTTGAAGTCTGGACGCTTCAGTTCGTGTTTGCCGATAATTGATCGTGAAGTGGTGGCAGCGAAGTAAAGCAGATAACCGCAGGAAGTTCCATCGTCGACTACTTTCCCGGCAAGATATTAAGTCACACATTAACTACACTTAACTCACTTTTTCTAGGTCGACACAAATTTTTCAATTAATTACTAGGCCTTACATAGTACAAGATTACTGCAGTACATAATGTTACTTCTTCAGTGAAGTTCTCATATAACAGCAAATTCAGTTAGAAGACAAAATGACCATCATGGTCTATACAAATACATACATCGAAAATGGTATAGCCTCCTCACAGAATTAGGCAAAGGCGGCATTCTGGGGGGGCTTCTAAAAGGCACGACTTATAAATATAGCAAAAAAATCGTTATCTCCATCAAGAGTGTGTGTATTCAAGTTCTTCTCAGACAATAGTATATGGAGCGGGGGTTACACGAAAGTTGTGTGCCAAGATGCCAAGCGCCGTAGCGTACTTAGGGTGAAGGCAGGACGCGCATTAAGTTAAAAGGGCGATAACAGGCGAAAAGTTGCAACCATCTGCTTATGACGTAAAGGCGCGGCAAATTTAAAACGCGCTGATTGGCTGAGCAGGTGAGACCTGGCGACTTTTGAGATTCACCAAAATTTGTCGATTTATCGCCAAAGCGGTTTTCTCCGAAGCTGCACAGAATGAATTGACGGTACTGCCTTTGGGGGCATGTGAAACGGCGTGCATTATGGATACGTCACCTTGAGCGTCGTGTAAATGACTAACTGCTTCCGAAAGGGACTTTGATAGATGATAGATCGCTGTTTGTTAGCCCGTAAACAGGAAACCGTAGTTTAAAGAAATTCTTGCAACAAGATAACCGTAACTTGGGAAAAATAGAACCGTAATGGTTTCTTCAACAATATCGAGCTGATTCTATTTACGCACAGATGTGCATGAATGAGCAACGATGTCCTTAAGAAAGACCACCTTGAATTCAAAGCAAGGACTTAGAAACAGACCTGTTAACGTAAAATATTGCTTGACAAAGTGACTGAATTAAAGAATTTCCTGATATTAAATAAATTCTAGATTAAATTGGGGCAAAATTAGCACACATTAACTGTAGCGTTAAATTCCACGCTACATTAATGCATACAATAAATTAAGAAATCGTAGTCGTTTGTATCGTTTGACAGAATTAAAAAAAATACTTAGCAGGCAGTATTTTTCTACTTGAGTCTATATGCTTATTAATTAACTGCTATATTTTAAAACGCAATTCTGTATGTCAAAATATATATACAGCACCGTTTATATTACCGTTAGTATGAAATCATGTGAAAAACCTATTATGAATACCTCTTATTTTTCTGCTAGTTTAGACATCTTGAAATTTATTTAACGCACACTTCGTTTCACACATTTAAACAGTGTGAGGAAAATCTGAGTGAAGTATAAAATCTAAGTTTAAACCTTAAAATTTTGAAAGGCATCATATGTAATAGCTTTCAGACTCAATTTCTTGTTTCGTGATAATGTTGCCACTCGTGAAGACATACCTACCTAAGCACTAGACTTGACAGATTTAAGAAAACCTTTTTTTTATCATTACAACTTTTCGGTCATATAAATTCATTCATTAATCTTAAACAGCAAAGACGTGCCTTGCTATTATCATAAACTGGGCAACTCGAATTCCCTGCCCAGTCTATGGGATAGCATGCCGAACTATGGCTAAGGCCGTCTGCACACGGAGCAACTCAAAAGAAACTGATAACCGGCTCCAATCAAGAACCAGTCCGTGATGAGTCGTAACTTATGTAATTGAATGGAGCCACGCACACGGTGCAACTGATTACAAAACCGTCAGCAACGCGTTTGTAATCAGTCGCAGGCAACTCAACGTGTCGAGTCACTACCAACTTCAGTCGCCAGTTTCTCTTGCGTTGTGCGTGTTATTACACAATCTATGTTACAGCCGCTCTTTTGGCAAGCTACCAAATGACGTACACGAGAGTCACGTGACTTCTGCCTAGCGATAAAATAAAATTCTAACGTTTTTTGTTGTATGGAATATGTTGTATGGAATGGAAGAAGGTATCTCAGGGTTACGTAAAATTTCTCAAAATTAATTTAACGCTTGAATTGAATTTACTAGGGTGGACAATTAAAACAATAGATGAGTTTATTTTTGAAAACTAAAATCCCGTTTTGGGCAGGAGACATGTAATTAAAAGAAAAACATGATAGAGAGGGTGGGGGAGGGATTATGCAAGCATTCATGAAAGAGAAGGATATCTTTCACATCTACGCTCGATTGCAAGAGAGGTGGGTGGGATCAGATCACTATGCGACACGGCAAGATGAGTAATACCTATCATTTATAACTTCACTCCATGAAAACCAACAGGTTAATTTACGTGTCTGAGTACCAAGTTGATACAGCATGAGTAATATCAATGATAATGACATCATTCATTTAGTGCAAATAAATGACTATGAGAGCAGACTAATTCTCGGCACTATAAGATGAACCAAAGGATTTAATGTTTGTTTTAAACAACGAAGAAGTATTATTAAGGAAGAAGAGGCATAAAGAAAGTAGAGGTACTTTACTTTGCAAAATAATATAAGTCGAACAGTATAAGCATAAACGTGTATCGTAAGGGTAGTCTCTTAAACAAAAGGGAATCTCAAAAGTGAATTTCACATGGAAGTTAAGGAGAATATTACAGTGAAGAATTAAAATGGAATATAACAGATTAAACCATATAAACACCGTAAAGCAAAAAAAGCAGTCCATCTGGCAGAGCCAAATGTAAGGCCTTTTATGTAGTTTTTCATTGGTAGTAATAAATCATGGTAATAAATAAGAGGGATAAATTAAATAAATAAAAAATGAAAAAAACTGAATTAATAAAAATTAAATAAACTAGCTAAAGAAAAGAGTAAAAAACGCAAGCTCGGTAGTAACAGCACAAGCAACTTCGCGATGAGGTTTCCTCAGCATGGGTCAGCCTTCTTCAGTGTTCGCTGTTAATACTCAATACTACAAAATACACAATTGAAAGTTCTCATTCTACGAGGCAGTAAAATATCATTTTACAGACTTTCTGGGAATGGCTTTTACTGGTGAGATGCTGTTTGGGCGTTTTAACATCTATTAGTACATTTGAGAACATAAAAATTTACTCACGAAATCCTCGTAAAATATTTAAATTAAAAATCCCAGTAAAATATAAATATATAATAAAAAATAAGTGCTTATTTACACATTCTAGGAACTTTAAAAATAAAAATAGAATACAATGCTTCAAGATGTCGATAAAATTTTTTCTAGTAAAATATTTGATAGGTCAAACGTTTTGAGGTTTTTCTTTATCGCGCGGACGAAGAGATATCATTTTCAGATATCCCGGTTCATGAAAATATCTGGAAGAATGTATTTCCCACAGTTATGTCTGCTATACCCATTTTATCCCACATCAGGTAAAATGAGTATTGCATAGTTTAATTATGGAAATTGTATATTAAATGGCCTTAAAAAGATTATTAAACGAAAAAATTTTGAAAAAAAATGTATTAAATAGTAAAAAACAAGTAAAACACCTCTGTTCTAATTTTAAATTAACGTAATAAAAAATAAATAGAAAAGGATTCAGATTATTAATTTTGCAATTTTCTGTCTTATTTTTTTAAAATCACCATATTGCCAACAAACCTTAGTGAACAAATGTAAAATGCATATGAATGTTCAAAGTCTGTTAATAAAAAATTCTTGATTCTTAAATGCCGGTTTATAAAGAATATTTATTATTTGACTTTTTTCACTGAAGTCTCTGTCATTCCCGTCAGAGGAAACACATACGCTTGTGTGTTTATATATACTTTTGATTAAGCAAAATCATAACAGAAGTGTGAGATTACCTATGAATTACTGATTACGTCTCTCATTTTTTCTCTACAAAATGTTTTTTAAGGTAGTTCCCCCCCCCCTCCCGTTTGCTTATTTTAGCTTTTGCATGCTGATGCCCACCGATAATATTTAAATAACTTTTGGACATATTTTTCAAATTAATGCCCCACAATATAGACTAATAGTCAAAATTCTTAACGTTTAATTTTCTCGCATATATTATTTCTTTCTTACGCACACACACAAAAAAATATCTATTGAAAGGGTAGCCGTGGTTGACAAGGGGCATAGGCGTAGCGTCGGAGGGGGGGGGGCACATGCCGCCCCAACTTAACTTGAAATAAATTAAAACGTAAATAGAAGTTCAGTTAAAATCAGAAAATCGTAGAAAACTTTTAAGAAAGTTGGTTTTTTCCCCGCTATTTCAAACTGTGTTATTCCCCGATTTTTCAAACTGTGAAACTGAAGATTCCGATTATGTCTTTATCCTTGACATAGATTTTAACAATGATATGATCCCTAACAAAAATTCGATGCTATATTTTTTTCTCATTTTATTTATGTTATATTTATTTTTCTCATTGTACAACTTTTGAAGGCTATAAAAAATCATAATAGTTCATATTTTAAGGACCGCCAGGCGGTCAATGTGGGGAGGAGAGCCTTAGCGGAATTCAATTCTTGCCCCCCAAAAAGTTAGAAGCACGTTATGCTTATAGTGCCTATAGTGACCAGGGGTGCCCGATCTCATGCATATACACTATCTACCAATAAGTATGTGGACACTTTTGATAGGAAAGAAAAACAAAATTTATTCATATTCAATAGTTGGTAGAGCCTCCACGAGAGGCGATTACAGCCTCAACCCTCCGGGGCATGCTTTCCAAAAGTTCATGTATGACGGCTAGTGGAAATCTTCCATTCAGCTTGGAGAAGACGTGTAAGTTACTGCAGCGATTTTTGACAGTTGTTGCACCCCTTAATTCGGCAATCCAACTCGTCCCAAAGGTTTTCGATAGGGTTCAGGTCTGGGCTCTGGGCAGGCCCATGCATTTGGTTAACCCCATTGTCACCATACCAATCCATGTTGGACCTCGCAACATGACAGTTGGAGTTGTCGTCCTGGAAGTAACATGGGTCCAACCCGTAAAACTGCCACAACGTAGGAAGCACATTGACATCTAAAATTGTGCAATAGGCGTCGCCGTTGAGCTTACCATGATTTGAGACCCAGTCCATATCAGGAGAAACACTCCCAAACCATAATTCCACGTCCACCGAATTTTACTGTGGGCACAATGCATTCTGGCAGGAGGTGTCCTCCAGACAGACGCCAGACTCAGACCTTGCTATTCGAACGGTAGAGGGTGAACCTTGATTCGTCGCTCCAGAGAACCCGTTTACATTGATCTACGGTCCACTTTCGACGTGCGTACACCACATTAATCGAGCAGAGCGCTTGGACTTTGTGATTAAAGGCTTATGGGCGGCAGCACGACCATGAAAACCAATCATATGTGTTTCCTTACGGATGGTATTCATAGAAACCATACTCCCGGATGCTTTTTGAAACTCTTGGAGTATGTGGGCCATAGGTTGGGTGTGGTTCTTCCGAATTTCTTTGGACAGCACCCGTTGGTCTCTATCTCCTAGTTTCGTGGATCTGCTGACTCGAAGCACATTCCCACAATCACCGTTCCCCTTCCACTTCTGAATCACATAGGCCACTGTCGATTTTGGATAATTCAGCTCGCTAGATGTCCCTTCAGGATCGGCCATTTCTGTGATACCCGACGATTACACCTTTCTCGAAATCAGATAACTGAGCACTTCGTGGCATATCAGGACCGCAGATATCGTTATTTGCATGGGTGTCCAAATACTTATTGGTAGATAGTGCGTGCGCGCGCACACACACGCTCACATTTGCAACTAAATAGGGAAAATGCAGATGTGCTGAGATGAATATTGATTTAAAGGAAGAGCAATTTCAGATATGCTATTGCTGAAATATAAAAGGGAAGATGTAACTCATATATTTCAATAATTCTGGTATGAATAACAGGTCCCGAGACCTTTTGACCAGAGTTGGAAAATAAAAATTGTTTTCCCCTCTTGAACTCTCATCTGAATTACAAAGGATACTTAGAAGTTCAAGTATGAGAATGCATCACCCTCCTACACATTATTTTAATCATTTATAAGTAAGTATAAACAAAATGTAAATATTTTTTTAAAAAGAATTTTTTAGACTAAACATGTTTCCCTCTAGATGTGACGTAAATACAATATCTACTTAAGCATTCTTTAAACAAAGAGAAAAATATTTTTCATGTACATGTGAAATAGTGATTAATATATTTCAGAATAAAAGTAAACAAAATATCATAGGTTTCCATTCATATTTTATTAAGAATCAAGAAAGAATCACTTTAATCCCAATTACAATAAAAAGAGGAAAAAATGATTTACATATTCAACTATACATTTAAATGTGGATGATATATGAAATCAACATTACAATGATACAATGACAGTTTCTAAGGCATTAAAAAATATTTTGGGGAGAGTTCAAAGTAAACCCAGGGAACTGCCATAGTTAATTCCCTTTCCCATAAATTTGGGAGTATATGAATAAGACTTAAACTCTCAAATGATGCATGCCATCATCTCATGAGAATGACTGTACATTTGAATGTAAATGGTATATGAAATGAACTTTACAATGATACCATTTCAAATATACAATGACAGAATGATACACAGTTTTTTCTTAAGGCATCAATAAATGTGTTTTGAATAGTACAAAGTCAACACAAGGAACTAATTCCCTTTTCATAAATTTTGAAGTATCTGAGCACGATATAAACACTCAAATGATGCATGTCCTCATCCCATTAGGATGACATTAGAGGAAGTTTGGAAATGTACTTGACCTATGAACTGTGTGTAATCATCTGTAAAGAAAAAGGGTATATCATATTTTAACTCTTAACTCATTAGTAATAAACTGTTAATGAAGATATTTAATATGATTAAGACCTTAAGATATTTTAAGTGATCAAGGGAGAATCTGTACTTATTTTAGCAAATAAATCTCAAGTGAAATTTGATACTTAGACAGGCATTAAACATAAACATTCCAGAAAATAAGAAAAGAAAAAAGTTAATGCTGACAATTTTAGAAAAGTTAATTTTCAATGCGAGAAAAAACTATTGATTTAAATTATGGTAAAAAAATCTATATTTACCTAGTGTAACTTTATTTTTAATATTTTATTATTTCACAACTAAACAAAATTTTCATTTTCGTACCTCTAGAATTGTGATGGAAACCTTTGGCAGTAAAATTATTTTTCTTTCTCTTGTTTTTTAGCAGCATCCACCTAAATGAATGAAAGCAAAAAGTATAGATGTAAATTAAGAAATATAATGTTCCTTTGAAATGAACATATTTTAAATCATGTTTAAAACTGGAGTGGTACAAATTTCTTATTCTAAATGACAGACTTTTTAGAAATTTGGAAAGTTAAGTCAATGCTCATAATTAACACTCACAAGTTTAGTTATCTTTTGTATCTGATTTCCATCATAAACATCTTCCTCCTAAATGAATGAAAGCAAAAAAGTGTAAATTTAAATCAAGAAATATGTTACAAATTTGAAATTTAGTATTCTAAATCAGGTCAAAAAATTTGAGTGGTAGATTTAATAATTCTAAGTGGCAGTCTTTTCGAAAATGGGGAAACTTAAGTCAATGTTCATCAGTAACACTCACCAGTTTAATTTTTTTCAAACTACTTTGTCTTTCATCCTCCTCCTCTTCCTAAATGAATGAAAGAAAAAAGTATAGATGTAAATTAAGAAATATAATGTTCCTTTGAAATGAACATATTTTAAATCATGTTTAAAACTGGAGTGGTACAAATTTCTTATTCTAAATGACAGACTTTTTGGAAATTTGGAAAGTTAAGTCAATGCCCATAATTAACACTCACAAGTTTAGTTATCTTTTGTATCTCATTTCCATCATTATCATCTTCCTCCTAAATGAATGAAAGCAAAAAAGTGTAAATTTAAATCAAGAAATATGTTACACATTTGAAATTTAGTATTCAAAATCAGGTTAAAAAATTTGAGTGGTAGATTTTATAATTCTATGTGGCAGTCTTTTCGAAAATGGAGAAACTTAGTCAATGTTCATAAGTAACACTCACCAGTTTAATTTTCTTCGAACTACTTTAAGCGATAATAAAATGGATGCTATTTCATTGATTAACTCTCTCATATCGGTTTCATCTAAAGAAGCCTCAGGACAAATTAAATTACAAACACATAAACACACGTTTACGTGTTACAAAAAAAAATTTCGGTGAATAGACCCCAACAATGTCGTTTTGACGCACCGTTTATGCCTAGTCGTTCTACTGATATATTGTCACCTATGAAACCAGATGAACCTAATTTTAAATATTATTGTCAATGTTACAGAAATATTAGAATCAATCTTGAAAATAATGACTATCACGACATGGATAGTTTTTATCAGCAAAATAATATTTCATCAGATAATGAATACCGCAATATTCTTCGAGCAGGAATCAAAAGACCAAGAGTGTTTATAAAACGTGAACCTAGTGAAAAATGGCATAATCCCTTTAATCCATTTATCCTAAACATCGTAAAATCTAATATAGACATCCAGTTTATAACTGAAGAATATTCATGTGCTCAGTATGTAGCTGAGTATGTTAATAAAACAAATCGCGGCATAAGTAATTTACAACGTGAAATCATCAAATGTATGGATGAACATCCAGAGTTTGATATTGTCGAAATAACAAGAAAATTAGGAGTCGAAATGCTGAACAGTGTCGAAATAACAAGTCAGGAAGCTGCCTGGTATCTTTTAAGAGAACCTATGTCAAAAAGTTCAGCTGTTATAGTATCCATTCCAACAGTGTGGCCTGATGATCGACAAAAACTTAAGAATACAAATAAAGAGCTTGATGCAATGGGAATTCAGGATGATTCAACTGATATTTGGAAAGAAAACTTGTTTACGAAATATGAAAAAAGACCTGAAGAATTGTATAATGTCACGCTAGCTCAGTTCGTCGCGCATTATACTTTTAAAAGTGAAGGATCTTATTTAAAAAGAAAAATACCTCGTATAATTCGTTATCATAATTATGACATGTCTCAAAGTTTGACGGAATACAAACGGGAAATGGTTACTTTACATATTCCATTTAAAAATGAAGATGAAGAAATTTTAGCAGAAATGAAGTTTATTGGTATCTACGGCAATAATGAAGATTTTATTTTACAACGCAGGAAAGAATTCGAATCCAATTTAGATATTCAAAAAACTATAGAAATTTGTCGTAATTTGTGTCGTGAAGGCGGAATTGATCATAATAATGAACAAGAAGAAAATTATATTGCCGCCGAACAAAATCCATTTCAGCATTTATATAATAATCCAAATGCAAACGTTAATGATGATATCCGTTCAGCAACATTACATAAATTGGGACTTATTGCGAAAAGAAGAGAAAATTTAATGGCCAATGAAGAATTTTATAATTTGATGAGAATGGCTAGCGAAAAACAAAAAGGGCTTCTGCTTCACGTCATTTCACATCTTTTATCATCAGATCGGACTCCTTTTCAAATATTTTTCACAGGTCCTGCCGGATGCGGTAAAACCTTTGTCATCAAACTTTTAATGGAAATTTATAATCTTTATACAGATAATGACGGTTACTGTAATGCATATATAACTTGTGCTTCAACTGGTAAAGCTGCAGTGGCAATTGCAGGAACGACTGTTCATACAGCTTTAAAAATATCATTATCCAGATTACTTCCTTTAAGTAATGAAAATGCCCAACAATACAGAACTCTGTTCAAATATATTAAAGTTATAATTATTGATGAGATCAGCATGATTAGCGCTCAGTTATTACTGAAAATTGATTCCAGATTAAAGCAAATAACTGGAAATTTTGAATTGAATTTTGGCGGGTTAGATATTATTTTCATCGGAGATCTACGTCAATTACCACCAGTTTGCGCTACACCCATTTATAAACAACCCAAACAGACTATTGTTGGACCAATATTATGGCGAAATCTAAAATTTTATGAACTAGATCAGGTCATGCGTCAAGTGAATCAACAATTTTCTTCTATACTTACGAAAATTGGAAATGGTGAGCGTCTTGAAGAAATCGAAATAGCTCTAATTGAATCCCGTTTTTGTACCGTAGAAGCTGAAATTAGGTGTCCTCAAGGCATACAATTATTCAACACGAACCATTCGGTCACTGAGTACAATAATAAAATATTGAATTCGTATACGGAGAAAATAACTTCAACTTCAAAAGATGTATATATTGGCTGTACTTAAAAGAACAAGAAACTTTCGTCCACCAAAAACTTCATAAAATGTCTTTAATTGATACAAATGGATTGCCTTATCAAACGATTTTTGTGAAAAATATTTATTACATGATTACCACAAATATCGACGTCTCAGACGGATTAGCGAATGGTGCCGTGGGAAAGTTAGTTCATGTAGAGACAGATGACGATGGAGTGGTTAAAATAGCATGGCTCGAGTTTCCAGATTTACCTCAAATAGGTGAAAAACTAAGACGCAAAGCAGCAGGTCACGCAGCAGAAAATAACATCAGTAGAATGGCTGTGCCAATTGTACAAAGATCTTCCAATATTCCACTCAACAACAATAAAACTGTATTTACTAAACGTACCCACATTCCACTGGTCTGTGCTTGTGCTACCACAATTCATAAATCGCAAGGTAGCACGTTTTCGGAAATTGTTTATGAATACGATCGACGTCACAGTCAATCGTTGTTATATGTTGCTTTATCCCGTGTGACGAGTATTGAAGGATTACATATAACAACGCAGAACAATGAAAATATATTTTACCATGGTCGAAGAACATCGTCATCAACAATAGATTTACAAACGGAATTCAAACGGCTTTCACTAAATAAATTAGAAACTTTAAATGAAAATTTAGTTAATTTTATCAATAGCAGAAAAGGTTTATCTGTATTTACTTTCAATTGCCAAAGTCTTAGAGCTCATGCTAACGACTTAAATGATTTAATTGTAAAAAATTCAAATGTCTTAGTTTTATCTGAAACTTGGCTAACCGATGAAGATGAAAATTCCGTTCCTAATTTCAGCTGCATTGTAAAATATAAACGGCCTAATACTAGAGCAGGAGTTGTTGGAATATTTCATAATTCTAACGATCTCATCAACATTCTAACTCCATCTATAGATTTTTCTATTACACAATCCAATGTCCAAAGTTCAATAGCATCAACAGTTGGTGACTTGTGCATGGCTCAATGTCAAATGGAAAATGGAAGAAACCTTATTATTGTAGCATTGTATATTTCTCCTAATCAAAAGCTAAATGATATTATTGGTTTTCTTCATCTTTCATTATTATCGTATACGATAGGAGGTGCCGCTTTACTCCGTAACGATAATGATAAAATACCTATGATTTTAAGTGGGGATTTTAATGTCAATTTTGCATTAGACAAATCTGCGAAGCTGGTGGAATTTTTAAAAGATAATTTAAATTTAGACATGCAAAACAATCCACAAATTTCAACAACAAAATCAAATACAACAATTGATGCAGTTTTCACAAGGTTCCTGGATCATGTTGACTGTAAAATATGTATTTCTTATTTTAGTTATCATAAACCTTTGATTACAAAAGTGTATAATAATAATTGTCTTTAAATAAACGAAGTTGAATAATAATAATAATAATAATACTTATAATCATACTGTTTTTTAAATAGCTCTATAATAAAATTGTTTTTATTTAAAACAAAAGATTTTTTTTCTTTTGCTCATACCTCATCTATCCTATTTATTTTAAACACAAAAAAAGCAATTATATATAACATGAAGAAGTTTCACTTCTTACGCGTGTACACTGATACAAACACCTTTTTTTATTTTTTATATGGGTTATGAATACTATACGTATCTAATTAAACAGCATACAAAGTTATTAAGACAATTGCAGACCTTGGAAACGAAACTTGAGTGACGAGCATTTGGTGAGCATTTACTAACAAAATGTTGAAAAGTACCCCTAAACTTCAAAACTCTCTAACTATTTACTTGGGGAAGATAAATTAGCATAACTCTATACATTTTTGAAGAAAATTCTTCGCTCTACAACTTTCTCTATCACGAGTTTTCTGAGAAATGGAAGGGGAAAGAGTTAGAAGAGGAAGTTTGACGAGATACCTGAACCACTACCACTTTTTTTGAAACATTTTCATATTCAACGGCTCATATCTCGAAAACGGTAACACTTGGGTTCAAACATGGATGTACCATTTTTAAGGGAATATTATAAGCTTTAATTTTTAGGTTTGACAATTTTCTGTTCGACGTACCGTTTTCGAGATAAACGCCGAAAAAAGAAAAAAGTGATTTTTGGACCACCCCACCCCACCCCCCGCGGCGCCTGAAATCGAGGGGACTTTATTACACGTTGTTCAGGGAACCAACCCCTACACATTCCTGAAAAATCTCAATCCTTTCATTTAATGCGAAAGTAAAACCTAATTTGACTGGACTATAACCCCCCCCCCTGCTTTGAAAATTTCTGCGTACGCTGCTGACTGCTGGCCATTATAATTGCAACACCATGAAGAAGGAATGATAACGTCAAATTCACATGAAATTAAGATGCTGGAATATGCAAATAGTTTGAATTTAAGCTAAGTCGAACGAAGCAGGGGGGAGAAACGGCATCTAGAACCCTCTACAAAATTAGAGTTACGCAGCGGGTTTCTCTTTGGAAAATCGCATTTGAATGTTGTGCATTTGTGAGAAGATCGTGTTATACCTCGTATGAGACGAAGAGACGGCTACCAACCCCTGACGGAATTTAAAAGCGGCAAAATCGTGGCCTACCGACAGTGCGGTTCATCATTCCGCGATATTGCTACTTGCATTGGTCGGAAACCAACGAATATGATGTGATAATTTCTTCCATGGGTTCAGGAGGATCATACTGAATGCCATGCAGGATATCAACGGCCTACCACCAATAACGCACGAGAGGACAGACATTTTGTCAGATCGGCCATGCAGGATCGTACAGCAACATCACGGACCTTGAGTCAGTAAATGGGGTTGTTTCCAGCACGACAAGTATCCGCACGGATAGTGCGATGACGTCTGGAGAAGCACGGACTGTCTGTAAAATGACAATTATTACAGATTTCTTTGACACTGTCGCATAGAGACACGCCGCGACAGTGGAGCGCCCAACGACAAAACCGGATAATGGAGTGGCACCACTTCGTCTTTCTATACGAGTCCCTGTTGTGCGTGCAGCATCATGATGGATGTATCCGTGTCTGGAGGCACCGAGGAGAACGCACGTGGCCTGCTTAGATTCGATATCGTCATACGGGCTCTGCTTCTGGTGGGATGATATGGGCAGCCATTGGGTAAACGACACGAATACCTCTTGTTCGCGTCGTCGGAAATCTGAACAGCCAGCGTTGCATTTCTGAGATCTTACGGCCGTTGGCAGTGCCTTATCTTTATGACATCGGAGACGTCATCTTTCAACAAGACAACGCAAGACCGCATATTGCGCGTCGTGTCCTGACCTATCTCGACACACAGGGTGTTAGACTTTTGCCCTCGCCAGATGTTTTCAATGGGCGAGATATCTGGTTCTTCAGATCTCACCCATACCAAATAAACACTTGATAGTAATAAGAAATTTCAGTCGAAATTACCTGTATGTCCAAATCTTCTTCCTCTTCTTTATCGGTAGACGATGTTTCCAAAACAATATACAAACCATAAAGACTCACGTAAATAGAAAAATAACACATATGTATATAAAATAGTTCCGTATCTGGCTGATTGACTGACCGATAACGATCACACCAAACCGCTAGAAATAAAGGGCTGAAATTTTGCATAGCGATTCTTCTTATAGTATAGGGGTGCACTAAGAAAGATTTTTGAAAAATTATTCTTAGAATGTTTTAAATTAAATTTTAAACCGTTTTTGTATTATTATTTAAAGTTTGCATGTAAAATAATAATCTGAGAGTTATAAAATTTATATCACGAGAAAGACTATAAAAATTCCTTTAAAATGAAATCTTTTTGGAATCTTTAACTCCATTTTCTGATTTTTGGTGAATTTTTAAATGTTAATTTTTAGAATTTAATTTATTAAATGCTTATCACGTGGTTTCTTTTCTATTTGTGATACTTTAAATTAATTTTGCGTAACGAGCAAAACAAAGAAATAAATTGAAAAAATTAGTAAAATATTGTAAGAGATAAAATATATCCACTAGACTAATTGAAATGGAAGTATTTTAAGAATTTCATTCAAATTAGTAAGTTTTATGGATATAAAACATAAAAATTAATTGCATACATTGACCGTTGTAATTTATTTGAATATTTCCATCTACATTATTTTGTCTATAAAAATACCCGTTACGATTTTTTAAGAATGAATATATATTATGTATATATATATATATATTATTTTTTGGCATTAATTGCATACATTGACCATTGTACTTAATTTGAATGTAATCCGTAGCGAAGCACGGGTATTCAGATAGTTTTCTTATATAAACATATAATAACAAAAACTTATGATAAGTTATATAATTAATTAGCATCCCAACAAACCACAAGAAAATTATTATTCCAACAAGTTATAAAATAAAATTTCATAAACATAAGAGCTCTTAATATCAAGCTTTCTTTTGAGAAAAAAAATATAAAAGGAAGATGTATAAAAGGAAAGAAAACTTCGAATGAAATTACCAATGCCTTATTATCGGCGTTCTCCTTGAAAGCTGATGTTCCAAGTAACGCCTAAGAAATGATTTTTGTACGAAAGATATCTTAAAAAAATACCAAATAAACACTTGATTGCAATAAAACATAGAACCTGGAGGCGAAATTACCTGTAACTCCGAGTCTTCTTCATTTTCTGTACGGACTAAAGATGTATCCTAAACGATATAAATTGTACACAAAAGGCATGAGGAGTAAATAATAAAATAAATAAATAATCAGAACAATTTGAAAATTAATGAGAAAAGAAAAATATACAAAAGAAAAAGCATAATGCAAGATATAAAATGCAAACCATGAAGTCTCCCTTTAATAGAAAAACAACAATGAGATTTTCTTATATAAACTTATAACTATAACTAATAACTTATAATTCCTCAAAATTCTGATAAATTATGTTACTAATTAGCCTCACAACCAACTAAATAAAAACTGTTAATTTCGAAAGTTATGAATTAAAATTCCATAAACGTGACAAATACAGTAACTCTTAATAACAAGCTTTCTCTTATGAAAAAAAAATTACTGTTTACAAAAGAAAAAAAAATTCAAATAAAATTATTAATGCCTTTTTATTGGCTTCTTCCTTTGAAGATTAAGTTCCACTTACAGCCTAGGAAATGATTTTTGTACGATAAATCTTTCAAAATACATAATAAACAATTGATAACATAGAAATTAATAAACATAGAAATTAGAGTTGAAATTACCTGAAACAACAAGTCTTCTTCCATTTCTGCGTCAGAAAGTCCTAGATACTAAAAGATATAATTTGTACACAAAAGGTATGATGAATAAATAATAAGATAAACAATTTATCAGAACGATTTGAAAATTCATGAGTAAAGCAAAAGATACAACAAAAAACATGATGCAGGATATAAAATACAAACCATTGAGTTTCACGTTAATAAATAAAAAACAAATATATATTCTTATATAAACTTATAATCACTACACTATCTACCAATAAGTATTTGAATACCTTTAATAGAAAAGAAAAACAAAATTTAATAATATTCAATAGTTAGTAGAGGCAACAAGAGAGACAATTACAGCGATTACGACCTCATCAATCTGGGACATGCTTTCCACAAGTCCGTGTATAACGGCAAGTGGTATTTTCTTCCACATGGCTTGGAGAAAACATGTAAGGTCCTTCACCGGTTTTGGACGGTTGTTGCACCCCCAACTCGTTCCAGAGAATCTCGATAGGGTTCACGTCTGGGATCTGGCCATGCCCGTCCATTTGGTTAACCCATTTGTTCCCATACCGATCCATGGTGGTCCTCGCAACGTCACAGCTGGCGTTTTCGTCCTTGGAAGTAACAGGGGTCCGACCCATAAAACTGCCGCAACGTAAGTAGCACACTGTAATCCAAAATACTGCAGTAGGCGTTAGTGTTGAGATTACGATGATTTGGGACCAAGGGTTCCACTTCATACAAGGAGAAACATCCCCAGACAATAATTCCACTTCCGCTGAACTTTACTGAGGGCACAATAAATTCTGGCAAGAGATGTTCTAAATGAAGACGCCAGACCATGCCATCCGAACGGAAGAGAAGGGACCTTGATTCGTCGCACCAAAGAACCCGTTTCCATTGATCTAAGATACTCTTTCGTCATGTTTTGCCCCACATTAACCGAGCAATGCGGTTGTACTTTGTGATCAAAGGATTATGGACGGCATCACGACCAAGAAAACCAAGCAGATGTGCTCCTTATGGATAGCATTTTGCGAAAGAACACTCCCGGATGACTTTTGAAACTCCTGGAGTATGTGGGCCATCGATTTGGTGCGGCTCTTCCGAATTTCTCTGGCTCATTCTGCCAGTCACCGCTCACGTTCCAGTTTAAAATCAGATAGGCCACAGTCGACTTTGGGTTATTCATCTAGCTAGATATGTCCTTTAAAAATTGGCCATTTCTGTGATACCCGAGAATTAAACCTTTCTCGAAATATAATAGCTGTGCATTTCGCGGCATTGTGCATATGCGACCAATGGCAGTGATGTTTCCTACACGATATTTAATGGCGGAAGGCTGGACGTATATCAGGAGTGCAGATATCGTTATTTGCATGGGTGTCCAAATACATATTGGTAGATAGTGTATAATCAATCACTTTAATACCTAACACATAAGTTATGAAAATACGCTGCTGGCCATTAAAGTTGCAACACCATGAAGGAGGAATGATATCGTCAAATTCACATGAAAGGAAGATGCTTGAATATGCAATTGGTTTGAATTTAAGCGCAGTCGAACGTAGCAGGGGGTAGAAACGGCATCTAGACATCTGTATAAAATGAGAGTTACGCAGCGGGTTTCCATTTCGAAAATCTCATTGGAATGTTGTTTGTTGTGTGTTTGTGAGAATATCGTGACACGCCACATATGAGACGGAGAAACGGCTACCAACGAGTGACGGAATTCGAAAGCGGCCGAATCGTTGTCTATCGAGAGTGCGGTTCACCGTTCCGCGATATTGCTTCTTGCATTGGTCGGAATCCAACAAATATGATGCGAATATGGAATCAGGAGGATCTTACTGAACGCTATGCTGGATATCAACAGCCTACTAACAATAACGTCGAGAGGACAGACATGTTTTCAGTTCGGCCTTGCAGGATCGTACAGCAACATCACGGGCATTGAGTCGGGAAATGGGGTTGTTTGCAGCACGACAAGTACCCGCACGGACAGTGCGAGGACGTCCTGAGAAGCACGGACTGTCTGCAAGGCGACCATTATTACAGCTTCTTTTGTCGCTGCAGCATAGAGACACGCCGCGACAGCGGTGCCCAACGACAAAACCGGATAATGGAGTGGCACCACTTCGTCTTTCTATACGAGTCCCTGTTGTGCGTGCAGCATCATGATGGATGTATCCATGTCTGTAGGCACCGAGGAGAACGCACGTGGCCTGCTTAGATTCGATATCGTCATACGGGCTCTGCTTCTGGTGGGATGATATGGGCAGCATTGAGTAAACGACACGAATACCTCTTGTTCGCGTCGTCGGTAATCTGAACAGCGAGCGTTACATTTCTCAGATTTTAAGGCCGGTGGCTGTGCCTTATCTTCAAGACCTCGGAGACGTCATCTTTCAACAAGATAACGCAAGACCGCATGTTGCGCGCCGTGTCCTGACCTATTTCGATACAGAGGGTGTTAGACTGTTGACCTGGCCAGATGTATTTATTCAATGGGTGAGAGATCTGGTTCTCCAGATGTCTCACCCATACCAAATAAACACTTGATATGAATAAGAAATTTGAGTCGAAATTACCAGTATGTCCAAATCTTCTTCGTTTTCTTTATCGGCTGACGATGTTTCCTAAACGATATACAAACGATTAAGTGTCACGTTAATAGAAAACAACAAATATATATATAAAATAGTTCTGTAACTGGATGACTGATTGACTAATAACGCACACACAAAACAGCTAAACATAAAGTACTGAAATTTTGCATAGCGATTTTCCTTACAGTATAGTGGTGCACTAAGAAAGATATTTGAAAAATTCTTCTTAGAATTTTTTAAATGAAATTTTTCAGCGGTTTTTGAAGCATTCTTAAAAGGTTGCATTTAAAATAATAATCTGAGGGTTATAGAATTTATATCACGAGAAAGATTATTAAAATTCCTTTAAAATGAAATCTTTTTCGAATCTTTACATCCATTTTCTGCTTTTTATTGAATTTTTAAATGTTAATTTTTTGAATTTAATTTATTAAATTCAAATCACGTGGTTTCTTTTCTTTTTGTGATACTTTAAATTAATTTTGCTTCACGTGCATAACAACGAAATAAATTGAAAAAATTACTAAAAGATGGTAAGAGATAAAATTTAACCACTAGACTAATTGAGATTTAAGTTTTTTAAGAATTTAATTCAAATTAGTATGTTTTATGGATATTAAACATACAAATTAATTGCATACATTGACAGTTGTAATTTATTTGAATATTTTCTTCTACATTATTTTGTCTATAAAAATACCCGTTACGATTATTTTATGAATGAATATATATATATATATTATTTTTTTGGCATTAATTGCATACATTGACCATTGTATTTAATTTGAATGTACTCCGTAGCGAAGCACGGGTATTCAGCTACTTTTCTTATACAAACATATAATAACAAAAACTTATGATAAGTTATATAACTAATTAGCATTGCAAACAAACCACAAGAAAAGTATTATTCTCGCAAATTATAAAATAAAATTTCATAAACGTAAGAGCTCGTAGTAACAAGCTGTCTTTTGAGAAAAAAAATTAAAATTTACAAAAGAAAAGAAAATTTCGAATGAAATTTCCAATGCCATCTTATCGGCTTCCTCCTCCAAAGCTGATGTTCCAGATAAGGCCTAAGAAATGATTTTTGTACGAGAGATATTTAAAAAAATACCAAATAAACACTTGATTGCAATAAAACATAGAACCTGGAGGCGAAATTACCTGTAACTCCAAGTCTCCTTCTTTTTCTGTACGGACTAAAGATGTATCCTAAACGATATAAATTGAACAAAAAAGACACGAGGAATAAATAAAAAAATAAATAAATAATCAGAACAATTTGAAAATTAATGAGAAAAGTAAAATATACAAAACAAAAAGCACAATGCAAGATATAAAGTACAAACCATTAAGTCTCCCGTTAATAGAATAACAAGAATGAAATTTTCTTATATAAACTTATAATAACTAAAACTAATAACTTATAAATCCAAAAACTTATGATAAATTATGTAACTAATTAGCATCAAAACCACCTAAATAAAATCTGTTAATTTCGAAAGTTATGAATTAAAATTACATAAACGTGACAAATAGCTCTTAATAACAAGCTTTCTCTTATGAAAGAAAATTATGGTTTATAAAAGAAAAAAAAATTCGAATGAAATTACTAATGCCTTTTTGTTGGCTTCTTCCTTTGAAGATTAAGTTCCACTTATAGCCTAGGAAGTGATTTTTGTACGAAAAATCTTTCAAAATACCACATAAACAATTGATAGTAATAAAACATAGAAATTAGAGTTGAAATTACCTGAAACAACAAGTCTTCTTCCATTTCTGTGTCAGATGATCCTAGATACTAAAAGATATAATTTGTAGACAAAAGGTATGATCAATATATAATAAGATAAATAATTTATCAGTACGATTTGAAAATTCACGAGAAAAGCAAAAGATACAGCAAAAAACATGCTGCAAGATATAAAATACAAACCATTAAGATTCACGTTAATAAATAAAAACAAATATATTTTCTTATATAAACTTATAACTACACTGTCTACCAATAAGTATTTGAATCCTTTGATAGAAATGAAAAACAAAATTTAATAATATTCAATAGTTGGTAGATGCAACAAGAGAGGCGATTACAACCTCATCCCTCTAGGACATGCTTTCCACAAGTCCGTGTATAACGGCTAGTGGTATTTTCTTCCACTCGACTTGGAGAAAAAATGTAAGTTACTTCACCGGTTTTGAACGATTGTTGCATCCCCAACTCGTTCCAGAGAATCTCGATAGGGTTCAGGTCTGGGGGATCTGGGCACGTTTGTCCATTCGGTTAACCCCAATTGTTCCCATACCGATCCATGTTCGTCCTCGCAACAAGACAGCTGGCGTTCTCGTCCTTGGAAGTAATATGGGTCCGACCCATAAAACTGCCACAACATAGGTAACACACTGTCATTCAAAATTGTGCAGTAGGCGTTAGTGTTGAGCTTACCATGATTTGGGACCAAGGGTCCCAGTTCATACAAGGAGGAACACCCCCAGACAATAATTCCACTTCAACTGAACTTTACTGAGGGCACAATACATTCTGGCAGGAGGCGTTCTAAATGAAAACGCCAGACCATGTCATCCGAACGGAAGAGAAGAGACCTTGATTCGTCGTACCAAAGAACCCGTTTCCATTGATCTAAGATCCTCTTTCGTCGCGTTTTGCCCCACATTAACCGAGCACTGCGGTTGTACTTTGTAATCAAAGGATTATGGACGGCAGAACGACCAAAAAAACCAAGCAGATGTGCTCCTTATGGATAGTATTCAGCTAAAGAACCATCCCGGATGACTTTTGTAAGTCCTGGAGTATGTGGGCCATCGATTTGGTGCGGCTCCTCCGAATTTCTCTGGCTCATTCCGCCAGTCACCGCTCACGTCCCAGTTTAAAATCAGATAGGCCACAGTCGATTTTGGGTTATTCATCTAGCTAGATATGTCCTTTAAGAATTGGCCATTTCTGTGATACCCGAGGATTAAACCTTTCTCGAAATATGATAGCTGTGCATTTCGCGGCATTGTGCATATGCGACCAATGGCAGTGATGTTTCCTACACGATATTTAATGGCGGAAGGCTGGACGTATATCAGGACTGCAGTTATCGTCATTTGCATGGGTGTCCAAATACATATTGGTAGATAGTGTATAATCAATCACTTTAATACCTGACACATATAATAAGTTATGAAAATACGCAGCTGGCCATTAAAGTTGCAACACCATGAAGGAGGAATGATAACGTCAAATTCACATGAAATGAAGATGCTTGAATATGCAATTGGTTTGAATTTAAGCGCAGTGGAACGAAGCAGGGGGTAGAAACGGCATCTAGAACACTGTATAAAATGAGAGTTACGCAGCGGGTTTCCATTTCGAAAATCGCATTGGAATGTTATTTATTGTGTGTTTGTGAGAATTTCGTGTTACGGCATGTATGAGACGGAGAAACGGCTACCAACCCGTGACGGGATTTCGACAGAGGCAGAATCGTGGTCTATCGAGAGTGCGGTTCATCGTTCCGCGATATTGCTTCTTGCATTGGTCGGAATCCAACAAATATGATGCGAATATGGAATCAGGAGGATCTTACTGAACGCCATGCTGGATATCAACAGCCTACTAACAATAACGTCCGAGAGGACAGACATGTTATCAGTTCGGCCTTGCAGGATCGTACAACAACATCACGGGCATTGAGTCGGGAAATGGGGTTGTTTGCAGCATGACAAGTACCCGCACGGACAGTGCGAGGACGTCCTGAGAAGCACGGACTGTCTGCAAGGCGACCATTATTACAGCTTCTTTTGTCGCTGCAGCATAGAGACACGCCGCGACAGCGGTGCCCAACGACAAAACCGGATAATGGAGTGGCACCACTTCGTCTTTCTATACGAGTCCCTGTTGTGCGTGCAGCATCATGATGGATGTATCCGTTTCTGGAGGCACCGAGGAGAACGCACAAGCCTGCTTACATTCGATATTGTCATACGGACTCTGCTCCTGGTGGAATGATATGGGCAGCCATTGGGTAAACGACACGAATACCTCTTGTTCGCGTCGTCGGTAATCTGAACAGCGAGCGTTACATTTATCATATTTTAAGGCCGGTGGTTGTGCCTTATCTTCAAGACCTCGGAGACGTCATCTTTCAACAAGATAACGCAAGACCGCATGTTGCGCGTCGTGTCCTGACCTATCTCGATACAGAGGGTGTTAGACTGTTGACCTGGCCAGATGTATTTATTCAATGGGCGAGAGATCTGGTTCTCCAGATGTCTCACCCATACCAAATAAACACTTGATATGAATAAGAAATTTGAGTCGAAATTACCAGTATGTCCAAATCTTCTTCCTTTTCTTTATCGGCTGACGATGTTTCCTAAACGATATACAAACGATTAAGCCTCACGTTAATAGAAACTAACAAATATATATATATAAAATAGTTCTGTAACTGGCTGACTGATTGACTAATAACGCACAAACAAAACCGCTAAACATGAAGTACTGAAATTTTGCATAGCGATTTTCCTTACAGTATAGTGGTGCACTAAGAAAGATTTTTGAAAAATTCTTCTTAGAATTTTTAAATGAAATTTTTCAGCTGTTTTTGAAGCATTCTTAAAAGGTTGCATTTAAAATAATAGTCTGAGGGTTATAGAATTTATATCACGAGAAAGATTATTAAAATTCCTTTAAAATGAAATCTTTTTCGAATCTTTACATCCATTTTCTGCTTTTTATTGAATTTTTAAATGTTAATTTTTTGAATTTAATTTATTAAATTCAAATCACGTGGTTTCTTTTCTTTTTGTGATACTTTAAATTAATTTTGCTTCACGTGCATAACAACGAAATAAATTGAAAAAATTACTAAAAGATGGTAAGACATAAAATTTAACCACTAGACTAATTGAGATGGAAGTTTTTTAAGAATTTAATTCAAATTAGTATGTTTTATGGATATTAAACATACAAATTAATTGCATACATTGACAGTTGTAATTTATTTGAATATTTTCATCTACATTATTTTGTCTATAAAAATACCCGTTACGATTATTTTATGAATGAATATATATATATATATTATTTTTTTGGCATTAATTGCATACATTGACCATTGTATTTAATTTGAATGTACTCCGTAGCGAAGCACGGGTATTCAGCTACTTTTCTTATAAAAACATATAATAACAAAAACTTATGATAAGTAATATAACTAATTAGCATTCCAAACAAACCACAAGAAAATTATTATTCTCGCAAATTATAAAATAAAATTTCATAAACGTAAGAGCTCTTAGTAACAAGCTGTCTTTTGAGAAAAAAATTAAAATTTACAAAAGAAAAGAAAATTTCGAATGAAATTTCCAATGCCATCTTATCGGCTTCCTCCTCCAAAGCTGATGTTCCAGATAAGGCCTAAGAAATGATTTTTGTACGAAAGATATTTAAAAAAATACCAAATAAACACTTGATTGCAATAAAACATAGAACCTGGAGGCGAAATTACCTGTAACTCCAAGTCTCCTTCTTTTTCTGTACGGACTAAAGATGTATCCTAAACGATATAAATTGAACAAAAAAGGCACGAGGAATAAATAAAAAAATAAATAAATAATCAGAACAATTTGAAAATTAATGAGAAAAGTAAAATATACAAAACAAAAAGCATAATGCAAGATATAAAATGCAAACTATTAAGTCTCCCGTTAATAGAATAACAAGAATGAAATTTTCTTATATAAACTTATATTTACTAAAACTAATAACTTATAATTCCAAAAACTTATGATAAATTATGTAACTAATTAGCATCACAATCAACTAAATAAAAACTGTTAATTTCGAAAGTTATGAATTAAAATTACATAAACGTGACAAATAGCTCTGAATAACAAGCTTTCTCTTATGAAAAAAAAATTACGGTTTATAAATGAAAAAAAAAAAATTCGAATGAAATTACTAATGCCTTTTTGTTGGCTTCTTCCTTTGAAGATTAAGTTCCACTTATAGCCTAGGAAATGATTTTTGTACGAAAAATCTATCAAAATACCACATAAACAATTGATAGGAATAAAATATAGAAATTAGAGTTGAAATTACCTGAAGCAACAATTTTTCTTTCCTTTCTGCGTCAGAAGATCCTAGATACTAAAAGATATAATTTGCAGACAAAAGGTATGATCAATAAATAATAAGATAAATAATTTATCAGTATGATTTGAAAATTCAAGAGAAAAGCAAAAGATACAAAAAAAAAAACATGATGCAAGACATAAAATACAAACTATTAAGATTCACGTTAATAAATAAAAAACAAATATATTTTCTTATATAAACTTATAACTACACTGTCTACCAATAAGTATTTGGATCCTTCGATAGAAATGAAAAAGAAATTTTAATAATATTCAATAGTTGGTAGATGCAACAAGAGAGGCGATTACAACCTCATCCCTCTTGGACAACCTTTCCACAAGTCCGTGTATAACGGCTAGTGGTATTTTCTTCCACTCGGCTTGAAGAAAAAATGTAAGTTACTTCACCGGTTTTGGACGATTGTTGCATCCCCAACTCGTTCCACTGAATCTCGATAGGGTACAGGTCTGGGATCTGGGAACGTTTGTCCATTCGGTTAACCCCAATTGTTCCCATACCGATCCATGTTGGTTCTCGCAACAAGACAGCTGGCGTTCTCGTCCTTGGAAGTAATATGGGTCCGACCCATAAAACTGCCACAACGTAGGTTACACACTGTCATCCAAAATTGTGCAGTAGGCGCTAGTGTTGAGCTTACCATGATTTGGGACCAAGGGTCCCAGTTCATACAAGGAGAAACACCCCCAGACAATTATTCCACTTCCGCCGAACTTTACTGAGGGCAGAATACATTCTGGCAGGAGGCGTTCTAAATGAAAACGCCAGACCATGTCATCCGAACGGAAGAGAAGAGACCTTGATTCGTAGCACCAAAGAACCCGTTTCCATTGATCTAAGATCCTCTTTCGTCGCGTTTTGCCCCACATTAACCGAGCACCGCGGTTGTACTTTGTAATCAAAGGATTATGGACGGCAGAACGACCAAAAAAACCAAGCAGATGTGCTCCTTATGGATAGTATTCAGCTAAAGAACCATCCCGGATGACTTTTGTAAGTCCTGGAGTATGTGGGCCATCGATTTGGTGCGGCTCCTCCGAATTTCTCTGGCTCATTCCGCCAGTCACCGCTCACGTCCCAGTTTAAAATCAGATAGGCCACAGTCGATTTTGGGTTATTCATCTAGCTAGATATGTCCTTTAAGAATTGGCCATTTCTGTGATACCCGAGGATTAAACCTTTCTCGAAATATGATAGCTGTGCATTTCGCGGCATTGTGCATATGCGACCAATGGCAGTGATGTTTCCTACACGATATTTAATGGCGGAAGGCTGGACGTATATCAGGACTGCAGATAGCGTCATTTGCATGGGTGTCCAAATACGTATTGGTAGATAGTGTATAATCAATCACTTTAATACCTGACACATATAATAAGTTATGAAAATACGCAGCTGGCCATTAAAGTTGCAACACCATGAAGGAGGAATGATAACGTCAAATTCACATGAAAGGAAGATGCTTGAATATGCAATTGGTTTGAATTTAAGCGCAGTCGAACGAAGCAGGGGGTAGAATCGGCATCTAGAACACTGTATAAAATGAGAGTTACGCAGCGGGTTTACATTTCGAAAATCGCATTGGAATGTTGTTTGTTGTTTGTTTGTGAGTATATCGTGTTACGCCACGTATGAGACGGAGAAACGGCTACTAACCCGTGACGGAATTTCGACAGAGGTAGAATCGTTGTCTATCGAGAGTGCGGTTCATCATTCCGCGATACTGCTTCTTGCATTGGTCGGAATCCAATGAATATGATGCGAATATTGAATTAGGAGGATCTTACTGAACGCCATGCAGGATATCAACAGCCTACTAACAATAACGTCCGATAGGACAGACATGTTTTCAGGTCGGCCTTGCAGGATCGTACAGCAACATCACGGGCATTGAGTCGGGAAATGGGGTTGTTTGCAGCACGACAAGTACCCGCACGGACAGTGCGAGGACGTCTGGAGAAGCACGGACTGTCTGCAAGGCGACCATTATTACAGCTTCCTTTGTCGCTGCAGCATAGAAACACGCCGCTACAGTGGTGCGCCCAACGACAAAACCGGATAATGGAGTGGCACCACTTCGTCTTTCTATACGAGTCCCTGTTGTGCGTGCAGCATCATGATGGATGTATCCGTGTATGGAGGCACCGAGGAGAACGCACGTGGCTTGCTTACATTCGATATCGTCATACGGACTCTGCTCCTGGTGGGATGATATGGGCAGACATTGGGTAAACGACACGAATACCTCTTGTTCGCGTCGTCGGTAATCTGAACAGCGAGCGTTACATTTCTCAGATTTTAAGGCCGGTGGCTGTGCCTTATCTTCAAGACCTCGGAGACGTCATCTTTCAACAAGATAACGCAAGACCGCATGTTGCGCGTCGTGTCCTGACCTATCTCGATACAGAGGGTGTTAGACTGTTGACCTGGCCAGATGTATTTATTCAATGGGCGACAGATCTGGTTTTCCAGATGTCTCACCCATACGAAATAAACACTTGATATGAATAAGAAATTTGAGTCGAAATTACCAGTATGTCCAAATCTTCTTCCTTTTCTTTATCGGCTGACGATGTTTCCTAAACGATATACAAACGATTAAGCCTCACGTTAATAGAAAATAACAAATATATATATATAAAATAGTTCTGTAACTGGCTGACTGATTGACTAATAACGCACACACAAAACAGCTAAACATAAAGTACTGCAATTTTGCATAGCGATTTTCCTTACAGTATAGTGGTGCACTAAGAAAGATTTTTGAAAAATTCTTCTGAGAATTTTTTAAATGAAATTTTTCAGCTGTTTTTGAAGCATTCTTAAAAGGTTGCATTTAAAATAATAATCTGAGGGTTATAGAATTTATATCACGAGAAAGATTATTAAAATTCCTTTAAAATGAAATCTTTTTCGAATCTTTACATCCATTTTCTGCTTTGTATTGAATTTTTAAAAGTTAATTTTTTGAATTTAATTTATTAAATTCAAATCACGAGGTTTCTTTTCTTTTTGTGATACTTTAAATTAATTTTTCTTCACGTGCATAACAACGAAATAAATTGAAAAAAATACTAAAAGATGGTAAGAGATAAAATTTAACCACTAGACTAATTGAGATGGAAGTTTTTTAAGAATTTAATTCAAATTAGTATGTTTTATGGATATTAAACATACAAATTAATTGCATACATTGACAGTTGTAATTTATTTGAATATTTTCATCTACATTATTTTGTCTATAAAAATACCCGTTACGATTATTTTATGAAAGAATATATATATATATATTATTTTTTTGGCATTAATTGCATACATTGACCATTGTATTTAATTTGAATGTACTCCGTAGCGAAGCACGGGTATTCAGCTACTTTTCTTATACAAACATATAATAACAAAAACTTATGATAAGTTATATAACTAATTAGCATTGCAAACAAACCACAAGAAAAGTATTATTCTCGCAAATTATAAAATAAAATTTCATAAACGTAAGAGCTCGTAGTAACAAGCTGTCTTTTGAGAAAAAAAATTAAAATTTACAAAAGAAAAGAAAATTTCGAATGAAATTTCCAATGCCATCTTATCGGCTTCCTCCTCCAAAGCTGATGTTCCAGATAAGGCCAAAGAAATGATTTTTGTACGAGAGATATTTAAAAAAATACCAAATAAACACTTGATTGCAATAAAACATAGAACCTGGAGGCGAAATTACCTGTAACTCCATGTCTCCTTCTTTTTCTGTACGGACTAAAGATGTATCCTAAACGATATAAATTGAACAAAAAAGGCACGAGGAATAAATAAAAAAATAAATAAATAATCAGAACAATTTGAAAATTAATGAGAAAAGTAAAATATACAAAACAAAAAGCACAATGCAAGATATAAAGTACAAACCATTAAGTCTCCCGTTAATAGAATAACAAGAATGAAATTTTCTTATATAAACTTATAATAACTAAAACTAATAACTTATAAATCCAAAAACTTATGATAAATTATGTAACTAATTAGCATCAAAACCACCTAAATAAAATCTGTTAATTTCGAAAGTTATGAATTAAAATTACATAAACGTGACAAATAGCTCTTAATAACAAGCTTTCTCTTATGAAAAAAAATTATGGTTTATAAAAGAAAAAAAAATTCGAATGAAATTACTAATGCCTTTTTGTTGGCTTCTTCCTTTGAAGATTAAGTTCCACTTATAGCCTAGGAAGTGATTTTTGTACGAAAAATCTTTCAAAATACCACATAAACAATTGATAGTAATAAAACATAGAAATTAGAGTTGAAATTACCTGAAACAACAAGTCTTCTTCCATTTCTGTGTCAGATGATCCTAGATACTAAAAGATATAATTTGTAGACAAAAGGTATGATCAATATATAATAAGATAAATAATTTATCAGTACGATTTGAAAATTCACGAGAAAAGCAAAAGATACAACAAAAAACATGCTGCAAGATATAAAATACAAACCATTAAGATTCACGTTAATAAATAAAAACAAATATATTTTCTTATATAAACTTATAACTACACTGTCTACCAATAAGTATTTGAATCCTTTGATAGAAATGAAAAACAAAATTTAATAATATTCAATAGTTGGTAGATGCAACAAGAGAGGCGATTACAACCTCATCCCTCTAGGACATGCTTTCCACAAGTCCGTGTATAACGGCTAGTGGTATTTTCTTCCACTCGACTTGGAGAAAAAATGTAAGTTACTTCACCGGTTTTGAACGATTGTTGCATCCCCAACTCGTTCCAGAGAATCTCGATAGGGTTCAGGTCTGGGGGATCTGGGCACGTTTGTCCATTCGGTTAACCCCAATTGTTCCCATACCGATCCATGTTCGTCCTCGCAACAAGACAGCTGGCGTTCTCGTCCTTGGAAGTAATATGGGTCCGACCCATAAAACTGCCACAACATAGGTAACACACTGTCATTCAAAATTGTGCAGTAGGCGTTAGTGTTGAGCTTACCATGATTTGGGACCAAGGGTCCCTGTTCATACAAGGAGGAACACCCCCAGACAATAATTCCACTTCAGCTGAACTTTACTGAGGGCACAATACATTCTGGCAGGTGCGTTCTAAATGAAAACGCCAGACCATGTCATCCGAACGGAAGAGAAGAGACCTTGATTCGTCGTACCAAAGAACCCGTTTCCATTGATCTAAGATCCTCTTTCGTCGCGTTTTGCCCCACATTAACCGAGCACTGCGGTTGTACTTTGTGATCAAAGGATTATGGACTGCAGCACGACCAAGAAAACCAAGCAGACGTGCTCCTTATGGATAGTATTCAGCTAAAGAACCATCCCGGATGACTTTTGTAAGTCCTGGAGTATGTGGGCCATCGATTTGGTGCGGCTCTTCCGAATTTCTCTGGCTCATTCCGCCAGTCACCGCTCACGTCCCAGTTTAAAATCAGATAGGCCACAGTCGATTTTCGGTTATTCATCTAGATAGATATGTCCTTTAAGAATTGGCCATCTCTGTAATACCCGAGGATTAAACCTTTCTCGAAATATGATAGCTGTGCATTTCGCGGCATTGTGCATATGCGACCAATGGCAGTGATGTTTCCTACACGATATTTAATGGCGGAAGGCTGGACGTATATCAGGACTGCAGTTATCGTCATTTGCATGGGTGTCCAAATACATATTGGTAGATAGTGTATAATCAATCACTTTAATACCTGACACATATAAAAAGTTATGAAAATACGCAGCTGGCCATTAAAGTTGCAACACCATGAAGGAGGAATGATAACGTCAAATTCACATGAAATGAAGATGCTTGAATATGCAATTGGTTTGAATTTAAGCGCAGTGGAACGAAGCAGGGGGTAGAAACGGCATCTAGAACACTGTATAAAATGAGAGTTACGCAGCGGGTTTCCATTTCGAAAATCGCATTGGAATGTTATTTATTGTGTGTTTGTGAGAATTTCGTGTTACGGCATGTATGAGACGGAGAAACGGCTACCAACCCGTGACGGGATTTCGACAGAGGCAGAATCGTGGTCTATCGAGAGTGCGGTTCATCGTTCCGCGATATTGCTTCTTGCATTGGTCGGAATCCAACAAATATGATGCGAATATGGAATCAGGAGGATCTTACTGAACGCCATGCTGGATATCAACAGCCTACTAACAATAACGTCCGAGAGGACAGACATGTTTTCAGTTCGGCCTTGCAGGATCGTACAGCAACATCACGGGCATTGAGTCGGGAAATGGGGTTGTTTGCAGCACGACAAGTACCCGCACGGACAGTGCGAGGACGTCCTGAGAAGCACGGACTGTCTGCAAGGCGACCATTATTACAGCTTCTTTTGTCGCTGCAGCATAGAGACACGCCGCGACAGCGGTGCCCAACGACAAAACCGGATAATGGAGTGGCACCACTTCGTCTTTCTATACGAGTCCCTGTTGTGCGTGCAGCATCATGATGGATGTATCCGTTTCTGGAGGCACCGAGGAGAACGCACAAGCCTGCTTACATTCGATATTGTCATACGGACTCTGCTCCTGGTGGAATGATATGGGCAGCCATTGGGTAAACGACACGAATACCTCTTGTTCGCGTCGTCGGTAATCTGAACAGCGAGCGTTACATTTATCATATTTTAAGGCCGGTGGTTGTGCCTTATCTTCAAGACCTCGGAGACGTCATCTTTCAACAAGATAACGCAAGACCGCATGTTGCGCGTCGTGTCCTGACCTATCTCGATACAGAGGGTGTTAGACTGTTGACCTGGCCAGATGTATTTATTCAATGGGCGAGAGATCTGGTTCTCCAGATGTCTCACCCATACCAAATAAACACTTGATATGAATAAGAAATTTGAGTCGAAATTACCAGTATGTCCAAATCTTCTTCCTTTTCTTTATCGGCTGACGATGTTTCCTAAACGATATACAAACGATTAAGCCTCACATTAATAGAAACTAACAAATATATATATATAAAATAGTTCTGTAACTGGCTGACTGATTGACTAATAACGCACAAACAAAACCGCTAAACATGAAGTACTGAAATTTTGCATAGCGATTTTCCTTACAGTATAGTGGTGCACTAAGAAAGATTTTTGAAAAATTCTTCTTAGAATTTTTAAATGAAATTTTTCAGCTGTTTTTGAAGCATTCTTAAAAGGTTGCATTTAAAATAATAGTCTGAGGGTTATAGAATTTATATCACGAGAAAGATTATTAAAATTCCTTTAAAATGAAATCTTTTTCGAATCTTTACATCCATTTTCTGCTTTTTATTGAATTTTTAAATGTTAATTTTTTGAATTTAATTTATTAAATTCAAATCACGTGGTTTCTTTTCTTTTTGTGATACTTTAAATTAATTTTGCTTCACGTGCATAACAACGAAATAAATTGAAAAAATTACTAAAAGATGGTAAGACATAAAATTTAACCACTAGACTAATTGAGATGGAAGTTTTTTAAGAATTTAATTCAAATTAGTATGTTTTATGGATATTAAACATACAAATTAATTGCATACATTGACAGTTGTAATTTATTTGAATATTTTCATCTACATTATTTTGTCTATAAAAATACCCGTTACGATTATTTTATGAATGAATATATATATATATATTATTTTTTTGGCATTAATTGCATACATTGACCATTGTATTTAATTTGAATGTACTCCGTAGCGAAGCACGGGTATTCAGCTACTTTTCTTATAAAAACATATAATAACAAAAACTTATGATAAGTAATATAACTAATTAGCATTCCAAAGAAACCACAAGAAAATTATTATTCTCGCAAATTATAAAATAAAATTTCATAAACGTAAGAGCTCTTAGTAACAAGCTGTCTTTTGAGAAAAAAATTAAAATTTACAAAAGAAAAGAAAATTTCGAATGAAATTTCCAATGCCATCTTATCGGCTTCCTCCTCCAAAGCTGATGTTCCAGATAAGGCCTAAGAAATGATTTTTGTACGAAAGATATTTAAAAAAATACCAAATAAACACTTGATTGCAATAAAACATAGAACCTGGAGGCGAAATTACCTGTAACTCCAAGTCTCCTTCTTTTTCTGTACGGACTAAAGATGTATCCTAAACGATATAAATTGAACAAAAAAGGCATGAGGAATAAATAAAAAAATAAATAAATAATCAGAACAATTTGAAAATTAATGAGAAAAGTAAAATATACAAAACAAAAAGCATAATGCAAGATATAAAATGCAAACCATTAAGTCTCCCGTTAATAGAATAACAAGAATGAAATTTTCTTATATAAACTTATATTTACTAAAACTAATAACTTATAATTCCAAAAACTTATGATAAATTATGTAACTAATTAGCATCACAATCAACTAAATAAAAACTGTTAATTTCGAAAGTTATGAATTAAAATTACATAAACGTGACAAATAGCTCTGAATAACAAGCTTTCTCTTATGAAAAAAAATTACGGTTTATAAATGAAAAAAAAAAAATTCGAATGAAATTACTAATGCCTTTTTGTTGGCTTCTTCCTTTGAAGATTAAGTTCCACTTATAGCCTAGGAAATGATTTTTGTACGAAAAATCTATCAAAATACCACATAAACAATTGATAGGAATAAAATATAGAAATTAGAGTTGAAATTACCTGAAGCAACAATTTTTCTTTCCTTTCTGCGTCAGAAGATCCTAGATACTAAAAGATATAATTTGCAGACAAAAGGTATGATCAATAAATAATAAGATAAATAATTTATCAGTATGATTTGAAAATTCAAGAGAAAAGCAAAAGATACAAAAAAAAAACATGATGCAAGACATAAAATACAAACTATTAAGATTCACGTTAATAAATAAAAAACAAATATATTTTCTTATATAAACTTATAACTACACTGTCTTCCAATAAGTATTTGGATCCTTCGATAGAAATGAAAAAGAAATTTTAATAATATTCAATAGTTGGTAGATGCAACAAGAGAGGCGATTACAACCTCATCCCTCTTGGACAACCTTTCCACAAGTCCGTGTATAACGGCTAGTGGTATTTTCTTCCACTCGGCTTGAAGAAAAAATGTAAGTTACTTCACCGGTTTTGGACGATTGTTGCATCCCCAACTCGTTCCACTGAATCTCGATAGGGTACAGGTCTGGGATCTGGGAACGTTTGTCCATTCGGTTAACCCCAATTGTTCCCATACCGATCCATGTTGGTTCTCGCAACAAGACAGCTGGCGTTCTCGTCCTTGGAAGTAATATGGGTCCGACCCATAAAACTGCCACAACGTAGGTTACACACTGTCATCCAAAATTGTGCAGTAGGCGCTAGTGTTGAGCTTACCATGATTTGGGACCAAGGGTCCCAGTTCATACAAGGAGAAACACCCCCAGACAATTATTCCACTTCCGCCGAACTTTACTGAGGGCAGAATACATTCTGGCAGGAGGCGTTCTAAATGAAAACGCCAGACCATGTCATCCGAACGGAAGAGAAGAGACCTTGATTCGTAGCACCAAAGAACCCGTTTCCATTGATCTAAGATCCTCTTTCGTCGCGTTTTGCCCCACATTAACCGAGCACTGCGGTTGTACTTTGTAATCAAAGGATTATGGACGGCAGAACGACCAAAAAAACCAAGCAGATGTGCTCCTTATGGATAGTATTCAGCTAAAGAACCATCCCGGATGACTTTTGTAAGTCCTGGAGTATGTGGGCCATCGATTTGGTGCGGCTCCTCCGAATTTCTCTGGCTCATTCCGCCAGTCACCGCTCACGTCCCAGTTTAAAATCAGATAGGCCACAGTCGATTTTGGGTTATTCATCTAGCTAGATATGTCCTTTAAGAATTGGCCATTTCTGTGATACCCGAGGATTAAACCTTTCTCGAAATATGATAGCTGTGCATTTCGCGGCATTGTGCATATGCGACCAATGGCAGTGATGTTTCCTACACGATATTTAATGGCGGAAGGCTGGACGTATATCAGGACTGCAGATAGCGTCATTTGCATGGGTGTCCAAATACGTATTGGTAGATAGTGTATAATCAATCACTTTAATACCTGACACATATAATAAGTTATGAAAATACGCAGCTGGCCATTAAAGTTGCAACACCATGAAGGAGGAATGATAACGTCAAATTCACATGAAAGGAAGATGCTTGAATATGCAATTGGTTTGAATTTAAGCGCAGTCGAACGAAGCAGGGGGTAGAATCGGCATCTAGAACACTGTATAAAATGAGAGTTACGCAGCGGGTTTACATTTCGAAAATCGCATTGGAATGTTGTTTGTTGTTTGTTTGTGAGTATATCGTGTTACGCCACGTATGAGACGGAGAAACGGCTACTAACCCGTGACGGAATTTCGACAGAGGTAGAATCGTTGTCTATCGAGAGTGCGGTTCATCATTCCGCGATACTGCTTCTTGCATTGGTCGGAATCCAATGAATATGATGCGAATATTGAATTAGGAGGATCTTACTGAACGCCATGCAGGATATCAACAGCCTACTAACAATAACGTCCGATAGGACAGACATGTTTTCAGGTCGGCCTTGCAGGATCGTACAGCAACATCACGGGCATTGAGTCGGGAAATGGGGTTGTTTGCAGCACGACAAGTACCCGCACGGACAGTGCGAGGACGTCTGGAGAAGCACGGACTGTCTGCAAGGCGACCATTATTACAGCTTCCTTTGTCGCTGCAGCATAGAAACACGCCGCTACAGTGGTGCGCCCAACGACAAAACCGGATAATGGAGTGGCACCACTTCGTCTTTCTATACGAGTCCCTGTTGTGCGTGCAGCATCATGATGGATGTATCCGTGTATGGAGGCACCGAGGAGAACGCACGTGGCTTGCTTACATTCGATATCGTCATACGGACTCTGCTCCTGGTGGGATGATATGGGCAGACATTGGGTAAACGACACGAATACCTCTTGTTCGCGTCGTCGGTAATCTGAACAGCGAGCGTTACATTTCTCAGATTTTAAGGCCGGTGGCTGTGCCTTATCTTCAAGACCTCGGAGACGTCATCTTTCAACAAGATAACGCAAGACCGCATGTTGCGCGTCGTGTCCTGACCTATCTCGATACAGAGGGTGTTAGACTGTTGACCTGGCCAGATGTATTTATTCAATGGGCGACAGATCTGGTTTTCCAGATGTCTCACCCATACGAAATAAACACTTGATATGAATAAGAAATTTGAGTCGAAATTACCAGTATGTCCAAATCTTCTTCCTTTTCTTTATCGGCTGACGATGTTTCCTAAACGATATACAAACGATTAAGCCTCACGTTAATAGAAAATAACAAATATATATATATAAAATAGTTCTGTAACTGGCTGACTGATTGACTAATAACGCACACACAAAACAGCTAAACATAAAGTACTGCAATTTTGCATAGCGATTTTCCTTACAGTATAGTGGTGCACTAAGAAAGATTTTTGAAAAATTCTTCTGAGAATTTTTTAAATGAAATTTTTCAGCTGTTTTTGAAGCATTCTTAAAAGGTTGCATTTAAAATAATAATCTGAGGGTTATAGAATTTATATCACGAGAAAGATTATTAAAATTCCTTTAAAATGAAATCTTTTTCGAATCTTTACATCCATTTTCTGCTTTGTATTGAATTTTTAAAAGTTAATTTTTTGAATTTAATTTATTAAATTCAAATCACGAGGTTTCTTTTCTTTTTGTGATACTTTAAATTAATTTTTCTTCACGTGCATAACAACGAAATAAATTGAAAAAAATACTAAAAGATGGTAAGAGATAAAATTTAACCACTAGACTAATTGAGATGGAAGTTTTTTAAGAATTTAATTCAAATTAGTATGTTTTATGGATATTAAACATACAAATTAATTGCATACATTGACAGTTGTAATTTATTTGAATATTTTCATCTACATTATTTTGTCTATAAAAATACCCGTTACGATTATTTTATGAATGAATATATATATATATATATTATTTTTTTGGCATTAATTGCATACATTGACCATTGTATTTAATTTGAATGTACTCCGTAGCGAAGCACGGGTATTCAGCTACTTTTCTTATAAAAACATATAATAACAAAAACTTATGATAAGTAATATAACTAATTAGCATTCCAAACAAACCACAAGAAAATTATTATTCTCGCAAATTATAAAATAAAATTTCATAAACGTAAGAGCTCTTAGTAACAAGCTGTCTTTTGAGAAAAAAATTAAAATTTACAAAAGAAAAGAAAATTTCGAATGAAATTTCCAATGCCATCTTATCGGCTTCCTCCTCCAAAGCTGATGTTCCAGATAAGGCCTAAGAAATGATTTTTGTACGAAAGATATTTAAAAAAATACCAAATAAACACTTGATTGCAATAAAACATAGAACCTGGAGGCGAAATTACCTGTAACTCCAAGTCTCCTTCTTTTTCTGTACGGACTAAAGATGTATCCTAAACGATATAAATTGAACAAAAAAGGCACGAGGAATAAATAAAAAAATAAATAAATTATCAGAACAATTTGAAAATTAATGAGAAAAGTAAAATATACAAAACAAAAAGCATAATGCAAGATATAAAATGCAAACCATTAAGTCTCCCGTTAATAGAATAACAAGAATGAAATTTTCTTTAATAAACTTATATTTACTAAAACTAATAACTTATAATTCCAAAAACTTATGATAAATTATGTGACTAATTAGAATCACAACCACCTAAATAAAATCTGTTAATTTCGAAAGTTATGAATTAAAATTACATTAACGTGACAAATAGCTGTTAATAACAAGCTTTCTGTTATGAAAAAAAAATTACGGTTTATAAAAGAAAAAAAAATTCGAATGAAATTACTAATGCCTTTTTGTTGGCTTCTTCCTTTGAAGATTAAGTTCCACTTATAGCCTAGGAAATGATTTTTGTACGAAAAATCTTTCAAAATACCACATAAACAATTGATAGTAATAAAACATAGAAATTAGAGTTGAAATTACCTGAAACAACAATTTTTCTTCCCTTTCTGCGTCAGAAGATCCTAGATACTAAAAGATATAATTTGTAGACAAAAGGTATGATCAATAAATAATAAGATAAATAATTTATCAGTACGATTTGAAAAATCACGAGAAAAGCAAAAGATACAACAAAAAACATGCTGCAAGATATAAAATACAAACCTTTAAGATTCACGTTAATAAATAAAAAACAAATATATTTTCTTATATAAACTTATAACTACACTGTCTACCAATAAGTATTTGGATCCTTCGATAGAAATGAAAAACAAAATTTAATAATATTCAATTCTTGGTAGATGCAACAAGAGAGGCGATTACAACCTCATCCCTCTGGGACATGCTTTCCATAAGTCCGTGTATAACGACTAGTGGTATTTTCTTCCACTCGGCTTGGAGAAAAAATGTAAGTTACTTCACCGGTTTTGGACGATTGTTGCATCCCCAACTCGTTCCAGAGAATCTCGATAGGGTTCAGGTCTGGGGTCTGGGCACGTTTGTCCATTTGGTTAACCCCAATTGTTCCCATACCGATCCATGTTGGTCCTCGCAACAAGACAGATGGCGTTCTCGTCCTTGGAAGTAATATGGGTCCGACCCATAAAACTGCCACAACATAGGTAACACACTGTCATCCAAAATTGTGCAGTAGGCGTTAGTGTTGAGCTTACCATGATTTGGGACCAAGGGTCCCAGTTCATACAAGGAGAAACACCCCTATACAATAATTCCACTTCCGCCGAACTTTACTCAGGGCAGAATACATTCTGGCAGGAGGCGTTCTAAATGAAAACGCCAGACCATGCCATCGGAACGGAAGAGAAGGGACCTTGATTCGTCGCACCAAAGAACCCGTTTCCATTGATCTAAGATCCTCTTTCGTCGCGTTTTGCCCCACATTAACCGAGCACTGCGGTTGTATTTTGTGATCAAAGGATTATGGACGGCAGCACGACCAAGAAAACCAAGCAGATGTGCTCCTTATGGATAGTATTCAGCTAAAGAACCATCCCGGATGACTTTTGTAACTCCTGGAGTATGTGGGCCATCGATTTGGTGCGGCTCTTCCGATCTTCTCTGGCTCATTCCGCCAGTCACCGCTCACGTCCCAGTTTAAAATCAGATAGGCCACAGTCGATTTTCGGTTATTCATCTAGCTAGATATGTCCTTTAAGAATTGGCCATTTCTGTGATACCCGAAGATTAAACCTTTCTCGAAATATGATAGATGTGCATTTCGCAGCATTGTGCATATGCGACCAATGGCAGTGAAGTTTCCTACACAATATTTAATGGCGGAAGGGCGGACGTATATCAGGACTGCAAATATCGTCATTTGCATGGGTGTCTAAATACATATTGGTAGATAGTGTATAATCAATCACTTTAATACCTAACACATATAATAAGTGATGAAAATACGCTGCTGGCCATTAAAGTTGCAACACCATGAAGGAGGAATGATAACGTCAAATTCACATGAAATGAAGATGCTTGAATATGCAATTGGTTTGAACTTAAGCGCAGTCGAACGAAGCAGGGGGTAGAAACGACATCTAGAACACTGTATAAAATGAGAGTTACGCAGCGGGTTTCCATTTCGAAAATATCATTGCAATGTTGTTTGTTGTTTGTTTGTGAGAATATCGTGTTACGCCACGTATGAGACTGAGAAACGGCTACCAACCCGTGACGGAATTTCGGAGCGGCAGAATCGTGGTCTATCGAGAGTGCGGTTCATCGTGCCGCGATACTGCTTCTTACATTGGTCGGAATCCAACGAATATGATGCGAATATGGAATCAGGAGAATCTTACTGAACGCCATGCAGGATATCAACAGCCTACTAACAATAACGTCAGGACAGACCTGTTTTCAGGTCGGCCTTGCAGGATCGTACAGCAACATCACGGGCATTGAGTCGGGAAATGGGGTTGTTTGCAGCACGACAAGTACCCGCACGGACAGTGCGAGGACGTCTGGAGAAGCACGGACTGTCTGCAAGGCGACCATTATTACAGCTTCCTTTGTCGCTGCTGCATAGAGACACGCCGCTACAGTGGTGCGCCCAACGACAAAACCGGATAATGGAGTGGCACCACTTCGTCTTTCTATACGAGTCCCTGTTGTACGTGCAGCATCATGATGGATGTATCCGTGTCTGGAGGCACCGAGGAGAACGCACAAGCCTGCTTACATTCGATATTGTCATACGGACTCTGCTCCTGGTGGAATGATATGGGCAGCCATTGGGTAAACGACACGAATACCTCTTGTTCGCGTCGTCGGTAATCTGAACAGCGAGCGTTACATTTCTCAGATTTTAAGGCCGGTAGCTGTGCCTTATCATCAAGACCTCCGAGACGTCATCTTTCAACAAGATAACGCAAGACCGCATGTTGCGCGTCGTTTCCTGACCTATCTCGATACAGAGGGTGTTAGACTGTTGCCAAGCCAGATACAAGCCAGATGTATTTAATGGGCGAGAGATCTGGTTCTCCAGATCTCTCACCTATACCAAATAAACACTTGATATGAATAAGAAATTTGAGTCGAAATTACCAGTATGTCCAAATCTTCTTCCTCTTCTTTATCAGCTGACGTTGTTTCCTAAACGATATACAAACCATTAAGACTCACGTTAATAGAAAATGACAAATTATATATATACACTCAAGGAAAAAAAATTAGCGCACCAAGAAGGATTCGTCAAAATGAAACGAAATTTTACATACGTAATGACTACTTTGATATAAGGAAATGATAAGAATATCAAAGAAAAAGTATAATTTATTTTAGAGAAAAGACAAAAGAACAGAGGAGTTAATACTCCGTTGGACCCCCTCTAGCGGGAATGCACGATGCGTTATGATCGGGCATTGAGTCATACAAGTTCTGTATGATGTCTTGAGACATTTCGCTCCATATTTGCTGTAACCTTGCCTCTAGTTCGTCCAAACTCGTGGGATGCCCAACTCGTCGTCCCAAATGATCCCAGATATGCTCGATTGGAGACAAATCTGGGGATCGGGCAGGCCAAGGAAGGGTAGTAACAGTGCGGAGACAGTCTTGTGACACCCTTGCCGTATGAGGCCGAGCATTGTCTTGTTGAAAAATGGCTCCTGGGAGCCGTTGCATAAGTGGCAACACATGTGGTTTCAGGATTTCATGAACATACCGCTGGACTGTCATGGTGCCACGGAACAATACTAGGGGTGACCGTGTATTGTAGGCAATTGCACCCCATACCATCACACCAGCTGTGGGAGCGATGTGTCGCTGTACATCAAAGGCAGGATTGAAGCGTTTACCACGGGCTCTCCACACACGAACGCGATTGTCTTCATTGCCGAGATTAAATCTGGATTGGTCGCTAAAGACGACCTGATTCCATTCCGCTGTAGTCCAGTTTCCTCGTGCGCGGCAAAACTCCAAACTGAGGCGTCGATGGGTGGGCGTCAAGGGCAGCACCCGTAATGGGCGCCGCGATACCAACTGTCCTTCAGCCAGGCGCCTTCGTATGGTTCGAGAAGACACAGAGGCCGCTAGTGAAGGTTGGTGCCCTGTGCCTGGATGGCGGCCAATGAAGCCGTTGGCTGTACGCGTGCATTTCTTACGATGTGGCGGTCTTCTCGACGACTGGTCTGTCGAGGGCCTGGTCTTCGTGTTGGCCTGGTCTTCGTGTACATGACATCTCTCGGGTCCACTGGTCCCAGCACCTCCTCACAACACAATCAGAGCGGCCTAATTGACGAGCTACTCGCCTAGCTGACCACCCAGCTTCCATCATCCCGACGATTCTCCCCCTCTCAAACTGCGACAACTGATTATATTGTCTTCGAACACGGCGTAATGGCATGTCTATTTCAGCTCTTCATTTGTAAATGATTCAGCACACTCAAACAAGCTTTGGTTATCTGCTTTATACTCCACAGAGTACGATGTTCAACGCCCTCTACCGGCTATACATAATGCGCAATCACGCTGCATTTCTAATCATTTGCATATCTCCCCGACATGTACCTTCATTGCAAGTTTCGTTACGATCCCGCAATTATTTCTTGGTGAGCAAATTATTTTGTCCATGAGTGCAAAATAGTTCTGTAACTGGCTGACTGATTGACAGATGACGCACACACCAAACCCCTGGACATAAAGGATTGAAATTTTGCACAGCGATTCTTCTTATGGTATAGGAGAGCAATAAGGAAGATTTTTGAAAAATTCTTCTTAGAATTTTCTAAATGAAATTTTTAAGCTGTTTTTGAAGCATTCTTAAAAGGTTGCATTTAAAATAATAATCTGAGGGTTATAGAATTTATATCACGAGAAAGATTATTAAAATTCCTTTAAAATGAAGTCTTTTTCGAATCTTTACATCCATTTTCTGCTTTTTGTTGAATTTTTAAATGTTAATTTTTTGAATTTAATTTATTAAATTCTAATCACATGGTTTCTTTTCTTTTTGTGATACTTTAAATTAATTTGCTTCACGTGCATAACAACGAAAAAATTGAAAAAAATTACTAAAACATGGTAAGAGATAAAATTTAACCACTAGACTAATTGAGATGGAAGTTTTTTAAGAATTTTATTCAAATTTTATGGATATTAAACATGGTTTTATGGATATTAAACATACAAATTAATTGCAAACATTGACCGTTGTAATTTAATTGATTATTTTCATCTATATTATTTTGTCTATAAAAATACCCGTTACGATTATTTTATGAATGAATATATATATATATATATATATATATATATATATATATATATATATTTTTGGTATTAATTGCATACATTGACCATTGTATTTAATTTGAATGTATTCCGTAGCGAAGCACTGGTATTCAGCTACTTTTTTTATACAAACATATAATAACAAAAACTTGTGATAAGTTATATAACTAATTAGCATCCCAAACAAACCACAAGAAAATTATTTTTCTCGCAAATTATAAAATAAAATTTCATAAACGTAGGAGCTCTTAATAACAAGCTTTCTTTTCAGAAAAAAAATTAAGATTTACAAAAGAAAAGAAAATTTCGAATGAAATTTCCAATGCCATCTTTTCGGCATCTTCCTCCACAGCTGATGTTCCAGATAAGGCCAAAGAAATAATTTTTGTACGAAAGATATTTAAAAAAAGTACCAAATAAACACTTGATTGCAATAAAATATAGAACCTGGAGGCGAAATTACCTGTAACTCCAAGTCTCCTTTTTTTTCTGTACGGACAAGAGATGTATCCTAAACGATATAAATTGTACACAAAAGTCATGAGGAATAAATAATAAAATAAATAAATAATCAGAACAATTTGAAAATTAATGAGAAAAGCAAAATATACAAAACAAAATGCATAATGAAAGATATAAAATGCAAACCATTAAGTCTCCCGTTAATAGAAAAACAAGAATGAAATTTTCTTATATAAACTCATAACTATAACTAATAACTTATAATTCCTATAACTTATGATAAATTATGTAACTAATTAGCATCACAACCAACTAAATAAAAACTGTTAATTTCGAAAGTTATGAATTAAAATTACATAATAGCGACAAATACAGTAACTCTTAATAACAAGCTTTCTCTTATGAAAAAAAATTACTGTTTACAAAAGAAAAAAAAATTAAAATTAAATTATTAATGACTTTTTGTTGGCTTCTTCCTTTGAAGATTAAGTTCCACTTACAGCCTAGGAAATGATTTTTGTACGATAAATCTTTCAAAATACATAATAAACAATTGATAACATAGAAATTAATAAAAGAGAAATTAGAGTTGAAATTACCTGAAACAACAAGTCTTCTTCCATTTCTGCTTCAGAAAGTCCTAGATACTAAAAGATATAATTTGTACACAAAAGGTATGATGAATAAATAATAAGATAAATAATTTATCAGAACGATTTGAAAATTCATGAGTAAAGCAAAAGATACAACAAAAAACATGATGCAGGATATAAAATACAAACCATTAAGTTTCACGTTAATAAATAAAAAACAAATATATATTCTTATATAAACTTATAATCACTACACTATCTACCAATAAGTATTTGAATACCTTTGATAGAAAAGAAAAACAAAATTTAATAATATTCAATAGTTAGTAGAGGCAACAAGAGAGACAATTACAGCGATTACAACCTCATCCCTCTGGGGCATGCTTTCCACAAGTCCGTGTATAACGGCAAGTGGTATTTTCTTCCACATGGCTTGGAGAAAACATGTAAGGTCCTTCACCGGTTTTGGACGGTTGTTGCACCCCCAACTCGCTCCAGAGAATCTCGATAGGGTTCACGTCTGGGATCTGGCCATGCCCGTCCATTTGGTTAACCCCATTTGTTCCCATACCGATCCATGGTGGTCCTCGCAACGTCACAGCTGGCGTTCTCGTCCTTGGAAGTAACATGGGTCCAACCCATAAAACTGCCGCAACGTAGGTAACACACTGTCATCCAAAATAGTGTAGTAGGCGTTAGTGTTGAGCTTACCTTGATTTGGGACCAAGGGTCCCAGTTCATACAAGGACAAACACCCCCAGACAATAATTCCACTTCCGCCGAACTTTACTGACAATACATTCTGGCAGGAGGCGTTCTCCAGGCAGAAGCCAGACACTGCCATCCGAACGGTAGAGGGGGGAAATTTGATTCTTTGCTCCTAAGAACCCGTTTCCACTGATCTAAGATCCTCTTTCGTCGCGTTTTGCCCCACATTAACCGAGCACTGCGGTCAGCGAAAGAACACTCTTGGATGCCTTTTGTAACTCCTGGAGTATGTGGGCAATCGATTGGGTGTGGCTCTTCCGAATTTCTCTGGCACATTCCGCCAGTCACCGCTCACGTCCCAGTTTAAAATCACATAGGCTACAGTCGATTTTGGGTTATTCATCACTCTAGATATCTCCCTTAAGAATCGGCCATTTCTGTGATACACGAGGATTAAACCTTTCTCGATATCAGATAGCGCTGCATTTCGTTTCATTGTGCATATGCGACCAATGCCAGTGATGTTTCCTACACGACATTTAACGGCGGATGGCGGGACGCATATCATGACCGCAGATATCGTCATTTGCATGGGTGTCTAAATACTTATTGGCAGGTAGTGTCTAATTAATCACTTATAATACCTAACACATATAATAAGTTATGAAACTAAACTGCTGGCCATTAACCCATTTAAGACTGGCGTTGCGAAAACGCAACATTAATTTCTGTATTTTTGAAAGGCATGTTCAAAATTTTGTACGTCTGAAGGAACATTTTTATTTTATTCTCTATACTTCAATTGATCATAATAATTTTTTTGTTTCCTCATTTCCCCGCTTTTAGCACTTGCAAAAATATTGTTTTTTTTTTGGTGTTTTGAAAGGAAAAAAGTGACTATTTTCAAATAATAACCTTAGATAGCAGCACATGTTAAATTTCCGATTTGATGCTTGTTCTGAGTTTACTAGAGACTAAAGAACAAAATGGCTGCAATAGATAAATTATAATTTTTGTTTTTATGTTTCTAAATTCATATTTTTAAAAATGTTGCGAAAACGCAACATCAGTCCAAAGTGTATTACTTATTTCCAATGTGTTTTATTAGTGCTGCCTAGTTTTTCATGCAGTAAATTAGTATTGTTTGCATTTCAGATAAGTTTGTCTGTAGAAAAAAGCGATTTTTGACATTGGAAGAGACATTGGAGTATTTTCATGGGCTAGACGATGATATTTCAGAATCGTCCTCAACAGAAGCTAATGAGGAACCATAATTCGTCATTATCCCTCCAGATCCGGATGATTTGACGGATGAAGAAGCTATTGATGATAATATTTTATGTGAAAATGTCGAATCACCTAAAGACATTGCAAGTGATATCGACATTTCTTTCCCTAATAAATGTAAAAGTAAGCAATATAGTAAGAAAAAGGAGCATATTGTATGGGAAAAAGGGAGACTCTACATGGATGTAATGAATTCAAAAATAAGTTTACTAGAGTTTAAGAGATCTATATCTTTGAGAGAGCCATATCTTTGATAAAAAGGCTTGAAGAAATGCAGATGAATTCTGTTTTTCCTAAAACTTCACATATTGGAAGACCATCTTCAATTCAAAATCTAATTCTCAACAAAATTCGGAAAAATCATATGGGCCATATTATTACTATAAATAGTGAAAATAAACAAAAAAATGTAAACACTGCAAAAGTCAAACAATTTCTGTATGAAATAAGTGTAATGTACCTCTTCATGATAAATGTTTAAAAGATTTAAAAAAAAATTTTTTTAATTTTATAATTTTAAATTTTTATATTTTTAAAATTTTTATACCGCTTTGGACTGATGTTGCGAAAACGCAACATTTTGTAACTCTCGTAAAAATAAATTTAATTTTATGGAAACAACTTATTTGTGTAATTAATGTTCTAAGAAGTGTTAAAAAACTGTTTGGTGCATTTCCAATAAAGGAAACATGGAGCGGTCCTAAATGGGTTAAAATTGCAACACCATGAAGGAGAAATAATAATGTCATATTCATATGGAAGGAAGATGCTTGAATATGCAAATTATTTAATTTAAGTGCAGTCGAACGAAGCAGGGACGTTATTTAGGGGGGGGGACGTTATCTAGAACTCTGTATAAAATAAGTGTTACGCAGCGGGTTTCCATTTCGAAAATCGCAGTTGGATTGTTGTTTGTTGTTTGTTTGTGAGAAGATCGTGTTTTTCCTCGTATGAGACGGAGAAACGGCTACCAGCCCGTGACGGAATTTGAAAGCGTCAGAATCGTGGCCTATCGAGAGTTCTGTTCATCGTTCCGCGATACTGCTTCTTGCATTGGTCGGAATCCAACGAATATGATGCAGATGTGGAATCGATGGGTTCAAGAGGATCATACGGAACGCCATGCAGGCTATCACCAGCCTACTGACAATAACGCCCGAGAGGACAGACATGTTGTCAGGTCGGCCATGCAGGATCGGACAGCAACATCACGGGCATTGAGTCAGGAAATGGGGTTTTTTAAAGTACAAGTATCCGCACGGACAGTGCGATAACGTCTGGAGAAGCACGGTCTGTCTGCAAGGCGACAATTATTACAGCTTTCTTTGTCACTGCAACATACAGACACGCCGTGACAGTGGTGCGCCCAACGACAAAACTGGATAATGGAGTGGCACCACATCAACTTTCCGGACGAGTCCCTGTTGTGTGTGCAGCATCATGATGAATGTATCCGTGTCTGGAGGCACCGAGGAGAACGCACGTGGCCTGCTTACATTCGATATCGTCATATGGGCTCTGCTTCTGGTGGGATGATATGGGCAGCCATTGGGTACACGACACAAATACCTCTTGTTCGCGTCGTCGGTAATCTGAACAGCGAGCGTTACATTTCTTAGATCTTAAGGCCGTTGGCTGTGCCTTATCTTCAAGACCTCGGAGACGTCATCTTTCAACAAGTTAACGCAAGACCGCATGTTGCATGTCGTGTCCTGAACTATCTCGACAAAGAGGATGTTAGACTTGCCCTTGCCAGATGTATTCAATGGGCGAGAGCTCTGGTTCTCCAGATGTCTCACCCATAACAAACAAACACTTGATAGGAATAAGAAATTTGAGTAGAAATTACCAGTATGTCCAAATCTTCTTCCTCTTCTTTATCGGCTGACGATGTTTCCTAAACGATATACAACTCATTAAGACTCAAGTTAATAAAAAATAACAAATATATATATAAAATAGTTCTGTAACTGGCTGACCGATTCACAGATAACGCACACACAAACCGCTGGACATAAAGGGCTGAAATTTTGCTTAGCGATTCTTCTTATATTATAGGGGTGCACTAAGAAAGATTTTTGAAAAATTCTTGTCAGAATATTTAAATGAATTTTTAAACTGTTTTTGTATCATTCTTTAATGTTTGCATGTAAAATAACAATCTGAGGGTTATAAAATTTATATCATGAGAAATATTATAAAAATTCCTTTAAAATGAAATCTTTTTGGAATCTTTACATCCATTTTCTGATTTTTGTGAATTTTTAAATGTCAATTTTTAGAATTTAATTTATTAACTGCTGATCATGTGGTTTCTTTAAATTTATTTTGCGTCACGTGCACAACAACGAAATAAATTGAAAAAAATACTAAAATATGGTAAAAGATAAAATTTTACCACTAGAATAATTGGGATGGAAGGTTTTTAAGCTTTTAATTCAAATTAGTATGTTTTATAGATATTACACATACAAATTAATTGCATATATTGACCGTTGTATTTTATTTGAATATTTTCATCTACATAATTTTGTATATAAAAATATCCGTTACGATTTTTTATGAATATATATATATATATATAATGTTACATGTTTGGGAGCCAATTTGGCGTTTTATCGCCAAAGTGCGATGTTTCGGGAGTTGTGGAATTAAAACCAAGGAGTAAGTGATAAATCTGGATTTTAGGTTGATTGTTGGAAAATCGTTTGGTTGTGTAGTGTGGCAACGCGGGTTTTGTTTTGCGAGATAAAATAGGTTTTTAGAACTGCAATTGAGTTGAAGCGATATCCTTGACGAGATAGGTGATTGATTAGTTTAGGTAGTTTGTCGTGACGGATGTAACGGGAGACCTTGGCATAGATTTCGGAGGCCTCGATATTGTTGTGAAAGGTTGTATAATTTCAGTTGCTTATATTTTTATGTGCTATTAATTAAAGCTCTTTTAAATCACAATTTGTCAAGAAAACTACCTAGGAGCTGGAAAGTGTTGAAGTCCAGCGAAGATTGTAAAAAGAAGATTGTATGTTAGTTTTGATGTCTATAAAAATCTCTGTTTCTCATTTGTGGTAACTGGCATATTTATTTCATTTCGTTGAATGCACTTGTAAAAAAAGAACTTTCCGTACCACGATTTTGGTACATTTTTTGTGTCAGGAGTGGGGTATTTTTAAGTGAATGCCAGTTACCCGAAAAATGGAAGAACAGCTAAAACTGATTTTAGAAAAGATTGGCGAAAGCCAGAATCGTTTAGAAGCAAAATTTGGCGAAAGCCAGAACCAGTTAAAACAGGAAATTGGCGAAAGCCAGAATTTACTCGCCAATCAATTAAAAGAGGAAATTGGCGAAAGCCAGAATTTGCTCGCCAACCAATTAGAATTAAAAATTGGTGAAAGTCAGAATTTGCTCGCCAACCAATTGGAAGTAAAAATTAGCGAAATTGGCGAAAGCCAGAACTTGCTCGCCAATCAATTAAAAGAAGAAATTGGCGAAATTGGTGAAAGCCAGAAGAAGTTGGAAACGGGTGTTGGCGAAATTAGCGAAAGTCGAGAACAGCTAAAAATTACCGTAGGCGAGAAATTTAATGAAATGGAAGAACGCGTCAACACTATCGAGTCGAAACTCAAAGCTACGGTCGAGACTGTTGACCAGAAAATTAGGGAAGCCATTAAGAAACAAATAAACGGCCTAGAGAAGAAATTCGCAGAAGAATCAACGCCAGTTACTGTACCTTACTACTCTGACGCTAGTATTGAGGAGGCGTACCCGGTGTCGAAATCGTCCCGCCCTGCCGTAAAAGTGTCTACTTATGACGGCAAAACGTCTTGGCAGGTGTTTAAAACACAGTTTAATATGGCATCGACTGTCAATGGATGGGACATTGCAATGCAAGCATGCCAATTGGCTACTTCACTCCGTGGCGAGGCTGCCGATGTACTGCAGACCATCGCAGTAGAGAAACAACTAGATTTTGAGGCCTTGTCGAGTGCTCTCGAAATGCGCTTTGGCGAGAAATGCCGTAAAGAGTATAGCCGCTTACAGCTGAAGTCCCGCCAACAAAAATCAACAGAGACACTACAGGAACTTGCGTCAGCTATTGAGGGATTAGCTCAATTAGCTTTCCCAGAATGTCCGACGGAAGTTAGGGATAACCTAGCATTAGAATACTTTGTGGACGCCATCCGCGATCCGGAGAGTCAACGAGCACTAAGAATGGCGGACATCAAAGACTTGAAGTCAGCTTTGGTGTACGCAATGAAGTACGAGTCAGCTCAGAGGGCGACACGCCGTGACCGCCAACTAGTGAGAGGGGTGACCGCCGCCGAAAACGACCCAATAGCCGCTCGATTTGAAGAAATAGAAAAACGAATCGGTGCCTTGGCAGGGGTGAATTCAAACATACCGCCAAGAAGAAATCCTTTGAAGTGCTGGACCTGCGGGCGTGAGGGACATCTCAGAAGGAATTGCCTAGCGCGCCAAGCTGATGAATCAAGACGCCAAGACCCAGGGAAATCAGTTCCCGGCCATCTGAATTGGCGAAGGCAGTCGGACGAGGAGAAGCCCTCTTGCAATTCTCTGAATGTGTCGTCGATGCATCAAGAAGAAAACAGGCCGTTTGTTGAAGGTTTTGTAAACGGTCAACCGTGTAGGATGCTGGTTGACACCGGTGCCAACGTAACCATCGTCAGAACGGATTTAGATCAAGAGCTTGGCGGAAAGCTACTTTTCACACCACCAAACATCACTTTGCGGACCGTGACCGGGGATAGAATTAAGATGAATGGAAAAGTTGCACTCCACATAAGCATCGGGAATAATAGCTATCGGCATACGGCATATGTTGCCGATATTGTTGACCCTATGATTCTCGGGTTTGACTTTTTAACCATAAATAACTTCGTCATAGATTTCAATTCTAACCAAGTCATAGCCACTCAAGATAGCACCATACACTCCATGCCAGACAATAGTAGAAGAGGTCTTTTAGCCACCGCAACTCTTATGAACCAGTCGAAAAATACGGTTCCCGTCAAGATTGCCGGTGCCAGCGATAAAGACAAGAAAATCCAGAAAAATGAAATGTTGCCAACTTATACCCCGGTCATTGGAGAAAGTAGGAAGCGTGACCTGCCAGTCGTCGAGCGTTCCAATTTGACAGCAGATGTATTGAAGAGTGCGGAATTTATTGATCAACGAAGAAAGGAAGCAGAGAAATTCCTCAATGAATTCCAGGCCGTGCTCGCCCGTGCAACAGATGTGGGCCGCACGAACTTGACTCGACAGCGTCCTTTGACGAAGCAAGGTCAGCGTGGTCAGCGACAGCGTCCTTTGACGAAGCAAGGTCAGCGTGGTCAGCGACAGCGTCAATTGACGAAGCAAGGTCAGCGTGGTCAGCGACAGCGTCCTTTGGCGAAGCAAGGTCAGCGTGGTCAACGACAGAATGAGGAGACATTACGACGTGATAGCGACAGACCACCAGTTCCAGGAAGGAACCAAAGTTCGACTGTGGAGTCCCGTTCGCCGGGAAGGTGTACTTCCCAAGCTCCAGTTCCGCTGAAGAGGTTCAATCGTCGTACGGATTCGCAAATCTGCGAACAGCAAAGCGAAGGTCGTGCATTACGACCGGCTCGCTCCTTACCATGGGACGTGAGTGGGTCCTGAAGAGTTTGAGGATACCCGAGCCACGGCTCTTAGGCTGTTGCTCCTAAGTAGATCCAGGCTACCCAATTTATTTATTTATTAATTATTTTTATTTTATATACTAATGTTGCAATTGTTGTTTTTATGTGTTTATTTATTTAATTTGTAATGGTATATGTGTTGTGTTTTTATGAAATTGTATTTTGTAGTATTTTTAGGACCGTTGTTGTTAGTGTAGGACTGTCCGGGACGTCCAGTCTTTTGAGGAGGGGGCAATGTTACATGTTTGGGAGCCAATTTGGCGTTTTATCGCCAAAGTGCGATGTTTCGGGAGTTGTGGAGTTAAAACCAAGGAGTAAGTGATAAATCTGGATTTTAGGTTGATTGTTGGAAAATCGTTTGGTTGTGTAGTGTGGCAACGCGGGTTTTGTTTTGCGAGATAAAATAGGTTTTTAGAACTGCAATTGAGTTGAAGCGATATCCTTGACGAGATAGGTGATTGATTAGTTTAGGTAGTTTGTCGTGACGGATGTAACGGGAGACCTTGGCATAGATTTCGGAGGCCTCGATATAGTTGTGAAAGGTTGTATAATTTCACTTGCTTATATTTTTATGTGTTATTAATTAAAGCTCTTTTAAATCACAATTTGTCAAGAAAACTACCTAGGAGATGGAAAGTGTTGAAGTCCATCGAAGATTGTAAAAAGAAGATTGTATGTTAGTTTTGATGTCTATAAAAATCTCTGTTTCTCATTTGTGGTAACTGGCATATTTATTTCATTTCGTTGAATGCACTTGTAAAAAAGAACTTTCCGTAAGAAGATTTTGGTACAATATATATATATAGATATATATATATATATAGGCATAAATTGCATACATTGATCCTTGTATTTAATTTGAAAGTTCTCCGTAGCGAATGATAGATATTCAGCTAGTTTTCTTATACAAACATACAAACATATAATAACAATAACTTATGACAAGTTATATAACTAATTAGCATCCCAAAATGCCACACGAAAATTATTATTCTCGCAAGTTATAAAATAAAATTTCATAAATATAATAGCTCTTAATATCAAGCTTTCTTTTGAGAAAAAAAAATTAAGATTTATAAAAGGAAAGAAAATTTCAAAGGAAATTACCAATGCCTTCTTATCGGCGACCTTCTTCAAAGCTGAAGTTCCAGCTACAGCCTAAGAAATGATTTTTGTACGAAAGATATCTTAAAAAAATACCAAATAAACACTTGATTGCAATAAAAGATATAAATTGGAGTCGAAATGTCCTGAAACTCCTTCTTTTTCTGTACGGATTAAAAATATATCCTAAATAATATAATTTGTACACAAAAGGCATGATGAATAAATAATAAGATAAATAAATAATAAGAAGAATTTGAAAGTTAATGAGAAAAGCAAAGCATACAAATCTAAAAGCATGATGCAAGATATAAAATGCAAACCATTAAGTCTCCGGTTAATAGAAAACAACAAAGACATTTTCGGTACTTTTCCGTTAGCCGGGCGCATTTGGTGTTTCCGCTAGCAAGTATCGCAGTTGGCAAGAATGTAAACTCGCTAATCTGGCAACCCTATGAAAACGGTTAAATAGCTAATAGATATGCATAGTTTTGAAGAGGCATTATTACACATAGCCCAGTCAAAATAGGTTTTATGGCTAAAAAAAATATGAAAGTTTTCAAAATTGGTGGAGATGTTTGTTTAGACATGCTAATGAACATAATAAAAAGTCCCCACCGATCAGACTTGAGCTTTCGCCGCCATCTTGGAAAATGTGTACAATTTTTTTGCTTTTTGAAAATATCTTTAAAAATATTGCTTTTATAAAAAATAATTAAATGCAAAAATTAAAGAGCATTAAATTATGAACAAAAATCATTCATAACATTTTTTTATATGTATACAGGAACAAAGATAATTGACTTTGAAAAGAGCGCACTATCACACCTGGGACGCGCAAGCGCGGTTCCCCATCGCGGTGGGGGGAAATACCCGCTCATGTGCATACCATAATTAGCCAAATAAGTTTTACACTAAATGAGAAGGTTTTTTGTTTTTTTCCAAATAACTAGGGAAATATTAACTTTACGTAAAAAAAGTTATAGAGAATCTATGCTCACTTCTACCCAGACTTGGGTGTATATAATTTGAAGTGGCACTCTATTTGAATTTGAAGCAAACACAGTTAATACATGAAACAATGTTTATTGAATTCGTTGCACATATAATTGGCTTTTACAGCAATAAGCCTGCGTACTACTTGTACGGAATGTATAAACACAGCTTTCAAGAACAATATATTTTTATACTCACGAACAGTAAGTCAAACCAGCAGTACTGCCATGTAAACTTCTGGCCCGCTAAGCACTAGCGCAGGATAACACCTTTTCAACCTTAACAACCTCCTCCTCCTCATTAATGACGCTGCGTGGTATTTATACTAAGCGCGTATGCCGAAATTAGCATATCTAAAGCAGCTTCTTTAATTCACTCAAAAGTTCGATTCTTGTGAATCGAATCTTGTGTATACCTTACACTGGCCTCCCTCGAAAAAAAAAATTAGGTAACTGAGGTCTGAACGGCTTCAGTTAACTAATTGAAAACGCGTGCTGGTCTGACTTTTTACATAATGGGTGGCAAAGCCAAAACACCTTCCACACGTTGTGTGGGGGAAAAACGCCACTACCATTTTACAAAACTAACCCCGAAGGGTCCAGGTGACACCATCAAGCAGTGGATTTGCAGAGTTGCGGATACTGGGCTGCCAACTGCGCCCTAAAATATCTATTTTAATTAAAAGTGACAACACAATTGCACAGCATGACATTTCTTGACTGTATCTGCTCTCCCTTAATTCATAATGGTCATGTGTTATGTTTTGTGAAGTTTGTAGGTTATTGAGTTAATTATTATATTATGCAGTATGTATTTTTCTCTAGTTCCTACATGTCCCCTTCAAAAATTTATAAAACAACAGTATGCCGTTTTTTTTCAGTGGCTCACTCCTTCCCCCCAAAATGTTTACACAGTATATACAATTGGGAACTTCAAACCAATTTGGTTCGGTTTTATTAAAGGGTGGGAGTTAGAATAAGAGAATTGATACAAGACTTGTTCCTCATGAATGCAGCAACTTCCTTGCACCAGTCTGTCCAATCCGTGGAACCTCTCTTGATGGTCGCAGTCCTAGTAAAGGGGTTCGTGACCGTGTGGGCATCCTTCGTGCAGCAGGTCGTAGGTCCTGAGGCGCTGGTCCGGCTTGACGATGGACAGGAGGTCTCTTGGGAGGAGGCCAACCTTGCTGGGCGGCAGAAATCTTCCGTTTCCTGTACTTATGCAAAGGAACTTTAAAATTGTCATTCTTCCTTTTGATAACCTTGTGTACCTTATCAGCGACGCATTCATCCTTTGATGGAGTTTTTGTAGTGCACACTTTACTATTCTTCGTACTTTTGCTTGTATCGGTATTAGATTTTAATGCAGATTCTATTTTGTCAAATTTATACGCCGCACCAACGTGTTTAGTTACTGGCTTTATCTCTCTACTTGTGTCATGTTTTTCAACAAACTGACTCTGTTTTTGGTATTGGTGCTTATGCGACTTCTTGTTTACCGCCTTAATTACTTCAGTATTAGCAGTTTTAATGCTGGAACCTAAAGGCGCTTTTTCACGTTTTTTATCTCCCTTAACTTTAGTTTTATCCTCTTTTGACGAAAAAGTCTCAGTGAAACTTGCGACATCAGAATCGTTATCATTTAAATTCTTTAATACTGCTTCAGTTTTAGGAAGATTAAGCTTTTCGTACTGGTGCGTTTTAATACAACCTACGTCTATAACTTCCGAAGCATCAGCTAAACTACTTACAGTATAACTCTGTGTCAACTTTTCATCCTGATTCTCAGTCTGGTTTTCATGTACTTTATTTAAAACCATATTATCAACCTGGCCTACACAATCCTCATTCGGCTGGGAACTTGAAATAATATCATCATTACCTAGCGAGTTCTAATATCGTTTAAAGAATTTTTATTATCGTCAACTAATAAGTATTCACTAACCTTCCGTAACGCATACTTCGTCATCTACTAAATTTCCTTCATTAACAGATGTGTGAATATCATCTAAAATATCAGGTATAGCATCAATAATATCAGGTATAGCATTAATAGAAGTGTCAGATGATTTATTTTCTAAACCACTAGCATTAGTATCGGCACTATTTTCAGAAATTTGTACTGAATTACCTCGTCATTCCAGCTAGACTCACTTTCTTTATAAGCCACAAAAATACCCTGACTTTCACTATTCTCAAAATAATGATTACTACTCGGACAAAATAATACATTTGACCAAACAGTTTCACAGGTGAACCATATCATGTGAATCAACTTGCCAGTGCAAGTAAGGTGCTTGCATATTATTTTCTTTAAGTGCACTAATTTCATTATAACGCCGTGCGCTTCTATTATTTTGCCTGCGGTACTGCTTACGCTGCTGGTTTGAAACTAGCGAAAAATTTTGGCCCGGCTGTATAAAACTTCTCGTACCTGATTGACGGTACGGGGTAGCGAAGAAATGCCTATTGTCATGTTTAGCTAAAGCTTGAAGGAGGGTAACCTTGCTTGTAATTGTTTGATTATCTAAAAAATCTTGAACACTTGGCTTCAAACGTTGGATAACTATTTTTAAGATTATCACTTCCGTTACCCCTTCTAAATATTCCTCACACTTGGAAATCTTTTCCGTAGCAAAATCTAATGCAGACTGACCTTCACGTTGCCTTAGCGAATAAATTTCCGCTTCAATTTCACTTTGATTAAAGGTCTTTGGAAAAACGCTAAGAAACTGTTGCTTGAATGACGAATAGTCAAAAATCAGATTACTGCTTTTCATACACGTGTACCACTGATATGCACTACCTCTTATAAGCGGCTAGAGCAATTTTTAAGTTTATCCCCCTCTGGGTGCATTGTTGCTGAAAGTAATGCTCAATTTTCTTTAGGAATTGGCTTGAGGGGCCGCCATTGAAGGTGGCTTCGAATGGCGGAAAATGCTGAACCATAATTACCCGAGGAAATTTCCAGCAGGGATTTTGTTTCTACAACACTCATTTTTTAAATAGTATATAAGTACTTGCAACAATTTTATCAATATAAGTACACAGTACAAAGTTTTTATTTCAATTATGTTGTTCGTTACAAATGTAACGCTAACTACCAGGGTATATATATCCTTTCGGGCGCCAGTATAGAGAATCTATGCTCACTTCTACCCAGACTTGGGTGTATATAATTGAAGTGGCACTCTATTGAATTTGAAGCAAACACAGTTAATACATGAAACAATGTTTATTGAATTCGTTGCACATATAATTGGCTTTTTACAGCAATAAGCCTGCGTACTACTTGTACGGAATGTATAAACACAGCTTTCAAGAACAATATATTTTTATACTCACGAACAGTAAGTCAAACCAGCAGCACTGCATGTAACTTCTGGCCCGCTAAGCACTAGCGCAGGATAACACCTTTTCAACCTTAACAACCTCCTCCTCCTCATTAATGACGCTGCGTGGTATTTATACTAAGCGCGTATGCCGAAATTAGCATATCTAAAGCAGCTTCTTTAATTCACTCAAAGTTCGATTCTTGTGAATCGAATCTTGTGTATACCTTACAAAGTTTATTTCAAAAATTAAAACACATTAAATTATGTACAAAAACGATTTTATACATTTTTGTCGTACACCTAACAGGAACGAAGATATTAACTATAAAATGCGCGTTGATAATGAAGGTAGCTTTCAAAGTCTCGTTGCAGGCGCTCTACTTTGAATTTCTAACCTCTCCCACATTTCGGCATTCTTTAAACACAAGAAAATAGACTGTAATGTTTTTAGCTATGTAGATAATTAATCATTATTAATTTTATACATGAATGTAGGTAAACTTGGGGGTATTCACTATCAGCTTTCCATTGCGAATAATGTTCAAGCTTACCTACATCAGGATTACGTGCTTTTTTTTGGTACGGGATTCTCCCTTCGTCAGGCATGTATAGATCGTCTATGGATCCGCTAGCATCGGCCCATTGATCAACTTCTTTCATTCGATCGTCATCATCAACAGGGCTGATGCCATTCTGACATACCCCATTGCAATCATTGCAGGCCGTTGTACAGTTGATGCTTGCTTTCCGACATCCGCATCTTACTCCACAGTCAGTATTACAGTTGCAAAAACACCATGTTTAAAACTGAATCGGGAGCTACTGCATCCATAGTTGTGAAGGGCAGAAGAATTTTCTCTTGACGCTTCCAGCCCCACAGGCAGTTGGGCCTTTCTTTTTCAGGTGCTCCAAAGTCTTCCTCATTTTAATTTCGATGGCTCGTATTTGAGTGTGTGCGTTTAAGGTTTCTTGCGATGGTGGTTCAGTAGCAAAATCTCGAAACAACTCACGGAGATTTTTACATTCCAAATCTGATATGTCAATGCCAATCAAAAATTATTTTTGCTAAAGTTGTTTGGGTCAATAAATGAGCTCGGACGGCCCTAGCGTATGCATGGCCAAGCAACATTTTTTCTACTGACGTAGGTGCATAATCAAAGTGAGTATTTCTTTTAACCCACTTCCAGCAATTATGTACCCAATGCAGCCTAAGAATGACATTAAAAGATGGAATCCACCAAGCCTCACAATACAACTTGATAATAATGGATTGGATGTTGCTGCGACTATCTCTCGAGCTTTATATTCAGTGGTTGGTCAAACGTGAGTATGCAAGACTTTTGGTGCATTTTAACACACTGGCTGGGCAGCATATTTCAGCACAGTGAAAATGGTGTCATACTTGCTTGGCGGTGAATTAACAAAAGGAAGGGATATTACTTTGGTCTTTTCACAAGGCTGGTTTCTGGTTATATAATGGAAAAATTATTTCCATTCAGGTATCTGTGGAAGACCTAACCACTTAGCACACATCCAGGAGATATCAGATGCTTAGGCAGTGCTAAATCTTCCGCTAAAGGATTTAAGACATTCAAATCTCGATAGTAATTGTTTTTAACCCAGGCCCTCGAAAATTTTCAAACGTTTCCAGAGGAATGATTCCCATTTTGCCTACGGTCGATTTGGATGTAAGTTCGGTTAATTTTTTTTATCTTCGTCCCGTGTTCCACTGCTGACGCTGGAGTAAACAAGCAATGCCCCCCCCCCCCCATGCTATGAAAGTATTCAAGCCATCGATTGTCGACACATTGAAATCAGCATTGCCAAATACGAATTGGCAGAATGATCCCTCGCGCATTTGGGGTTGCGGATGATTATGGCTGACATCTCAAGTGTTTGGGCTTCATAGTAAGAAGAACAAAATCCCAAATTCGAGAGCATTGTTATTCAATTCTTGGAACAGAACTTTTTGTACAAAAATAAAGCAAGACCATTGAGCAGAGGAGCCATAAATGATCGTGGCCTTAGCGCTGATATAATGACGTGAGCTATTTAAGTGACTTTTTTTTCCGCCTTAGCAGTCTTTTTTTTTAATAATCAAGTGCTCCAAAAAGATTTTAGGCTTTCTGGAATGCCCTTGTTCACATCTCTGAAAATGTTATCACTTGGAGGATAGCAAATGAGTGTCATAAACTGGTGTCTGTATATCTTCTTTTATTATGGCTGCAGCAGTTTGTACTATTCGTAGACGCTCCTCACGATCATTTCGTATCCTTTTGTCGTACCAAGAGTCTGATAAGAACTTGCTTTCTAGTATTACGTAAACATATGAGGCGGTGAAAGGCAAGTGGTGTAAGTCAGTAAGTCAAGTGGTGTAAGTCAAAAGAGTTTTGTATCAAAAACTACAAAAATTCCACCCTAAATTCAACAAATTATAATTCCTAATATTATTATAATATTACAAATAATAACCTATTTGCAATTTCCACTATAAATTGAACATGGAGATTACATTTTTTGCCTTCAAATGACAAAAGTTGAAAATGTGACTTACACCACTTTGCCTTTCACCCCTCATATGACAGTAACTGTTTTGGAGTTTGAACCAAAATAATGACATCCCCGTATATTTGCTTCAACTTATTTCTCAAAGTGATGTCGTCTGGAATTTGAGATTGAGTTCGGGTAGTGAGAATTGACAGCCGTCATTATTATCAAGGAAAAAGGATATTTCGTCTACAGGCTGCTGAGACGTAATCCGACTCAGGCCGCCCTCCTCTTTCTGATTGGTGCAGTGTGTAGAAAAAAAGTCATGAAGCAATCTTGGTGATAAATCGCATCAGCTGCAACTAAATCAGCAACGTTATTATACGACACTAAACTTCCTCTTCACACTGGTCATGTCTATTCTCTGAAGCTTCAAGAACTTTGTTTTTCATTTCGAGACTCATAACTTCGTATATAGTTCTTCGCCTGTCAGTTGGTTTTTCTTTTGTCTTGCTTTGAATATTCGTCTATCACTGCCGTATAAAGAAACATTTTGTTCGAAAATCGAACTGAGGTAAAAAAGAACGTAACTTACCGCACGCTCTTCACTTTGGGATGTTGACGCGATTTCTGCATTTGTTTTTAAATCAACTTTTATACTTCTGGGTCTGGTGTAATTTCTCCGACACAACGAATGAGCCGAAACAGATTTTAAATGTTTCAACTGTTCATGCTTATGGTCTTTCTTTGGACACTAGCTCTCTTTAAAGCGTCGATCCCCTTTCTCCCTACATTCAAGAATCATCATTGACATTAATTTTACATGTAAAACATAGTCCGTATCAGCCATTGTTCACAGAAAACACGGAACGGTGACTAACTATTATCTGGCTAGGAAAATACTAGGGTAAGACCGATTTGGTGCCTGACGGTATGCACATGTGCGTGTCTTTCAGCTATCGCGATGGACACCGAATGCGCGCCCCTGGTGTGATAGTGCGCTCTTTCCAAAGTCATTATCTTCGTTTGTGTTAGACTTATAAAAAAATATAATAGATGTTTTTTTGTGCATTGTTTTTGTAGAAACTAACACCATTATCAACGCGCATTTATAGTCAATATCTTCGTTTTTTAATTTTTGAAATAAACTTTGTAAGGTATACACAAGATTCGATTCACAAGAATCGAACTTTTGAGTGAATTAAAGAAGCTGCTTTAGATATGCTAATTTCGGCATACGCGCTTAGTATACATACCACGCAGCGTCATTAATGAGGAGGGAGGAGGTTGTTAAGGTTGAAAAGGTGTTATCCTGCGCTAGTGCTTAGCGAGCCAGAAGTTTACATGGCAGTGCTGCTGGTTTGACCTTAGTGTTCGTGAGTATAAAAAATATTGTTCTTGAAAGCTGTGTTTATACATTCCGTACAAGTAGTACGCAGGCTTATTGCTGTAAAAGCCAATTATATGTGCAACGAATTCAATAAAACATTGTTTCATGTATTAACTGTGTTTGCCTTCAAATTCAAATAGAGTGCCACTTCAAATTATATACACCCAAGTCTGGGTAGAAGTGAGCATAGATTCTCTATAACTTTTTTTTACGTAAAGTTAATATTTCCCCTAATTATTTGAAAAAATAGAAAAACCTTCCCATTTAGTGTAAAACTAATTCGCTAATTATGATATGCACATGCGTGGAATTTTTCCCCACACCCAGTGCGTACCTAGACCCTTTGGGGCCCGGGGCGGATTTATTTTTTGGGCCCCCCCTCAAAAAAATGGTAATTTTAACTTTTTATAATGACAGCTAGCCTTTCTTTGCCTTAATCAGAAGTCTCCTCAGATATTGACCTGTGCAGACAGTGGCCTGCTCAGGATTTGTTCTGGGGGGGGGGGTCAAGGCCTCCATGTCCTAGGAGTTGTCCATTTCCCTGACGCCCTATTATCAGGGTGGACTAGAAGGGGTGTCTTCCGGGGATCTGGGGGGTATGGAATACCAACCAGCCGAAGGGGGGGGGGGTCCGGGGGTCCTCCCCCGGAAAATTTTGAAAATTAGGTGTTAAATAGTGCCATTTTAGGCTATCTAGAGTACTAGATGCCACTTCTTAAAAATCATATATCTATGAATTCGATAAAATATTTAAAAGCGACGTCCCAGTCATTAGTGGAATGAAAATTCTAACAAGAAGTGCTTTTTAAAAGCAGATACGCGACGAAACAGTGCGTGCGTGCTCTGTTGAAAAAAGACCCTTCATACTTTGATAGCAAGGGTTCGGTTCACTCGCGCGGTTCGCGTGTAGTACTGTAGAAGTGTATGAACAGCGCTCGGCACTTGGCTTTAGAAATACTGGGTTCTGGCACTGTATAGCGCTAAAATTGTAACAATAAAGATCGATAAAAATGTAAGTGCAATAAAGATCGTAATGGTAAAGAATAAATAACACAATTACTATTAGGCCTATACGAAACTTTTGCATTATTTTGTAAATTAAAAAAAAATATATTTTAGCTCTGTGATGGTGGGGGGTCCTGTCCCGCTTCCCCCCTCCCCCGTCTGCACGCCCCTGTGTGCAGAGAAAAAATTAACAGAATAAGGGAGCGAACTCGTGCAGTACGAGGTGAGCAATGATCATTACTGTTTAAGCGTTAAATTAATGAAAAAAGTCTTATGTCAAGGCCTGGGTTCGAGCAATCGAACCAATGACGTACCGCACGGCACAGCTCCGAGACCAACGTTCTAACCGCTTGATCATGAGCTCGCTAACTTATTGTTCGGTACAAGGTTAAAATCAATTGTACGGCGCTGGTTTTCGATGTATGAATTTTTCGTCAGGCCAAGGTGAATGGTAAAAGGCTTGGCCATTTGATTAATAAAAGCGATAATAGTTAAAGACATAATTCATATTAAAAAGAAAAGGAGCCATTTTGGTGCCAATACTTACTTATAATATTCAAGTAGCTTCAAGGAAAACCAAAGAAATACCTCACTTTGATCTACGTTAACTTTATTGGTAATTCAACTTTAAAAATTTTTACTTTTCACAAGGCAATACACATTCCCAGTATCAGTCTGAAAAAAATAAGATGGGAATACATCACCTAAAAAATGCCGTGTTGTGTGAAACCGTGTTATATGAGACCCAGGGACATTTCCAAAAAAGAGGGGGTTGCGTTCTAAAAACTTATTAAAAACAAGCATTTTTAAAAATTCCATATAAGCAAGTTAAATTAAGAATTCTGCATTAATTTCAAATAGGTAAAAGCCTCCTTTTAAAATTGTCTTTTTCTAACTTAGCATCAGAAAATTGTCTAATTGTTTCATGAAAGTTATTTCATAGCCAACTTGTTCTCGATGGATAACATTGCTAGGCCATTTAGTCTGATTTGGCTCATTATTGAGCGCAAATAGTTTTTGATGACTTTCAATTTCGAAAAACTTCTTTCACAAGTTGCGACTGAAATGCAAATCGTCAAAAACAACTTCGTGCTAAATACAAGTTTGGTACTGACTCTTGAAATTCCATACCAACAATGAACTGCAAAACGTGAAGAGCTCACCACTTTTTGACTTCCTCTGTATTGATATTTGAAGATTATCATTATGGAATGGAATAATATATCTCCTAATGAAACATTCAAACTGGTTCAATCTATGCAGAAACGATTGATGGAGATCCTTAGACGCAAGGGCTATCCGACCATTTACGTCTTAGTCTTTTTATTTCTGGCAAAACCTCGTCCTTAGAAAATTCGTCGTAACTTTCAGTTAGACGAGAAATAAGTTCTGGCAATTTCTCATCTAGAGCTTTGATCAAATTAACCGACTGCAAGACTTCAAATTTGTTATGAATGTTGTCCATAGATTTTGTTCTTGTTTGGAGTTCCAAATACAACCTATCTACACATTGGAACATGGACCTCCTTAGTTCTTCTTGTAAAGATAAACCCTCATCTTTAGCTTTTACACCCGGCATCATCTTTTTCGATCTTTTTCTGCCTCTCTTTCAATAGCAATTCCCCATTTCTTCACATTTCTGGGAAGCGAAGTCCAAAGCATCACTAACTAAAGATTCTCTGCTTTCCTTAATAAAAAGTTCCAATGCTCTTAGTTTATTTAAAGCCTTGTCCAAGGAAATCCCCTGAATTTTCAGGTAGTGTTGAGTGTGGTTGATTTCCTCCAAAATATCTGACCACAGGCGTAGAAACGCTATAAACTTAAAATCGCAAACATTCGCCATTATAATCTGACCTGATCCTCTTGTATCTAGGTTTTCAGACTCGTCGCACAGCTTCTCCACTGCATCTATCAATTTTTCAAATTTTCCAAAACACACAACATTATTCACATATTACGCCACAGCCAGAATCTGACAAAGAATCGGCTTACCTGTAATTTCCAGGCTCATCGTCGTCATCAGTCTGTCTTTCCTCAACCTAATGCTTAAATCAGGACTTCTGACACCAGAAAACTAACCAGTCTATAACAGTGCCTGATTTAGAAAATTCTTGACTTTATTCACAACTCGGGATGGGGCGATGGGGGCCCCCTAACAGTGATGTGGACGTAAAATTCCCACGGGGGGGGACCTTGGTCCGCCACTGCCCACACCGCGATGGGGAACCGCGCTTACGCGTCCCAATTGTGATAGTGCGTTCCTTTCAAAGTTAATTATGTTTGTTCCTGTTAGACATATAAAAAAATTTTATGAAGGATTTTTGTTCATAATTTAATGCTCTTTAATTTTTGTATTTAATTATTTTTTATAAAAGCAATATTTTTAAAGATATTTCCAAAAAACCAAAAAAGTGTACACATTTTCCAAGATGGCGGCGAAAGCTCAAGTCTAATCGGTGGGGACTTTTAGTATGTTCATTAGCATGCCTAAACAAACATCTCCACCTAATTTTAAAACTTTCATATTTTTTTAGCCATTCGTCAAAATCGGGTCTATTTTGACTGGGGTAACAAGGAAAGTTGAAATAAGATGACTGATCATCGGACATCAATCATACGGGTGAACATACCTCATAGGCTTAAGGCCTGTTCACATAGAATCCGCCAGCGTTAGCATTAGTCGTATTGTAATATATGCAACCAATTACAAACCTCCAAACGATTAGCAACTAAATTGTTAAGGCCTGTGAGTAATATAAAAAATATCAATACGAGTAACGTTAACGCTGACGGATTCAATGTGAACAGGCGTTTAGTGGGTCATGTTCGCTACGCTGCGGAAAAGCTATCACATTCCATGGGTCCATCTACTACCGGCTACGTCATGAATTTTCTTGCGATTGAATCAGAAAAACGAAACATAGTATACGTGAATCAAGCGAGAGAACCCGGTTAATTTCCGAGACTAACCCAAATAACCCCGCAGACGACAAATACGCGTGAGTAAAATTTGAAAATTAATAGAAACCACAAATTGTATATGCTTTCTTAAGAATCGCACAAAAGATTTTTCGACTGTAGGAAAGCATCAAATGGAGATATAAAAAACATCTAAGAATGGCACGTCATAATTTACAATCGTGCATAGCTGAATTTCTGTGACAACAACAAAGAATATGGTTTTCAAGACATTTTTAAGGACATTAAAGATTTTTGGCAACTAATTACATCTTTACAAAATGTTGAATAAAATTTATCTTTACTTAGATATTTTGTTCTTTTACTAGCATTAATAATGAGAGTTAAAATTTATAAACACGAAAATGCGATTTGTGAACCATGTTTGGCGATTTATCACTTGCGCCCGGCTAACGGAAAAGTACCAAATTTTCTTATATAAACTTATAATAACTATAACTAATAACTTATAATTCCTAAAACTTATGGTAAATTATGTAACTAATTAGCATTACAACCAACTAAATAAAAACTGTTAATTTCCAAAGTTGTGAAGTAAAATTACATAAACATAAAAAATAGCTCTTAATAACAAGCTTTCTCTTATGAAAAAAAAATTACGGTTTATAAAAGAAAAGAAAATTTCGAATAAAATTACTAATTTCTTTTTTTTTGGCTTCTTCCTTTGAAGCACACTGTCATCCAAAATAGTGCAGTAGGCGTCGGCGTTGTGCTTAACCATGTTTTGGGACCAAGGGCCCAGTACATACCAGGAGAAACACCCCCAAACAATAGTTCCACCTACGCCGAACTTTACTGAGGGCACAAAACATTCTTGCAGGAGGCGTTCTCCAGGCAGACGCCAGACCCTGCCATCCGAACGGTAGAGAGGGAACCTTGATTCTTTGCTCCAAAGAACCCGTTTCCTCTGATCTAACACCCTCTTTCGTCGTGTTTTGCACCACATTATGTGAACACCGCGGTTGAACTTTGTGATCCAAGGATTATGGACGGCAGCACGACCATGAAAACAAAGCAGATGTGCTCCGTACGGATAGTATTCAGCGAAAGAACACTCCTGGATGACTTTTGAAACTCTTGGAGTATGTGGGTTATTGATTAGGCGCGGCTATTCAGAATTTCTCTGGCACATTCCACCAATCACAGCTCACCTCCCACTTTTAAATCGCATAGGTCACAGCCGATTTTTGGTAATCCAGCTAGCTAGATATGTCTCTTAAGGATCGGCCATTTCTGTGATACCCAAGCATTACACCTTTCTCGAAATCAGATAACTCTGCATTTCGTGGCATCGTGCATATGTGACTAATGCCAGTGATGTTTCCTACACGATATTTAACGGCGGAAGACAGGACGTATATCAGTACCGCAGATATCGTCATTTGCATGGGTATAATTAATCACTTATAATACCTAACAGATATGGTAAGTTATGAAACTACACTGCTGGGCATTAAAATTGCAACACCGTGAATGAGGGATGATAATGTCAAATTCACATGAAAGGACGATGCGGGAATTTGCAAATGGTTTGAATTTAAGCGCAATTGAACGAAGCAGTAGGGAGAAACGGCGTATCAAACTCTGCATAAAAGGAAAGTTACGCAGCGTGTTTCAGAGACGCGCGGCGACAGTGGTGCGCCCAACGACAAAACTGGATACAGGAGTGGGCTATGTTGTCTTTCTACAGGAGTCTCTGATTTGCGCACAGCATCATGATGGACGTATTCGTGTCTGGAGGCACCGAGGAGATCGCACGTGGCCTGCTTACATTCGATATCGTCGTACGGGCTCTGCTCCTGGTGGGATGATATGGGCAGCCATTGGGTAAACGACACGAATACCTCTTGTTCGTGTCGTCGGTAATCTGAACAGAGAGCGTTACATTTCTCAGATCTTAAGGCCTGTGGCTGAGCCTTATCTTCAAGACCTTGGAAACGTAATCTTTCAACAAGATAACGCAAGACCGAATGTTGCGCGTCGTGTCCTGACCTATCTCGACACAGAGGGTGTTAGACTGTTGCCCTGGCCAGATGTATTCAATGTGCGAGAGATCTGGTTCTCCAGATGTCTCACGCATTCAAAACATCTAGTCATGAGTTGCTGAGAGACTGGGCAACCGCTCTCCAGCCTCTACGATTGATGAAGTGTGGCATAGAATTGAAGCAGCATGGAATGACTTGCCCGTATCTATCATTCAAGCTCAGTTCGACTCTATGCCTTAGTGGGTTAGACTTTTAGCTGCCAGAGGTGGCAGCTGTGTGTACTAATTTCGGACCCTGTATACCCCCAAACTGCCTACAAATTTTATCATGTTTTCTTCCTACTATGCTGTATACGTACATTTAGTAAAATTTTGTAATTTGCTTTACTCCCTTTTGAAGCAATTTTAATGGTCATCATTACAATTAGCATCACAAGGAACTAAATTAAAAACTATTAATTTCTCAAGTTATGAAGTAAAATTATATAAACTTGAAATATAGCTCTTAATAACAAGCTTTTTCTTGTGAAAAAATTATGGTTTATAAAATCAAAATAAAAATTGAATGAAATTACTAATGCCTTCTTATTGGCTTTTTCCTTTGAAGCTGAACTTCCAGCTACAACCCAGGAGATTGTTTTTGAACTATAGATATTTAAAAAAATTCCAAATAGACACTTGATAGGAATAAGAAACTGGAGTCGAAATTACCTCTACGTCGAAATCTTCTTCCACTTCTTCATTGGGTGAGGATGTATCCTAAACGGTATAATTGTTCACAAAAGATATGATGAATAAATAATAAGATGTGTAAATATCAGAACGATTTAAAAATTTACGAGAAAAGTAAAACACATAGAAAAACATGGTGCAGGTTATAAAAACCAAAACTTGATATAGGGCACTTAATATATTTCGTTACCGAAAAGAATTTGCTAGCATAGGAGTTCTTAATTTTTGTTTGGATCCTGACCTCTTCTGAAATATTTTGGTGAATCTCTTAATTTCATCTACAAGTTTTTTTATCGCATTTATTAAGAACAAAATTAAAAAGAGACTGTTTGATAAGCAGCTCCTTTTTGTAATAGAACTGCGAAATTTCTTTGTTATCAAAACATTTCCCAATAGCAAAATCTAATCATAATCACAAAAATACATAGGATATCTCATAACTGTTTTTTATGCATTTCTTAAAACATGAAACTAACTTTGAGTTAAACACAAAATTTTGCTACGGATAACATGCCTTGGTTACACCTATGAGAAGACACAACAATTCTATTTCTGAGCTACACAGCAAAGAGGAACGGGTTTGAACATCTGACGCATCGATGCCTTATTCAGGTTTGCACATTCGTTTGGATCTATGTCTTTTATCATACAGCGACACGGAATCCATTCTTAAAGGAGGTTGAAAAGAAATTAATACTCCAGTGCTCTTTCTAGTTGCTTTGAATTCTTCTTGATCAGCAAAATGAGGAGGACTACTTTGCTCGAAAACCATTCTAGAGGGGCCATCGCATGGTAACCTGGCAGTATTATATGCCCTGTCTGAAAACTGTCAACTCTTTATTCCTTAATGGGTGAGTAATCAAGATTCAAAGGCTCGCGTTAATGGAAAAACCTTACAATTCCACACATTCGTGCACCAGTTTGTGCTATGGCATTCTTGATCTTTCAGAATATTGAAGCAATTGTTCTTTCTTAACATTGGACAGGAAACTGAAAGGAAATTCATGATGGCAACCACTCTCATCTTAATATACAAACAAACATGAAGTTCTGACATGTGATTAGCATTATTCTCATAAAAGACTCGGATGTTGTATAAAACAAAATTAAAATTTTTAAGACGAGTACAACATAATGCATAAAGGTTTGTCAAGATAATTTTAAATGACATGGATAATGATATTTAATTCATTGTTTGTGACATTTATAGCGGAACAATAACGTAATTTACCTCGTAAATAGCGAGACGATCATTCTCCTTGGCCATTCCTGTTCTCGTACCTGAAAAAAGATTAAGTTTATTAATAATTTATTCAATCATATTATTACAATTTTCTTGAAAGATGTACCCTAAAAGCCCTCTTTCTTTGTTTTTTGAATGATTTAAGGAAAATGCATTTCGATAATTGCAGAACAGCTTTCATTATCGTTTACAAAGTCCAATTTAACTCAGCTAACATCTGGGACAGATTTTGTGTTCGTTAAAACTTTCAATATCAAGTAATTGAAAAATGTTAGAATAATATACTAAATATATTTCCTCTAAAATTAATAAATATTGAACACATGTTTTTCTAAAAAGTAAGTTGCATACTTTAAATACTGCATATTTAACAGTATAGTATTTTTCGTTAAGTCTCTTTTTGCATTTTGGCCATTAAAAATTACAGTTTTTAATATTTGAGTAATTTCTCTGGATTTTAAAGTAAATTAAAAGTAATTCGGTGTCTCTCCGTAGTCTAGGGTCAAATTTATAATGAGAGTAAAGTAATACATGACACTTTTAATGACCAAATAGTACAGATACATTATTCATCATTTTTCAAGTACAACTTGTTGGAGGATTGGATAAAAAATTTCATCATCGGGCAACAACATTTTTCAGAAAATTTTGGTTTATAAATGAATAATTCTTAATGGCCTTATCATACTAAAAATGATTTGATTTTTAAAGACTAATAATTTTAAGTACTAATATTCACAGAAATAATGTAATCCGAGACCAGGCAAACTGGAAGTTCTAGAAGCCTCTGCCTAATGTGCTTTTATATCGTCATTATCGGTATTAACAGTGTCTGCTTCGCCACAGACACTGAACTATGATAAAACGAAATCCGTTGTTATTAAACTATGCTTCTTTGCAGTCCTGATCAACTGCTTCATTTTATCCATCCAAATATGCGCTTTTTTCCAATGTAGTGCGATATTAAGTCCCGAAGTTTGAACTAATTTTTGCTTTTATCCACCATCTCACTTTTTAAACTAAGTGTAACTAAACTAAATTAGAAGAAATAAATAAATAAATTAAATGGACTAAAAACCAAGTAAACTCAAAATTATTTCAAATGGCGGAACACGTCTGGCAAGATAGGTGGACCAATACAACTCTTGGAACTAAGTAAGAGAAATTTTTCCTCAAGTTAAACTGACAGGCTAAGTGCAGATTTTTACATAAACCAAGCAATCACAGGACATGGGTCATTTGGTAGTTATCAAAGCAGGTTTCACGGAAAAAGTAGCACTTGCTCTTGTGGTGCTGAACAATCGGTGGAGCACTGTATAATAGTATGCAGTCAATTTAATAATATACGCAGAGACTTACCTACCAATATTAATATCTGGAATAAGAATAAGCTTTATAATGATTATTATTGTAGAAGAGCCATAAGAAAAATAGTTATGGCCCTTATGGCTGTTCATTATCCGATTACATAGTTATTCTACTTGTGTTGTATTTTACACAATTAGCACAAGTTCCCCCCCCTTTTTTTTTAACGCATAACCGAAAGGTTGGGTCGTTTATACATTTGTATGTTATTAAACTATGCGCGCTTTTAACGCTCCCTGTAGCTATAAATCAAAATCGCAACACTTGAGTTCAGTCTGTTAATACATCAATATTTATGTCACTGATTAACTTCATATTGCTTATGAAATTATAGAGTATGACTAACTTCTACCCTAACTAGGATATATGTACAGGGGTGTCCATAATTAAACTTCCCTACTTTAAAGTCGTCTACAATCGAAACTATTGTTCAGAAAGTTATGAATTTGTGTAGGACATATTGAAGGGATGGGAATTTGTTTGAGCGAATAAACAATTAGTTCAAAATTTCACCACAAGAGGGCGTTTTTTGATGAATTACACATTTACGACTGGTTCTTTACTTGAGATTTCACCATCTTTTTATCCATAGGTCACCCTAACACAATAACTCATACTCATTAAATTTTACAATCTTTAAAGTGATTGCAAAGTCGATGGGAAACTTGTTCGATAACTAATTTTCGGGCAAAAGATTTGAAGGAACGAAGAAGAAACAAATATGCAAATTAATTTTTGTCGACGTAGAGCAGAAGCTGTTATAAAACCTAGAAACTTCGTGGAGATTTTGTTTTCAGCGTGCTCGCTATTGCTAATCAGAATGTCATCTTACGATTACCAGATCGAGCTCCCCAGACCTCAATCCATGCGACTTTTGGCTTTGGGGATATGTGAAACATCTAGTCCAGTCTTGATAAACCAAGTACTATACCTGATCTGAAAGACAGCATTTCACGACATGTTCTCAGCATTTCCCCGGGCACACTGCGGTCAACTGTAGAACATACTATGTTACGATTTCAAATGGTAACTGAAATGATGGCAGTTTGTTGAATATGTCTTGTTGTGATAAATTTTTTAACTATAGTAAATGTTGGCTAAATGTGTAATTCATCAAAAACCGCCCTCTGGTGGTGAAATTTTGAACTACCGTAATTTCGCACGTAAGCGCCGCACCCACTGTAAACGCCGCAGGGACTAAATTTTCTGTTAAAAAAACGAAATCGGGTAATCGCCGCACCGGCGTAAACGCCGCATATAAACTTTGCTTAGTTACCGTACCCTAACCAAATATTGAGACACCATCAGAAATTTTAGGCTCTTTCTGTAATAAACTAATACATTTTAATGATATAAATTCGATATAGTGCTAATTTTAAATATTTCTCTTAATAAATTATACTTTAACACTAGAATCGCCGAATGACACCCCATACCTATAAGCTCCGCAGCCAGTCATTTTGACCGCTAAGATTTGCTTTATCTAAAATGCTTTTTTGTAATGAAATGTCACGTACCACTACCAGGTCTACTGTAGTACACTGCAAAAAAGGAAATAAAACCTAAAAGGGTACAAGCGCATTTTTTATTTCACAGTAACACATGATAAAGTATTAAAAAATAAAAAAAGAAACGTAATCATGGAACATCAAATGGATAAAATACATATAAAACATACAAATGTGAATTAAAGTAATAAAGACTTTAGGTAATACTAATAACCATCAAAAGAAGGTATAAGATACACTGGTAAGATTTACCGATCAATCATAAACATCGAAGTCCTCGTCTTCCGTATCGGCATTGAAAAGAGACAAAATTTTTGGATTAATTTTCGCCCGTGGATAGTCTGGATTTTTCTCGTTGGACGAACTGTTGTCGCCGGCATTGGGAACAATTATTTTCTGCCTTTCTAAAACTGGACATTATTGTCTTAGTGGAGACATATCTCCATGCTGGAGAGACCCACTTCGCGACTTCTACGAAAGTGCCTTTCGCATAGTTCCGCGTTTTGTGTAGGAATGTCGACCTTCAATCATACACGATTCCCAGCGACTTTCCAGTCACCAAAGTGTGTATGACATGATCGTCATGCTTTTCCAAAAATAGTCAAGAACTTGGCGTATGCGCAGTGAAAAACGACCTTTCAAATAATGGGTGAGTCTCAATTTTAGTAGAAAAGCGCAAGCTAAAAAGATGATTTTAAAATCCGAAATCGGCGTAAACGCCACACCAGCGTAAGCGCCGCTCCCAACAGTTTTTGAACTTTTTTTTACGTATGCGCCACGGTGCTTACGTGAGAAATTACGGTATTTTTTTTCGCTCAAACAAATTCTTATCCCTTCAATATTTCCTACACAAAATTCATAATTTCTGAACAATAATTTCGACTGTAGTATTATACAGTATATCGAAGTTACCCTCTAATGAAGTAGAAACGACACTTAATAGATATACAACAAAGTTTATTCTTCGCTTGACACATATACTTGCGGTTCAAAACAATATTGCGTAAATACTGGTACAACATGTATAAACACTATTCAAGGAAATATAGTTCAAAATACTCACAAATATCAATAAAGTTAAACCAGCGATGCTGCACGGTAATCAACTCCTACGACCACAATAACCTCCTTATGCCGGATGGCAAAATCTCACGTAAGTTTTGAAGCGATCTAGCTAATAGCCACCAACGGCAACTCGCATAAACAGCTCCAAGCAAACCAGACTGACTGCGTAACCTGGCTACGCGGTATTTATAGTAACCGTCTATGCTGAATTTAGCATAACTTTGTAGCTTCTTTGGATTTATGCAAATATAATGATCGATTATTAGGTAGACCTTACAAAATTTCGATATTTTTACCTAATGAGTGGTTTGTACAGATTACGAAATACGTTAACAAATTTGATTTTTATGTTTCCTACATTTGTTTTCGATAAATGGATTGCGAATCTTGAGTCTTATAATCCTAGAATTTTATTTTAATAATTGTATTTCTTTTAAGCATTCTGAATATTGAAAATTTCTTTCTTAAATCATTTAAGTATAAATAAAAAGCACAAATCAATTCATAATCATTCCAGTTTCCCAGTAAAAGAAGTGTTTTTATAATGCAACAAAGAGGGGAAATTTTGGATTTAAAAAGTAAGTATTTACAGATTTTGTTTTTTACTCTCCGTAGGTAAATGTCAGTGCTGTATGATTATGTGCTGGGGCGTTTTTACCGATTATAGGTTTAACATATTTAAGTTAAAATATTACAGGTTCGTTTATTATTTACCCAGCGTGTAAACACTGTAGAAAAGATTAGACACGACTTAAATGTTTTATAAATGATAAGGACCAATATTTACAAAATTAACAACGAATATTTATTACACAAATAAACAGTTAAATTACAGTATTAAAATGATTAATAATCTTTCAAATAACAAATTGGGTCCTCACCGGATAAAACAAGGTATGTATCATTTACGGGATTTTAATTTAAATTTAAATCTTAAAATAGTACTGTCAACAGGCAACAGAAATGTAGAGACTGACTTACCCCAATTCGGCATTGCTACGGAAACATTAACATTGTTCCATCTTTTTCGCTCATGGTTGTAGGTAAAGGGGCAGGGTGGACTCGAGAGTCCACCACAGGGCCAGCCGCGGGCTATTCGCCCTCTGCACACCTCTATATCCTCTGCACACACTCTCTCTAACCCCTGAAAACTTTCTCTCCAACTGTATCATTTCTACCCCTTAATATTTATCTCAACTTTTTGCATACATGTTTTCACCTTCCAATCACAGTATTTTCTTCTCCATATAAACTCCACCTACGTCTTAAAACCCTTTTCTAGTGGCCCTAATATTTCTCTTTTATTAAAATCACACTTCTCATTGGACCTATACTAAACATTTTCATATTCTTTCACATTTTTCCCCTGCTCCTTTCTACATTTTCTTATATTTTATTTTCTAACACCTGGTCAGTTTTATAACATCTTTTCCTGACCATGATCCGACAATACTGCTACTGTTGCGTAAATTTCACTACAATCCTTTCAATTCTTATTCCTTATTCTAAAGGGGCTTTTTCGACTGACCCTCGTCCAACGCAAACTCTTTTATCATGGGGGTCTTTTAACTAGCCGCGATTCTAGCTTACTACTGGGCCTTCTTATGGGGGTAATTCATCGGTTACTAAGTCAAAGGACACCGCGCTATTCTGCAACGTTTTCCCCTCTTTACCATAAATATTTTTTATTGCGTACCTTTCCCTTTTCTAACAATCTTTTAAACTTATGTAAAAGGCCTTTTCTTATACTGACTCTTTCTTAACTCTTATTCCCTTCACAACGCTTCACAATGGATAAAAGAATCTTGAAATGGCTTGCAGCTTTTAACAAGATCTCCGAAAGCCTTTTGCTGGCTTAAAGAGCCAGCAATACTCACAAAAGTCTCAGAAAAAGAAAAAAAAAATTAAAAAAAAAAGAAAAAAAAGTTGTAAGTCCCAATTTGAGATTTAATGCCTAATTGGTTGACAGACCTACTACTAGATGGTGGAGGACCCAAATTTAAATAATAAACATACATATATAGCACAAAATACCAGGTTATATATATACAACACACAAAAAAAAAATTTATCAAAATCTAATCAATGTAAAAGTAGACTCGTTAGGATAATATTCTTAGTAAAATTTAACACTTTCAACCAAGATAAATGGCTTTCTTTTTCCAAATTAATCCTGATTGTAACACTTGTGCTTAAAGTGTTTAAAAAAAATAGGTATTAATATAGGGGAAAATTATCCAGTAATAATATAATATAAAGCATAATAAGAATGAATAATTAAAAGAGTACAATAAAATTATAAATAATGCCCACACACAAAATCTGAGTTGCTGAAAAAAAAAATTGATATAACCAATGTTAAAATAAGCTTACTAGAAGCAACTCGTAGCGTATATGCTACTGGTAACCAACCTAAATACATTTTGTAGCTAAAATATAATTAAAAGTAACTCTTGGGCTTGAGAAAGACACAAAAAAAAATTAGTATAAAAATTAGCCTAATCATAATATATATGAGTTGCTTGAAAAAATAAATGAAACAGATAATACTGAGTTATATATATATAATTAAAAAAAAATTATTTTCCACAGTTTAAATGCTTGGAAAATAATTGCCAATAGCATAGACGAAGAATGCAATGCAAACTATAATAAAACCAAAATTCTTAGTAAAATGAATACTGATAACCCTCATAAAAACATTTTGTACCTAAAAGTAATTAATACTAATTCTTGAGCTGAAGGGATACAAAAGAAATGGGTATAAAAATTAGAGCATCATAATAATATATAAAGTGCAAATTAAAATAACTGGTTTAGAATAAAGAAATGAATTTAAAATAATTAATGTCCTGAGTATATATTTAACGGGATAAACAACATCAAGTAACCATTTTTTTGGGGAAACTTGTATAAAACGTTGAATCCACTGGAAGGAAAAATGTTCTATGAAATATATATAGTTCTTGAAATGACAGCACTCACAACTGAAAATTATGAAGTTAATAGATGAACATTTGAACACAGTTTCTTGGACGGGAAAATTGTCTTTGGCATGTTGAATTACTCCAGCAACGTCCACAGTGCAATCGTAAGACCTAAAGAGCTGGGTAACACTCTGATGCACAAGAGAGTGTCGACGAAGTAAGAGCTGGCCTCTGGAAACAATTAAACATCATAGTGTACAAAGAAAAAAAACCATACGGGCAAGAATAATCAACCGTAGCTCGACACTGTCGATGAGACGAGCGCCGCTGTCGATTACTACAGGCATGTATGAAGATGAAGAAGATGCACGTCCCTCTGTAGATGAAAGCAAACACTGTCGCACATTCAGCAAAATCTAGAAATCGTCGTAAAACGTAGGAGACTGCAATCAATCTCACTCTCCGTGGCATGAACCGCTCTCCCGATGACTCGACGAATAACTCGTACACGACACTGCTGGCCTTAAAACTCGGCCGCAATGTGGAGATTTTTAAAGTTCTTGTGCTACTAGAGCAACATCACTCATGTGACTTCATGATGAGAGCTTTAAACAGCAACTTGAAAGGTTAAACAAAAATTGTGGTAGCCAGGAAAGCACCAAAAGTAGACAACATTGAGCTATAGGGTAAAGTCTATCTTACAATTCATGTTGAATTGACAGTACAAAAAAAAAATTCTTAGTCGTATAAAGGTTAAAATTAAAATAACTGTATATTTAATAATTGTTAGTCATTAAATTAAGACATTATTCTCTTATAATGTAAAATATAAAATGGCCCTTATATTCATAAAGAATGGAGGGAAAAAAAAATGATTAATTATCCTAAATGAATATCTATTATGGCATACCTTTGTATAAAACAACCAAATATCTAATGATATTGTAACACATCATAGTTATCATTATTAATAATACTACTATTATTATACACACATTATATATACACATTTCTGTAGAATGCCTGTTTATGCATTCATGTAATGTGTTAGAGAAAAAAAAATATTTATAATAAGAAAGTGAACGCAAATCTATATATACGAACAACAATGACAGGTGATCAGTCCGCCAAAACAAGATATATTAGAAGTTACATCCAAAATTTAAAAATTTATTTTGTTTTTGATTTGTTATTTTAGAGTTAAACAAAAATGCAAACTAAATTTTTGAAACATGAGATGAGTAATAAAGCCAAAAGAAAGGAGAGAAATTGTATATTTCGATTTTTTTCAAAAAATAAAAGAGAACCCTAGTATAATGATAGGGAAAATTATGACGAGAGAGGAAAAAAAAATTATGTGTTATAACTCTCTTATTGACATGACAATTGACATTCGATTTAAAGTTAAGGCTAAGAAACGACAGATAATTGTCTAATTAAATGCATTAAGTATTTACAAAAGAAATTAATTAATAACAAATTGAAATGAAACAATAATAATAAACACAATATAAATAATAAATAGCAAAAGAAAGAAACGTATGTAAGAACAAGAAAAAAATTAAAACCATAAAAGATAACGCTAAGAGGTGCGTCGCATCTCCATTCATAAGAACGAAATTCAGAAAATCGCGATTCTCGCGTGGGAAATTTCGAAAAAATTCCATTCTTCACTGATCTCCGTTGTCTGTCCGCAACGATCAAATATCGTCTTATAAATTTACGAACCAGAGAGTTAATTGTAAGGAAGCGAATTGTGAATTTCATCTGTTTCTCCTCTTATAGGAGCCAATTTTCAGAAAATCAAAGTCATTCAGTAATCCCCATCCTATTCATTATTATGTTAAATTCACTCATTATAATAGACATAGAAAATGAGTTTAAAAAAAAGAAAACAGAAACACGCAATAAAAGTAATTACATAAATAATAAAAAAGAGTAAATAAAAGCAAAAGAGATACGTTTCGCTTCTACTTTCTTTAAACCGTACTCAGCACGGCCTGAAGATATTGTTTGACTCCCCCCATCGAGGAACAACAAAGCAAACAGTACATAAACTATACGCAATTCGAAAACCCTATTTCGCTGTATCACTATAGCTGTAATTCATAGCTACTGTGAAAGAATTTTCCCTCTTCTCTCCCGGCCAAAACGGAAACGCAGGAGAAACTTGAAAAGGAACAAAAACCGCAACTGCACTCCCCTCTCTTCGAAGGGCAATATTCTATTCTTCGCCCCCTCTTATGAGAGCACAATTCTTTAGAAAGTGACCAATTTTTGCCCACTAAACAGTGCAAATCGTGCACTATTTTCGCCTTTCCCTAAATTGGGATTTAAATAGTGCGACTACGGGCGTCGATATAATACACTAAATACATTAAAACAATAAAGGAAATTCAAACGTCTAAAAAAAAATCCTTCTTAACCATTGTTTTGTACCATAAGCATGCACAAAATAAATTTTACTCAATGTAAATAAATATCAACATACTCTAATACATCCTAACTACGAACACATAAATCCGAAAATCTCAACAGAAATTTATAGCAAACACATAGAAAGAAAGAAAAAAGTATATACATGCATAAACCGTAATGAAATTTCTAAATCCCCATTAATGTTATATACATCCCATTATATACATCAAAAACCCAAATATAATAGATTAAAACATGACTGGTCTATCAAGAAAAAAAAAATTCTCTTAACCATTAATGTACTAATTAATATCATTGCTCTTAAAAGTACGGCATAATATAAAAATAAAAATTTTAAGATACACAAAATAAAATTCTGGACTAATGTCACACATGTCAAATTGAAATAAAATTGCTAAAATAGTACTAATTTTTCCCAATAAATTACCTAAAGAATCAGGCATTACACTCTAAGAGTCAGGCATGTTAATCAAAAAAAAAAATTGATATACATATATTCTACTGACCAGAATGTGCATATAATAATAAAATGTTTTTTTCCGATATATATATATATATATATATATATAATATATAAATTTGAAAGAAATATTAAAACATATACATTTTATAATAATAACGATATGCCAATACAGGTATTCACAATTTTAAACACATTAAGAAAATAATTTTAAATTCTTGTATTTGATCAGAATTAAAACAATTAATAATAAAAAAAAATTGTATCATCATAGTATACAACATGTGAAAAAAAAAAATCCTAATTTAAACTAATGAAAAATAAAAGAGGTGAATATTTACTGTGTCTATATTTTTTCTTACAGATATTCACTATAAAATTAATATCCTTATAGGAAAAAATTTTCTTTTTAAAAACCCAAGTGATTACAGAAATCAAATGGAATGGTCACGGCAACCATTTGCTGGGGCGTTTTACCGATTATAGGTTTTAACATATTTAAGTTAAAATATTACAGGTTCGTTATTATTTACCCAGCGTGTAAACACTGTAGAAAAGATTAGACACGACTTAAATGTTTATAAATGATAAGGACCAATATTTACAAAATTAACAACGAATATTTATTACACAAATAAACAGTTAAATTACAGTATTAAAATGATTAATAATCTTTCAAATAACAAATTGGGTCCTCACCGGATAAAACAAGGTATGTATCATTTACGGGATTTTTAATTTAAATTTAAATCTTAAAATAGTACTGTCAACAGGCAACAGAAATGTAGAGACTGACTTACCCCAATTCGGCATTGCTACGGAAACATTAACATTGTTCCATCTTTTTCGCTCATGGTTGTAGGTAAAGGGGCAGGTGGACTCGAGAGTCCACCACAGGGCCAGCCCGCAGGCTATTCGCCCTCTGCACACCTCTATATCCTCTGCACACACTCTCTCTAACCCCTGAAAACTTTTCTCTCCAACTGTATCATTTCTACCCCTTAATATTTATCTCAACTTTTTGCATACATGTTTTCACCTTCCAATCACAGTATTTCTTCTCCATATAAACTCCACCTACGTCTTAAACCCTTTTCTAGTGGCCCTAATATTCTCTTTTATTAAAATCACACTTCTCATTGGACCTATACTAAACATTTTCATATTCTTTCACATTTTTCCCCTGCTCCTTTCTACATTTTCTTATATTTTATTTTCTAACACCTGGTCAGTTTTATAACATCTTTTCCTGACCATGATCCGACAATACTGCTACTGTTGCGTAATTTCACTACAATCCTTTCAATTCTTATTCCTTATTCTAAAGGGGCTTTTTCGACTGACCCTCGTCCAACGCAACTCTTTTATCATGGGGGTCTTTTAACTAGCCGCCGATTCTAGCTTACTACTGGGCCCTTCTTATGGGGGTAATTCATCGGTTACTAAGTCAAAGGACACCGCGCTATTCTGCAACGTTTTCCCCTCTTTACCATAAATATATTTTATTGCGTACCTTTCCCTTTTCTAACAATCTTTTAAACTTATGTAAAAGGCCTTTTCTTATACTGACTCTTTCTTAACTCTTATTCCCCTTCACAACGCTTCACAATGGATAAAAGAATCTTGAAATGGCTTGCAGCTTTTAACAAGATCTCCGAAAGCCTTTTGCTGGCTTAAAGAGCCAGCATATTTACACCAAAAGGGATTAGTAATATGTAGACATTTTGATAGCCGATCGTTGCGATGGCTGAACAAGATTGATGATTATCAATTTTTTGTAGACCTATTATTTAACTGTTTCTAAGATGGAATTTTTTGGGGGGTGTTCGTTAACAGACATTTTAAATAATGTTATTTTCTACCCTTCTTATACTCAAGAGTTCTACAAAAAGCAATAAATGAGCTTATGATTTTGTTCCTCAAAGGATAGAATAAAATTACAAAATGAAAAATATGACAGGGAAAAAAAGAAAGGCAATAAGTTTAAAACCTTATTTCTTGAACATTAAAATGCATGACATACCAATATGTTTACAAAATAACATTGTAAATTTAAAAAAAATAAGTAATGTCTATGGAAAGGGTCTCTGTTAGAATAAGAAGGCAACTGCGTTAAGTTAAAGAATTCCGTGGACTGGGAAAATAGACATTTATTTACGTACCTACGTCAAACACATACAAGCTACAACAGATATAGACAGAGATAGAGAAGGAAAAGAACATCACATGTATTTATATACTTATACAGGCTCCCAGAAAAAAACCAATAGTAGCTTTTAATAAGACATCCAATAGAAATCTTTGATACGAGAGAAAAATCAGAGAAAAGGGAAATAACTGGGATCCAGACATTTCTGCGATTACATTGCTACAGTCTAAAAAATCCTAAGAAAACTAAACATTTATTCATGCCCGTTCTCAACCAGAATCAATTTCTAGGGGGGGGGGGGGGTGTTCCGCTTCCAGGTAGAATTTTCAACGCTTTTAACGCTAATGGTTTTCCATTTTCGAGGTGAAAACTTTTCGTTTTTTTTTTTTTTTGGATGGGGAGGAAGAGGCATATTAAAATTTTTCCTATAGATTTTAGACCAGTAGCTATTGCCACTTTGGTTGCGTCTCTATTGGTCACAACCATGAGTTGCTGACGTTCAATGATTACTCGTATGCATTCCCTTCAGTTCCGTCTCGCGAACATTTCCATTTCGAGCACTGTTCGAAAATAGTACAGTAGAGTCCCGATAATCCGAAATGATTGGGACCAGACACTTTTCGGATTAACGAACTTTTCGGATTAAACGAAATCCTGTCTTAAAATATACTTAAATTACATAATACGTGTAATTACATAATATTACATACTAGCTGAAAACCCACTCTTCGCTACGCAGTACATTCAAATTAAATACCACGTCAATGTATGCAATTATGCCAAAAAAAATAAATATATGTATATATATTTATAATAAATACGACGATCAATGTATACAATTGATGTAAAAATATTACAAAAACATCGTAAGGGATATTTTTATAGACAAAATAATGTAGAAGAAATATTCAAATTAAATCTACAGGACATACTAAGAATATAGTATAGTTAATATAGTACAGTTTGAGGAACATTTCTTTTACTGTATTTTAATATTATTTTGGATAATGTCCAATCGTCTGCAGCATTAGCAAGAAACAAAAAATATTTTTTGTCTATTTTGTTGTTAAGCACGTGACGATAAATTTATTTAAAGTACCAGAAAAAGAAATCACGTGATCAACATTTAATAAATTAAATTCTAAAAATTAATCTTTAAAAATTCACCAAAAATCAGAAAGGGAGGTAAAGATTCGAAAAAGATTTCTTTTAAAGGATTTTTATGATTTTTCTCGTGATATAAACGTTATGACCCTGAAGTTATTATTTTAAAAGCAAACTTAAAAAACAGTTACTAAAACAGATTAAAAATTTAATTTAAACAAATCTAAGAAGAATTTTTCAAAAATCTCTCTTAGTGCAACCCCTACACTATAAGAAGAATCGCCATGTAAATTTCAGCCCTTTAGGGCCAGCAGTTTGGTCTCTGCGTTGTTATGTCAGTCAGTGAGTCCAGTCAGTTACGGAACTATTTTGTAAATATAGATACGTGTGATTACACAGTTTATTTTATAAGGTCTCTCTAAACATTATGAAATCTCGGGACGAAATGGGTGATAAGAGAGCGGAACGCTGCCTATTACAGTATACAGTAGAATGTATGTTGTTCGTTCAGTAGAGTGTAAGATTTTAGACGATCAGTAGATTGTTGAAATAGTTTTGACAGAACCTGTCAACGTCTCAGACGAGAGTGAGGATGAAGCAGACGGTGACAGCGAGCAGAGGATATCCCACTCAGACGCCGCAGCTGCATGATGTAGTACTGCGCTACGCAGAGCAACACTCGGTCGAGACCAGAACGGACGCCATTTTGCTGACACTTTGGAGTAATTTGGCTACAAGGGAGAGGTATTCTTCTCTTCGGCAAAAATATTTAACAGATTTTTTTCAAACCAGTGTAATCCATCCAGTAATAATTAGTTCAGTACATTGCCTAACTTTGAATTTTCTTGTAACTTTCAGAAATATACTTTATATTTCTTAGTATCACTGTAGTTTTATTGTAACCTTAGTTCCTTTTGACTTTTGGTTTTGAATTAAGCGGACTTTCGGACTTACCGAAGTTCGGATTATCGGGACTCCACTTTACTTCAAACTAGATTTAATAAATTAAAAAATAACTGAATTTAAGGTTTTTAAATTTGGAATGTTCTGTGCTATATATAGTTGTGGTCACCCGAGTTGAAAATTTATCCTTTCCGATAAAAAGAGGTCTCATGAAACGGAAGACCATCTTAGAAATGGATTTTTATTGTGCTTCAAGATCTTTGGCAAAGAATGGACTATATAGAGGGGTTGCAATCGCATGCAATATATATATATTATATATATATCATATATATATATATACTATATGTGTGTGTGTGTGTGTGTGTGTCAGTCCGGTCCAGTTAGTCAGTCAGTCAGTCAATAGAGAGACATCCCCCGTAATGCATGTTTTTGTGTGAACTATATCTTGTCCCCTAATAGCATTGGTCACCATCGAGAAAGAGAGGCAATTATGTCCTGTCATTCACCTACTGTCAAGAATACATGATTACGTAAATATCGACAAGACTCAAACTAAACAGCAGAAGCTATTTGCTTGCAATTTCATGAAGTTATTTTGTCATGGTACACGTGGCTAACAAATGAAATTTATCAATGAAAATATAAAAATGCATCATTTCAAAACACCGACTTATCAACGGCGGCTCCAAGAGGTGAGCAGTAGGGGCAATTGCTCCCCCCCCCCCGGAAAAAAAAGCCCGGCGTATTTTTTTTCATACCCTAAAATTATATAATCGTAGACCTAATACTAAATGAGTTTAAATTTAAAATGAGAGGTTGTTTATTTCTTTTATATATATATATATATATATATATATACACTGCTGGCCACCCAAATTGCAACACCAAGAAAGACAAGAGATATCACAACAAAATTTATTTTGTAGATAACATGTTGACCAAGTATCAAATGATTAAATTTATAGACTTCTGTGAAGTGTTGTTCCTGCCAAAATCAGTAGCCAGAGTAGCCGCCATTGTTGGAAATCACCACTGCCACACGCCTCGGCATTGATTCAAAGAGACTTTGGATGAGTTCTTGGGGTACAGCAGACCAAGCAGCTTCCACACGTTGCCAAAGTTGATCTGCTGTGGCAGCTGGGGATGGAATCTGGGTCAATCATAGAGCAACCATGGACCACATGTTTTCTATCGGCGAAAGATCCGGAGAGCGAGGCGGCCAGGGAAGCAATTCAATCTGGCGATTGACGAACAACCGTTGGACAATACGTGCCACGTATGGTCGTGCATTATCCTGTTGAAATATGGCTGTGGGCAAGCCCTGGAGGTAAGGAAGGAAAACTGGCTCCAACACCTCGGAGATGTAGCGCTGGCTGTTTAAAGTACCGGCAATGAGTACTAGAGGTGTGCGAGAGTGAGATCCAATACCGCCCCATACCATAATACCCGGTGCAGGACCAGTGTGGCGGTGCATAACGCAGCTGTTCAGCATACTCTCTTCACGGTGTCTCCAGACGCGATGCGGACCATTCGTGCGTGTTGCAGCACCAGCAAGCCGTGACTCGTCAGTAAAGACAATTTCATTCCAATCTCTCGCCGTCACACTCCTTCTCGCCATCGACCACCCATTGGCGGCACGGCGACGTTCGTGGCTCTGCGTTCACAGGGTAGACAAAGGCACTATGCCGGACGTCTTGCGGACAGACCCACTCTGCTGCTAACCACCCACCTGGCGTCGAATGGTACGACCCCGACGACACTGGATGATGCCGTTACAGACTGACATGTGCTGTGCTATGGTTCGTCATGTGAACTGAGCGCCACGTACAACTGCCACCTGCCCCACAATTTGCCTGTCCATACACCCGTGAAGATGTGCGCTCCCATGGTCGGATCGCAGCTCGATCACACGCCGGTCCCGTCGTACTACCTCCTGCATCCAACGATCACATATCCGCATTACAGTGTTTGGTTTCGTCCAACACGACTACGATTTCCCTGAAGATAATCCACAATCTCGGTAGGCCACTATCCTTCCTCTGTCGAACACTCGGATACTTGATCAAACGATGATACGCTGTTTTTCGACGAGGCATAATTGATCGTTTTTTTGAAGAAACACCACAAGAAAACCACAATTGCCGAACTTGAAATCGTCGAACTCTCAAGTCTTACAATAGCGCTTTGAAATGGTCCACCACAGGCGCGCCTAGATGTGCGTCTTGCGCTGAAATTTCTAATCATTTGCATATCTCACCTCCGCTCATGCATGTTGTAAATTTCATGTTTTTGCATGTTTCCTTCAGGGTGTCTGCCATTTACAGTGGCCAGCACGTGTACTATCGATATGTACTATATATATATATATATATGTGTGTGTGTGTGTGTGTTGATGGAGCTGCTAGCTTCATCCATTCGAAGGAATAATGTAACGCTTAACTCATTTTACAATATTTAATGAGACGAGACCATAATTTACAGACACAGGGACTAACCTTAGGGTGAAATAAAAAATAAACACAGAAGCATAAAAAGAGCTAAACAGCGGGAGCCTGCGGAACATATCCGCTCAGTATCATCACTCAGTCAACAAACGTTTTGCGCGCAAGTCCTTCGCAGCCGGAGTAGTGAGGAAGTGGAAGTTGAGTAGTTAGTTCAGTGGTGTTTGCCAACTAACATATATACTAGCTGAAACCCGCACTTCACTACGGAGTACATCAATTAAATGCAACTGTCCAAGTATGCAATTAATGCAAAAAAATAATATATATGTATATTTTTTAATAAATACAACGATCAAAGTATACAATTGATGTAAAAAAAAAACAAAAATATATATTTATACAAAAATTGTTAGGGATATTTTTATAGACAAAACTAATGTAGAAGAAAATATTCAAAATAACTATAATGGGACAATACTAAGGAATATAGTATACAGGTTATTATAGTACAAGTTTGAGAGACATAATATCATTTATTGTATTTTAATATTTTTTAGGATACGTCCAATCGTCTGCCGCATTAGCAAAAACAAAAAACAAATTGTCTATTAGTTGTTATGTTCGTGACGATACATTTCTTTAAAGTACCAGAAAAAGAAATCACAGGGATCAGCACTTAATAAATAAATTCTAACAATTCATCTTTAAAAATCACCAAAAATCAGGAATGGAGGTAAAGATTCGAAAAAGACTTCAGCTTTAAAGAAATTTTATGATCTTTCTCATGATATAAATTTTATACCCCTCAAACTATTATTTTAAATACAAACCTTCAAAACGTTACTAAAAGAGCTTAAAAATTTAATTTACAAAAAATCTAAGAAGAATTGTTCAAAAATCTTTCTTAGTGCCACCCCTACACTATAAGAAAATCGCCATGGAAAATTTCAGCCCTTTAGGTCCAGCAGTTTGGTCTGCGTGCGTTGTAAGTCAGTGAGTCAGTCCCTGTTTATTTATATAGATAACCCTAAGAGCCGACGTTGCCCCCCCCCCCCAAATCTCTGACGGATCCGACCATGCTACTTATATGAGGACAAATCACTACTAAAGATTACTACAATGCATTTGACAGCCAAAATTCATTGGCCTGAAAATTCTAGACCTTCTTAATTCAGAGAATAACGGTTTCACTTAGGCAGCAGAGACCAGCTATACCACACCCCTTCTGTACCTTACACGCTTAGACGCACGTAGTAGATGTTGCTATCTATGTTGTTTTTTTCAATATGTTTATAAGAAATGCAAGAGTTTGTTTGAAGATACTGAAATACTAGCAAATTTATGTTTTGTTTACAACATCCATCACATTGAATTGATTACGTCACTGAAGCGCTTAGCAACTACTGGATACGACTGTTACGAAAGATGACGAGGGGAAAGGAAACTCTACCTCTTTCTTTGAAAGGTACTTTCTAATGAAATGCTTTTTAATGTGCTTTCTAATGTGATCGCTTTCTAATGAAAGGTGCATTACATTCAATTTCTCATTCTTGCCAAAACCCTATTTGGTTAATCGGAAGAAGTTGGGGCTGACGCCAACTTGGCGATTGTTTACTTCCTGTTACAGTGGAGTCCCGGTAATCCGAACTTCGGTCAACCGAAAGTCCGCCTTAATCCGAAAACAAGAGTCAAAAGAACTAAGGTTACAATAAACCTCAGTGCATACTAAGTAATATAACGTATATTTCTGAAAATTACAAGAAAATTCAAAGTTAGACAATGTACGAACTAATTATTACTGATTATATTGGTTTGAAAAAGTATGTTAAATTTTTTGTCGAAGAAATGAATACCTCTCCCTTGAAGGCCAAATTATGCAGTCAGAAAAAATGGTGTCCATACTGGTCGCGGCTTCTGTGTCTCTCTTACCTTTACGTAGCGTAGCGTTACATCAAATGCAGCCGCAGCGTCTGGAGGGATATCCTCTGCTCGCTGTCACCGTCTGCTTCACCTTCACTCTCGTCTGAGACGTTGACAGGTTCTTTCAAAACCCATTTCATCAATCTATGGTCGTCTAAAATCTTACACTCTACTGAACGAACAACTTATACTCTATTGTGCTGTACTAGGCTGCGTTCCGCTCTCTTATTCACTCATGTTCGTCTCAAGATTGGTAATGTTTAGACAGACTTTTTAAAATAAAACTGTGAATCACACGTAATATGTAATAGTTTATGTAATCACACTTTATTAGGTTATTTAAGTAGATCTTAAGAATAATTTGCGCTTAATCCGAAAACTCGTTAATCCGAAAAGGGCCTGGTCCCAATCATTTCAATTATCGGGACTCCACTGTATATTTATGTGCTCTGTTTTCTGGTTCACCATGATTCCGTGTGAATGCGCCTTTGATAGCAAACCCTGTTCACAGAGAACAATCTAAATCTAGTATCAGTTTGCTTCTGCTGCTATCTGTTGACTTATATAGGAATCTATTATAAGTGTATTTTTTCTGTTTCTACTTAATTTAGTATGTTTTAAAATTCGAATTAACAATATAACACACGATTTAAAGAGATTTTAACAAAATACATTGTTGAATTTTAAATTTTCTGTCTTCCAATACCACAATCATTTTAATTGATAAATTTTATAATGTTAATTAGAACATAAATGTGTTGAATAATAAGCTTAAATTAAAAAAATTAAGTTTTAAATGTAATAATTTAAGTTTATTTTAATATATAATTTTAAATAATCCAAATTTAAAAAAAATTCAAAGTTTAAATGTAATAATTAAATGTACTTTAATATATAATTTTGTTTATAATCAAATTTTTAAAATATTGAAGTTTTAAATTGTAATAATTAAATTTATTTAATAGATAATTATTTTAAATCAATTTTTTAAAAATAAAAATTTATTTTAATGCTGTTACATTTGAGATTTACATAATTACATAATAAAATATTAACAGAAGAAATGTGATTATCAACACCTGAAAAGATTGCATTTTTCATTTGTATTGTATATACAATACTACTGAACTTTGCATTCAAGACCTCAGAAGCCAGAATAAAAAATATTTTCTTGGGTATAAATGAAGGATGCTAAGTGCATTTTTGTGATTACCAAAGGTAGCAAAATGAAACACTGGAATTCTGTAACACTTTTGGGTTATAGAGATAAAAAATTTATGTTTCTTGGGATTCCACTGAGATCTAATTGTAAGAAAAGTTATTACACTAGATAACCCAACAAGCAGCAAGCCATATTTAAACTCCCTAATAGTAGCCATAATTAGTACCTTTAAAATTTTCAATCTTTGAATCCATTTAGTAGCTAAAGTTTACACCTGAATTTTAATGCATGTTGATGATAATGATAAAATCCTTTTTAAAGAGCAAGAAATTTTTTATCTCTAATTCTGCTAATCTTTATTTAGAAGATTGTTTTATTAGCAATTGACAAAAATAACAAATACAATATTAAATTTGGTCTATTGGGTCTGTTGGTTGATTTGTAACTCTATGGTCAATTATGCTCATGATCGCTAATTAGACTGGGGCTATGGTTTAAAGTGGATTCCGAAATTACAACATCCGTGCCAACCTAAGATTCAAACTTGTCACTTTTCATACATTAAGCCAGTACGCTAACCATTATACAACTTAAAATTTAATGAGGAGATCGGTAAAGAGGTCACAATCATATATTACATATTCAGTGATCAAAGATTTTGTTTTTTCTTGGGGCTGTTCCAGTTCCAAGAGTATGTGTCATACTATCCACAGATGATCTAAAATATTCTCCCTTTGGCCAAATTTATATCAAGGAATATTAATATACTGATAAACCTGAAACTATAACCTTCACAGCTTAAAATATATGATCAAAAGAATAAGTTGTAATAGTGAATATGTAGATAGACAATAAATCACACCTCACGATGATAACCTGTAAAGCTACAATCAACTAAATGTAATGTTGGACTTCCCTATGAACAGTTTTATATGATTAAACAACTGAATTCAATGAAATAGATTCATTTATTGTTAAAATACAAAATTAAACACTAATGTCTGTTTGGATGAGATATTGAACAGTACCACATTATGTAGTTTATTAATAGAGAATAGATGGCGCCACCCTAAAACTATTACACCTGTTTATTGAAATAAACTATTCCAAAGGGCGCAATGTGGAGATTGATTTCTCATTGGTCGCCATTGCTCGAAATTTTAATTCGCTCGCAATTAAATTATTTTAAATTTCTTTTCGGTTCCCGCTCTTGCTTGGGTTAGACCGATTTTTATGCTCCTGCGACGCCTTTCCTAATCGCCAACAGATACCGGTAAATTTTCGTTGTTTTTCCTTTATGATCTTGAATGAAAGGGGCAAAAGTGCAGGCAGGATTATTAAGATAATATAATTGATGAAAAGGAATTCGAAACTGAATAAGAATTCAAAGTAAACGCCCTTAGAGTTTAAATGAGAGCTCAAAGAATTTTTTATAAATGTAAAGGTAAATTTATGAACGTCTAGCGAAAATTACGGCGATTGTGAAGGCATCCCACTACCCCCTAAATAATGAAAAAGCAAATTTACTGAATTTGAAAATTGATAGTTTCACAACGTTACGGGTGATGAAAATATATGTTTAACGTTTAGTCAACGTCTACTAAAAATTATGGCGATTATGAAGGCTGGACCTGAAGTGATGAAATTTTGCATGGCGATTCTTCTTATAGTGTGGGGGTGCACTAAGAAATATTTTTGAAAAATTATTCTTAGATCTTTTTAAAATTAAGTTTTTTAGCTGTTTTAGTACCTTTTTTAAGTTTGCATTTAAAATAATAACTTGAGGGTTATAAAATTTATATCACGAGAAAGATCATAAAACTTCCTTTAAAATGAAATCTTTTTATTAATTCATATAGATAAGCATAACATCATATTAACTTGTTTGTACGAATTATCGGTCAATTCCTTAACATCTTATATTCAAACACTATACTCATCGCGTTTCTATATTAATTATTATGGCTACACACTGAGAAGCAATGATAGCAATATAAAAAGGAAACGCAAAGTCGGTACCTCGGAAGATGACTGTTCAATCACCATGGGCAGCTGGCACTCGTAATGATGAACTTCGTCGTATTTATTATCGCACGGAACTAGGGCACTTTCTTGTCTGGAATACGGCTCCGTCATTCATGGCAGGCACTCTACATGGGACACTTGGGCACTGTCATCATCGATTCTCTAACTCCATCACTCCTTTCAGACTCTCGGCACGGGATACTGGGCGCTCGGCAACTTCTATCTCCTAACTCACCCTCCTCATAGGTATATGAGCCTTGACAACACTTCTATATCTCAACAAACTTCTGACTCACTCTGACTTCTTAGGTTATCTCTGCCTTCACACTATTTCTCATTTCATATTATTTTCTTATTAATGTCTTCGCCTCTTATGATTTCCATTGGTCATATAATTATCATGCCATCGCCATTCGTACGTGGCTGCCTCTTCTCAATCCCCTTTTTACCAATGCGCATCGAGGGCGGGATTTATAAATCCCAAATTTAACTCTTCGTGCAACTCACTCTCTTCAACTTTTATCTTCTATTTCTTGCTACAAACACAATCTCTAAATTTCGTTTCGGTATATTGCTGGCTTTCTTCCCTTCTCTTTATTGCCCGTCATTTGCCATGTTTCTTTCTTGCATTTAACAATTATTTTACTTTGTCCTGTACTTTTCAATGCTCCTGCCCCTGGCCGTGACACTACTCTCATGTCCCTATGACATTCCGCAAACTGTACCATACTAACTGTACTATATTCTTTCGTATGTTCTATTAGATTTAATTTGAATATTTTCTTCTACATTATTTGTCTATTAAAAATATACCTTACGATCCTTTTATAAATATATTTCTTTGTTTTTTTCAACAATTGCATACATTGATAGTTGTAATTATTATATATATATATATATATATATATATATATATATATATATATATATAGGATGAAAAATCCACCAGAGGGCGCAGTACGCAGCAACCAGAGTGAACGTCTACACATCTGGACATTCGGCGAGTGGAAGCCGGCGTATACGGACATACCGGGCCGTATACGAAAGCTAGAACTATATCAGTGTTAAATACTAGACGAGTTTATGATTTATGTTATATTGCAGTTTTATGTGATGTGCCGACATTTCTAATCTTTAAATAAATTACTGTCGGTAATTGAACGTTTCGTTTGTGAGTTACCCCTGGGAATTACTTTGGAATTTGGTTTCCACTCCCGGATCTGACATATCTATATATATATATATATATATATATATATATATATATATATATATATATATATATATATATATATATATTTATATATATTTATTTATTTATATGTGATAATAACGGTCCACCATTATATATATAAGGCGTATTTAAAATTATCATGTTAATAAAGCACGACCCCTTTTCTAAAATTGCAACCTAAAAGTAAAATAAGATAATTTATATTAGCCTGCAGATCATTATACAGCCATGTGAATTAGCTGAACTCAATAACATCCCCAGATATGAGTGTAGGAAGTTTATGATATTGCGAATGTCAGTGCAATGTCAAAAATGTTGAAGAGCCCTCGAACCACTCTGGATTTATGGGTTCTGTAGTGTCAAAACCACACTTTACAAGAACTTTTTGGCCACTTATCCTGCACCCATGTCAATAGTTCGCGGTTCTAACAAGCGCGGGATCTATCAGCAAAGTCCCCGGGAAAAATCTAAGTGGACACATGAACTCCACGAATCTAAAGACGCCAAATTAAAATATTAAGTAGTTTAGGCCCTCTGGCGTCAATATCGCCAAACACCCATTTAATATTGCATGAACAGAAGATTTCTGTCTCTTCGTGTCTAACTCTCGTTGCTGTCGGACCTGCTGTCCTATATGATGTAAAATCTGCGTTCTGAATGCGCACCGGCACGGACCGGTGGCGTTGCTATTGTGTGTGTCCAATTGTCATGATACCTGTGTTTTGCTGAATAATGTTTGTCTACATTAGAATCCGGAATAAATTAATACGCGTCGCATCTCTGTTCTGTGTGTCCCTTCAATGCCTGGCATCTCTATGTGGGTTTCTTCCCCGATGTGTCAACAGCTCTCGTGAAATGGTCTTCATCTCCTGACACTCCGGTTACGTCTACAACATGTTTGTGTTTCATCTCCGCTACATAGAATAAAGTTAAAGTTTATCGTGCGCGTATGCCGAGCTCATCACAAGAGTCGTCTGGACCCCTGAGTGGGAAGGGAAAGTGTTTTTTTTGTGTGTTCGGCGTTTTTCACTCTCGCCAAGTCAGAAGAGTGTTTTGTTTACGAGGTGAACTTCGCCCCAGATCATCGCAGGATATTCTCCTAGTGCTCGATTAAGTATTTATCACGCCAAATACGAATTTTACACGTTTCATCTATCTGCAGTGTGGTGAATTCTACCGCATAAGATTATTGCGATTTCTTCAGCTTCCCACAACGCCACAGTGTATTTTTGAATCCTTCTCGTGATCGTGAAAATCCTACTACTACAGAGGCTGTTCACACATTTTTTAGACGATGTATATTGTATTCACAAAACTAAATTACATAAAATTCTTGTGTTTTAAATGTTCTATTTCACATCCCTTATTCTGAACTATCTTTCGACACCGCAATTTCCAGGATAATAATGCCTTTTGAAGTGTCAGAAGAGGTATTCTATCCCATTCCTCCTGAACAGCTTTCCAGATTCCTGTAAGGGTTTTGGGACGACGTTTGGATAATGCAGATTTTAAAAGTCCGAAAGCACAAAAATCCATAGGTGATGCATCGGGAGATTTAGTAGGGATATCAGTGAAGGGTATGGCCTTGATACCATTTTTTTGTTCCATTTCTTTTAGGAAATTTACAGTGGATTTTTATGTGTGACTGCTAGCTTTGTCCTGATGGAGTCTCACAGATTGATGGCACTGTGGGTACAGCGATGGTATTTCATTCAGAAAAATTGGCGATAAAATATGTTCCTGATAGTATTTGGAGTTAATCTTGACATTTTTTCCACTCTCTTTATTTTAAACTTGCCATTACAAGAAAAACCAGCAACAATCATGAATCCCTTAGGAAAACTTTCTTTCGATTCTTTGAACCATGTACTTTTTTTCTCCCCTTTTATGATAATAAATGACTCTTTTTTTGTTGCAATCATATAAATACACCCATGATTCATGTAATGTGACAATTTTTTTCCATTTTTCTTTGGATAAGTGTTTCTCATATAGAATTCTGCAGCGTGTCCTGCGTTCAGCGATATGATTTGGAAGAAGACGCTGCACATTGCGTTTTTTCGCTTTCTTAAGATTTAAATCAACGTTTATCATTTTGTTTACAGTGGACACCGAGCATTTTAATGATTTTCAACCGTCCTTTGACTAGGGGGATTTTCTTTTAACATTAAACAACGTACCTTTGCAATAGTCGAAGATGTCCGTTTTTCCCTTGGATACTTGTTTGGAATTTTTGTCCCACTTGAGGCTCCAATTTGACGTTTTTTTTCCTTTCTTGTTGACGATATTACCTATCGACGCTTTAGTTTTTACAAAACCATGACTCTCACATCGTTTTTGGATAACGGAGTATGCATATTTCTCTTCGGAAAGAGCATAAATGTAGCCTTCGAACCACTACTTTGTTAAAAACGCCATTTTGAATAAAAACAAAACTTTCAAGCCGCAAACGATAATTTTTACTTTTAAAAACATAGTACAATTGCAATTATTTCTTTTGCAGCAAACGATTTTTTATTACCGCTTACCAAAATCGTCTAAAAACTGTGCGAACAGCCTCTGTAAAATATGTTGTGCTCTAATCCTGTAAAATTTGTGCAGTTTCTCCATCTGGTTTTTGTGTTTGAAAATTCGCGCTTGATCGTTAATTTAGTATGTTTTGGTCGATACGGCGTGTGTTCTACATTGCCCCTTGTTTTGCCGCAACGGGAAGAAATATTTTGTAAAACGTCAGCCGCTTATTCCTGAGCCACCATATCAGACTTCATTTCGTGAGAATTTTTTGCAAATTGAAAAAATGTGTAATCAACTTTTAAGATTCATCACTTCGAGTTCCGTACTTCTGTACTCAGAGTGTGTACTGTCCTTCAAGGAGATGAAAACAAGTGGTGTGCAGTTTTGGTTCAATGTGCCTTCATTCCAACGTATGCGTCAATAAAAAATTTGTTTTTGAAATTAAAATGTTCACTTTAAAAGAAGTTAAATGTAAGTCAGAAAAAATAAGAAAATGAAAATGATTTGATTGATTTATAGTGATGATATTTTATTTTTGTACGATAGTTATGTGAGTGATATTTATATTATTGAAAGTTTTTATGTAATATATTGATGTTTTTACATTCTGGAAAATTTCTAATCATGTCCGAGAGTGAAGAAACGATACCCCCTACCAATGCTCAATTATCAAATGTAACCGACGACAGTGCTCCAATCGAGCCTAAATCAGTAATTACTAGCACTAGTAATGTAATACCCCCTACCAATGTCGACATACCAAATGTAATGGATCAAAGTACTCCAACGGAACCTAAATTAATAGCTGCCAGCACCAGTACTGAATTAAAAATGCTTAGTACTTCTGAACATCACATTATTGGTCTTGATGCCGAAGCTGGCATGAATCTGGATTCATGGCTAAACTATTTTAACCGAAAATGTCAGGAAAGTAGTAAAAATGAGGAATGGAAAATAAATAACAGAAGTAAATATTTAAAGGGGAAAGCACTTACTGTTTTTATTAATTCTTGTTTGATATTCAAAATTGGGAAGAATTGTGTTTAATTTTGAGGGAAAATTTCATAGAAATCAATGTAGTCTCATTTAGCGAGTTCACTAATCTTAAATTAAAGGATGCTAAAGGGGTTACTGATTATTTCCATAAGAAATTGGCGTGTGGTCGAAAGCTGGGATTATCAAACAGTCTATTAATGGAGGGTTTAACTGATGGTCTTCCTCCAAATCTTCAGCAGTTGATGGCGCTTAGTCCTCCTGCTACCCCAACAGCATGGCTCACTTTAATTTCTAAATTGCTTAAAAGTCAAGAGACACGTGCTGAATCTAACAGTCCCAGACCTCAACAAGCAAATAATTTTTTCAGTCATAGAACTCAACAAAATGACAGTTTTAATTTTAGATCTTGATTTCAACGACCACCATACTATCGAAATTTCAACAGTCGCAATCGAAATAATTTCAATAACCCATCTCCAAGATTTCAACCACCAAGAACTCAATATAATAATGTCCATTCCCAAACTCAACTGTCTCCATCTCCATGTAGATAATGTACAGGGAGAGGAATACTGAATGCATATCATTGGGTGTAGACGTGCCCCTTTAGAAATGCACTTAATAATCCGATGGCTCCTCAAGTAGTGGAAAACACTGAGAGTCAGATACCTAACCTTAATGATAACAACCAAATTTGTCAATTGAACGTATCCGGATACATAAATAAGAGACCAATTCCTTGTGTGATAGATACTGGCAGCTCCTTATCTATCATCCCCTCGACTTTGACAACCCAACATAGATTAAAAACACAGACGTCTGAAAGACTTTTAGAAAAACAAGCAAAAGGCCTTCTCCAATTAAAGAGATCATGTTTAATTAACTTATGCATAGGAAATGTAACTAAAAAGGTAAAAATGTATGTAACTAAAAAGGTAAAAATGTACCATTATATATCTAAAGCGTATTTAAAATTATCCTGTTAATAAAGCACGACCCCATTTCTAAAATTGCAACCTAAAAGTAAAATAAGATAATTTATATTAGCCTGCAGATCATTATACAAGCATGTGAAGTAGCTGAACTCAATAACATCCCCAGATATGAGTGTAGGAAGTTTATGAGATTCCGAATGTCAGTGTAATGTCAAAATGTTGAAGAGCCCTCGAACCACTCTGGATTTATGGGTTCTGTAGCGTCAAAACCACACTTTACAAGAACTTATGGCCACTTATCCTGCACCCAGGTCAATAGTTCATTGTTTTAACAAGTGCGGGATCTAGCAGTAAAGTTCCCGGGAAAAACCTAAGTGGACACGTGAACTCCACGAATCTAAATACGCCCAATTAAAATATTAAGTAGTTTAGGCCCTCCTAAGATCATAAAGGAGTTGCAACGTTTCTTAGGATCTATCAATGTATATAATAAATTTATTCCTAAGTATGCTCAAATTCGGTATCCATTAAATAGACTTTTGAAAAAAAAATGTTAAGTGGAATTGGACAGAAGAATGCCAGAGTGCATTCGAAAAATTAAAACATGTGTTAATTTCTAAACCTGTACTTCAATTATATGATCCTAAATTACCATGTCATGTATATGTTGATGCCTCAAAAAAATGCAGTTGGAGCTGTGTTGAAACAGTCTGATGCCTATAATATATTACATCCTGTTGCATATCATTCAAGGACTTTACGTAATTATGAACAAAATTATGCTATCACAGAATTGGAATGTTTGTCGATTGTGGATGCTTTAAACAAATTCTACTATTATCTCCAAGGCCAAAAATTCGTCATTCATACTGACCATGCGGCTCTTGTTTGGCTCAAAAATGTAAAAAATCTAAGAGGTCGGTTTTTCCGCTGATCTTTAAAACTCAGTATGTTTGATTATGAAATCAAATACCAAAAAGGCTCCACAAATGTCGAAGCTGATATGCTCTCAAGGCATTCTGTTTCCCAACATCTCCAACATACTGTACATTTATTAGACCTGGATGAAATTAAAACACAACAGAAAAATGACAACCTTCATGATCCAAAGTATCAAGAGATAAATGATGCAATCATATTAAAAAGAAAAAATCTACATAAAATTGTTGTTCCTATGTCACTACGTTTAAAATTGTTGCAAAAGTGTCACGATCAATTCGGTCATCCTGGTGTACAAAAAATGCTAAATTTGATTACCCCTCAGTATTATTGGCCTTATATAACTGAGGATATTGCAAAGTTTGTCAAACACTGTGCAACATGCCAATTTAACAAGAAATCAAAATTTAAAAAATTTGGACTTATGCAAATTGTACCTCCAACAGATAAACCTTTTGAATGTATTTCTGTTGATACTGTCGGTGGCTTTAACTACTATAATTCTACAAAAAATATCTCCACATTGCAATAGGCCATGCAACAAGCATACGTGTGGACATTTCCCTCTAAAAGTGTCACCACAGAAACTTATGCCAATTGCCTTAAGCAAATATTCCAAATTCAGGTACCAGAAAAAATTCTAACGGATAGGAATGCAGCCTTTAATTCATCACGATTTAAGAGATTCCTTCAAAATTATAATGTGAAACAGCTTTTGACTTCAGCACATCACCCTCAGACTAACTGTAAACTTGAGCGAGTGAATCAATCAATAGTAAGTAGGCTAAAATGTAAAGTCAATTCTTCGTCCACTAAGTTCCTTGGACACGTTTGTTGGAACAAATCATAACCGAATATAACAATAGTCCCCATTCAGTCACAAAATTTACCCCTGCATACTTAATGTGTTGGCAAGCAGCCTTATGACTCCCCTATAAATCAAACTAATTACCCTCCAGTGGATGAAGCTCGAAACTAGCAAAACAAAGGACAACAAATTATCAGAATAAAAACAAAATTTAGGTTATTGACGCTCGCTTTGTACCCTCTAAATTTAAACCTGGTGTTGCTGTAATCTTAGAGAAATTTTCATATCGAAATACCCGTAAACTTTGAGCCCCTTATTCTGGCCCTTACAAAATTTTAAAACAGTGTTCTGAAGTGACTTATGAAATAGATAAGCCAAATCAATATAATAACAGGTCTACTGAAATTGTACATGCATCCAAGTTGAGATATACAATCCACCTGCCGAATTTAAATTATACCATGAATGAGTCAACCCTAATACTTTAATCTTTCGTAATTCTCTCCTTCTATAAGCACTTTCCTGTCGTCCCATTAATTTAAATATGAAGAAGTCCCGGTTGAGTGTAAGAGAAACTCGCCAATATAGAAAATTTTCGTCTATATTTTGCGTTGTAATACTACATATTTGAATAAAGCTACTTGAGTCTTAACTAACTTCGGGACTTCCACTCAAGGTCCTCCCTTCTCTCAGTTCTCTGTTATCTCATGTTTCCACCCATTGGAATTCATGAGCGAACAGATTGCTTTTCCTCTTGGTCTGGTTTGGCTTTTATACCAGTTCCTTTTCACGAATTCATTGATGAAAAATTGAATTCATTTGAGCCTTGCCAACTTGAATTTAAGTTTCGTGCACTATACGCACCCATTTATTTTTTCTATAATCTATCCTTTGCTAGGTTCTAGTTTTGACACACACACACACTTTTTATAAGACCTATATTAAACTTGTGTACTAATATATTGTATTTCATATTAACATATTATATGTTGTATTACCATTTTGAGTGTATTTGAATTTGAATATTGAAGTATTATTATTACCACTTCAAAATATTGAATTAGTTGTATATCAGGTATTCTATTTCTGTATTCCAGTTCTTCATATTACTTTACATTTTGAAATATCTTAAGTTTTTCCATGTTCTTAAAGTTTGAAGAGTGATGTGTAAAATATTCCACGGACTTTTAAGAGAAATATTGATATGTTGTGTATTTTTTTTGTTAAATTTTGTGTATTGATTAACAGTATTAGCAGCTATGTTCTCAAATTATATAATGGTTTTTCAAGTAATGTTTTTTTATTGTATATGTAAAGTAATGCTCCACGGACGGTATGCGGACATCGAGGTCAAAATTTAGATAAACTCATCCCTTTAACTTGTAACCTTCATTTCTAAATTTAGTAAAATGTTCTCACCTGAAGGGAAACCTTTCTCGAGGAGCTAGAGCCCGGCCGCTCTCGCAAGTCTTTTTCCGGAAGGGGGGGGGGATATTGTGATAATAACGGCCCACCATTATATATCTAAAGCGTATTTAAAATTATCCTGTTAATAAAAGCACGACCCATTTCTAAATTGCAACCTAAAAGTAAAATAAGGTAATTTATATTAGCCTGCAGATCATTATACAAGCATGTGAAGTAGCTGAACTCAATAACATCCCCAGATATGAGTGTAGGAAGTTTATGAGATTCCGAATGTCAGTGTAATGTCAAAAATGTTGAAGAGCCCTCGAACCACTCTGGATTTATGGGTTCACAACCACACTTTACAAGAACTTTATGGCCACTTATCCTGCACCCAGGTCAATAGTTCATTGTTTTAACAAGTGCGGGATCTAGCAGTAAAGTTCCCGGGAAAAACCTAAGTGGACACGTGATCTCCACGAATCTAAATACGCCCAATTAAAATATTAAGTAGTTTAGGCCCTCTGGCGTCAATATCGCGAAACACCCATTTAATATTGCATGAACAGAAGATTTCTGTCTCTTCGTGTCTAACTCTCGTTGCTGTCGGACCTGCTGTCAGATATGATGTAAAATCTGCGTTCTGAATGCGCTCCGGCAGGGAACGGTGGCGTTGCTATTGTGTGTGTCCAATTGTCAAGATACCTGTGTTTTGCTGAATAATGTTTGTCTACATTAGAATCCGGAATAAATTAATATGCGTCGCATCTCTGTTCTGTGTGTCCCTTCAATGCCTGGCATCTCTAAGTGGGTTTCTTCTCCGATGTGTCAACAGCTCTCGTGAAATGGTCTTCATCTCCTGACACTCCGGCTACGTCTACAACATGTTTGTGTTTCATCTCCGCTACATAGTGTAAAGTTAAAGTTTATCGTGCGCGTATGCCGAGCTCATCACACACACACACACACATATATATATATATATATATATTTGGCATTAATTGCATACATTGACCGTTCTATTTAATTTGAATGTACTCCGTAGCGAAGTTCGGGTTTTCAGTTAGTTTGCTTATATAAAATTAAAGTAGCAAAAAATGAATAAGAAGGGTGAACCTAGACCTCGAATAATATTCGTTCAATATTTTCTGAAATAACTGAGAGTGCTATTCTCGTATCATATTCCGCGTTAAGTCATAATCGTTGTATGGTTTTTATAACAACTCATTTTGAAAACCCACTCTCACGCACATAGGTAGACTGACAACTTATATAACAATGTTATATAACCTAATTTTTAAATAAAAAAATTAAATTAAAGTATTAAAAATGCGTAATTATAGAAAATTTAAAGCATATTTTTAATTAATAAATTCAATGATTTAAATTGACTTCAGACTATCCGCGACTCTTTTCCTTTTATTCGTGACCCCTATGTGGCTCGCGACCTACAGTTCGTACACCACTGCTATAGACAACTCAAATGCAATTCGCTTATGAAGAATTACTAATTGTTTCGAATTCTAGCAGCCGAATTATCCTCCAGTTTTAACACTAACCACTTACTGTATACGCTATCACAAATGATTTACAGATATTTTTTCAAAACAGCTATTCATACTCGAAAATATTAAAGATCCCTCTGCGTACATCTCCCAGTCGAAAACAACATTAAGTCATTTAGCCATGAATATTTTACGAGAGTTAAGGGGACTAGAACGTCAAATACCTTCAAAAAATTGATTTTTGAATTTGTGGCTTAAAAAATAGAGCAGATTCTGCAGATTACAAATATATATATAATTTATGTACTTTTTGACACTCTAACAGCAATTATTAGCAACTAAAAAGTGTAAAGAAACATTTAAATCCCATTTAATGGTAAAGTGTTATTTGCGTTTTTCTCAAAATGTGATTTTTTCATGTAATGGTACACTTTCTACAAAATCTGTTGTAAGTTCATCAATGAATTTTAAAAGTCAATATAATATGTGTTCTTGTATCAATATAACCTATTTTTTATTTTAAATCTTAAGATATTTTGAAAATGGGGAAAATTTATGACAAAAATATGCAGATTTCTGATAAGTGAAATTTATAATTTTAAAAAAAGTTTTGAGAAACTGCAACAAAGATTAAAATAGGTTCGCTATATAAAATCAACTATGTTTAATCTTTACACAAGATTTCAAGTTAAGATTTTTACTAAATGTTTTAAAAAGGGTACCAAAGTGAATACCCCAAAAATTTCATGGGGGAAAATATGTTTGTTTACATTGTTATTTTAAATTTACCTTTCAATCCAAAAAGAAATTTTTTTTATCTTAAAATATTCATAAAGGTCTTACTAAACTAACATAAAAAATCATAATGATACATGCATATTTGTATAAGATATGGGCTTTAAAAGAATAGCTCAAATTTCCAACTTCTTGTTGCAGACGTCCCAGTAAGAGAGTTAGTTTAATTAATTATTAGACGTTTCTGTCATACACCTTTCTACATTTTAAATCCTTTTCATACTTTTTTTCTTAAATGCTCCTTATTTTTTTAATTTATTTCTCAACATTTCAGCTCTTAGTTTTCATGAAAGCTCTACTTTCATTCTCACAAAGAACGATGAAATATAGGACATTACTGAAACTTACGCATTCATTGGGAACTGAACCCGAAAGTCAGCGGTCGGAGCCAATCCTAGGAATGATGCAACTCGGTTTCAGAGAAAAATGACGGTGATATTCTGAAACAACACTCCGTATCACTGAAGGTACGTACTTGAAACTTTCCTCTTTTCATTGTAAAAAACTATTCTCTGATCTCACCGCTTGTAGGGTCATATTAGAAACTTGTGGCGGTGAAAACGAAAGTGGTATGGTTTGGTTTGGTTTGGTTTGGAGCGCTACGGTCAACTTTTGCTACACGAGGGCTAATTAGACCGTGACCGACTGCTTAAAGCCAATTCCGAAGGGCTACAAACGTCCATGCCAAGAGTGGGATTCGAACCCACAGATTCTGGTACCGAATGCCAACGCCCTAGGTATTCGGCCGAAAAACCCTATAGTAGGAAAATACTAGTACTCCGTAACAGATCGTACCATATTACACTTTAAACTTTATTGATTATGAAAATTTTACATAAGAATTCCAGTATTATCTTTAAAAGTTTCTCATTAATACCACATTTAATTCACATCTATGCACGTCATTATGAATCAAAAGTAATTTTTTAAAAATAATGTATGAATAATATACGTAAATAATAACGTAATATAAATAAGACTTAAAACGCAGTTACAAAAACTAATGATAAAAAGATTATGCTACCATTAAATACCACATGTAATTCATATCTATGCGCGTCATTATAATCGAAAGTAAATTTTAAATATAATGTATAGACAATATATGTAAATAATAACGTAATATAAATAAGGCTTAAATCGCAGTTACAAAAACTAATGATAAAAAGATTATGCTGCCATTAAATACCACATTTAATTCACATCTATGCACGTCATTATAAATCGAAAGTAAATTTTAAATAATAATGTATGTAAATAATAACGTAATATAAACAAGGCTGAAATCACAGTTACAAAAACTAATGATTAAAGGATTATGCTACCATTAAATACCATAGTTAATTTCCATCTATGCGCGTCATTACAAATCAAAAGTAAATTTTAAAGAATAATGTATAAATAATTTATGTAAATAATAACGTAATATAAGTAAGGCTGAAATCGCAGTTACAAAAACTAATGATAAAAAGATTATGCTACCATTAAATACCAATTTAATTCACATTTATGCGCGTCATTATAAATGGAAAGTCAGTTTTAAATAATAATGTATAAATAATATACGTAAATATTAACGTAATATAAGTAAGACTGATATCGCAGTTACAAAAATTAATGATGAAAAGATTATGCTACCAATTCCTCGTAATATTTATAACACGCTAAGAATAAAGTCATGATTGAAATTATTCAGAATGTAAAGTTTTAGGATTAAAGTTAACATTATAAAAGACCCAATATGAGAGGAACAATAGATATTTGAAATTTTTTTAATCCTAGTAAGGCTGGGGGGGGGGGGACAATAAGATAAATCGCGGACCTAAATTCTCTGACCAATCCTTAATGTCAACCGCTGCTTCTGAAGAAATATAAAGAAATTAACCGAAACTAAAACCATGAAAAATATACCCTTACACAATAATTATTCTAACTTCAATAAACATATTCAGGCAAAAAAAAACTAATCCAAACAAAATGAAATGTTTCGTGTGGGCTTACCTGCACGCAGATTTCAAATTATAACAGGAAAGGACGAACTTCCTTACTCGAAAATACGATTCTATCTATGACCAGCTAACTTATTTGATAGAACGACTGGCGAGGTTACCGTAATATTTTAGCGCCAAAAGGAAAAAAAGGTGTGAATCAATCGCTCATTATCGCCTTTAGAGAGTTATTTTTAAAAATTTGTGAACACCAGTATAATGACAGAGAGAACGCTTATTAAAACGCATTATAAGCACTACCGATAACTATAAGAAGTAGTCTTACATGTTACAGTTAAAAAGGTATAAGATGAATCAGATTGATTATAAATCCTACTTTCAGCTTTATAAAAAAGGCAAATTATTTGATACTGAGTTTTTTAAAGTCACAGAAATGTATATTTTTAACAGATTTGAAATAAACGTTTCCATGAATGAAGGAAGATATGTAGCTTTATGTACAACAATAAAGAATCTGAAAAATTAAAAATTTATGTTTTATGTTTAATAAGAGCGTTTTTAAAAAAATATATGAAGAAAATAAGGAGTAAAGGTACCGGTAGTTGACCGTTTGGGTTAAAAAACGTAAAAAATAAGGACTGTATCAATATTAATGTTTTAGAGCAGATCTATCTGACAGGTAGAACTATCTGTGGTCAAAACTGTGAAACTCTCGTATTTGCAATGCATCATGAGTAGAAATGGCTTCAGTTAATCTGGAGCTAATACACGCGTAAATCAGTGTTCTTTTATTTTTTTTATATACATGTTTAGAGCAACACTTTTTGTAACAATTATTACCTCTTGTTAAATTTTGATCTGTCGCTTTTTTTGTGTTACTTCTTATCTTTAAATAGTGTGTTAGAGTGATAAATAAGTTTGTTTTATTCCATAATGTTAAAATCCGTTGTTTCTTGGGGGGGGGTCAGTTACTGAATACTGGTTACAACTTAAATTCCAGAAGTTGACCTGGTTGGTCAATAGTAGATAGGAATTGGGGTTTCTGCGATAATGCATTTGCGTTGCGGTGCACGGTGCAGGGGGCGTGGCCTACTGATGACGTCAGGAACTATGTGAATTCATCTAAATTACAGAGCTGTTTTTTAGTGCTGCCATCTGTTGCTGAAAGCTAGAACTATATTTGAAATTAGAATTTTAACTTAGAATTTTTTTAGTGCTGACATCTATAGGTAAATTGTAGAACTTACAATAATTCTGTGGAAGGTGTTTTATAGTGCTGCCATCTATCGGAAATAACTAGAAATACATTTTAAGAATATTATGCCTTGACCTGGGATCGAACTCGTTTCAGAAAGCCTGATAAGCCAACGCCTTAACCTTTCAGCCATCAATTCACCTTGGTATATTATTGTATTATAGGTATTTAAAGAGTAATATTTTAAAGGGAACTTGGGAAATACGACAGAGGGTTGTGTGGATCGAACTCGTTTCAGAATTTTCAGCCAGCCTGATAAGCCAACGCCTTAACCATTCAGCCATCAATTCACATTAGCATATTGTATTATAAGGTATTTAAAGAGTAAATATTTTAAAGGGAACTTGGGAAATATGACATAGGGTTGTGTGGCGTATTATTTTTATTTATTTATTTATTTATTTATTTATATATTTTTTAATATAATACATACTAAGCCCCACCTAGCGAGAAAACTGGAACTAAACTAGAACTTAGAAAATTTTTGCAAAAGGTGATTTTACGATGCTGGCATCATCAAGTGTTTGAAATTAAATTTAAGTTTGAATATTTTGAGAAAAGCAATTTTACGCTGCAGGCGCCATCTATTGGAAAAATTACAACTACATTTAAAATTTAATTTTGTAAAAGGTTTTATTTTATGTTAAATTCTAAATTGAAATATATTATTATCTTACTATTTTTTAACGTCAGTAGTCATTAGTAAAAATTAATTATAATAACTTATTATTATAAATTTAAAGACATATCTAAATTATAAATAATATTTGAAATATTATTCTATTAAAAGGAGTATTTACAAGTGTTTTAACATTAGATCTGCAAGAGAGATATTACATTGTATATAGACATATTTTATCCTGTTCTATATAATAATAAAATATTAACAAGGGATATTTTTACGCATAAAATTATTCAAAACAGATGTTAATTTAAAATATCTTTAATTTTCATGCTGATATCAATTTCAAGTATAATATAATTTTGATATATCTTTAAACCCATTTAAACTTAACTTGAAGACTTTAAATTATACAATTGCAATCTAGAACCTGAAACTTAAAATATATGTGTCAATTTAAGAATCTTTATATAGTTTATGTACAGTTTTAAATGTATTTCAAACCTTAAGCTCTTTTAACAACTTTGAAACTATATTATAAGTTAAGACGTTTACTAAAATTAAAAACATTTTATAGAGATAAAGACTTTTGATAGGGTTTAAACATAAAATGACTTTTATTATGAATAACAATTAGATATATCTTTAAACCCATTTATAACATAACTTGAAGACTTTAAATTATACAATTACCATCTAGGAACTGAAACTTAAAAATGTATGCGTCAATTTGATTATCTTTATACAGTTTATGTACAGCTTTAAATGTATTTTAAACCTTAAGCGCTTTTAACAGATAAACAAAACTTGAAAACCATGAATTAAAGGCGTGCTTAATACATTGAGAAATCTAAAACCTATATATTACTTTGACTAAAGCGTATGCTTTCTTCTAATGTACGTATATACTAAAATGTCATACTAAAATTAAAACATTTTATAGAGATAAAGACTTGAAAGATAAAATATACAAGTTTTAATCCTAAATATTATATCTTATCCAAAATGTAGACTATTAATATAAGATTTTAAACCTTACATGCTTTCAACGATTACCTAAATTGCGATATATTGTTAAATTCCACAGATTATTTCAAGGGTTTTAAGGTATTTATTTAACATAAGATGTTTATAAATCTTATCTAAATTGGAACAGTTTCTGCATATCAACATAGACGGCTTAAACAACCAAATATTGACTTAATTTACATAATAGCATAAGACTTCCTATTTGATAACTTAAATATACATATCATACATGTTGCTAAATTAAAATTCTTACTAAACTTTTATATAAGATAGTTTTCTACACGCAATTAGCAAAATATTTAATCCCTACATTATCATAAATAATAGCCACTTTATCATGTTTAAAAGTGTAATAACTCCAGTTGGAATTATTAGGCTGTGATCGTTCTAAATGAATGGGTACAACTCTCATAAAATACACAATAATTATACATATATACAGGATTTATTTACATATATATACATACAATTGCATTGAATAGCATTATGCTGAATTCGTTAGAGCATTTTATCACTAGGCTTCCACTTATCGCCTTATATTATAAACATATGCATGTATCATTAATAATCTGACTTGCAACATTCAATAGAACTTAATACAGGCCGACCCTTTACGGGCAAGAGGCACATATGTAATATTAGGGATGTGAATAATTATGATTCTCAAAATTGCTCACCCATGAGATGCTTGACTCCGAAGGTCACACTCGTCTAGGAAATCTGATATTTTCACACTAAGTTCAGCATGTATAACGTTATTGGAGCGTGGTCCCACGTGTTCCTGCACAGTTCTCGATGAGTCTCGATGAGAAATTTCCCAATTACTGTCTAGGTACAGTTCTTTGTTGCACGTTGGAGATCCGGCGGTCGGCTCGCTTTGGAGTGGTCTCTTCAGCGGCGGTAGGCGTTATTAATTGATTGCTGTGATGGTCAGCTTGCGTTGGAGTTGCCCCTTCAGCGGCGGTAGGCGTTATTAATTGATTGCTGTGATGGTCAGCTTGCTTTGGAGTTGTCTCTTCAGCGGCGGTAGGCGTTATTAATTGATTGCTGTGATGGTCAGCTTGCTTTGGAGTTGTCTCTTCAGCGGCGGTAGGCGTTATTAATTGATTGCTGTGATGGTCAGCTTACTTTTTAGTTGTCTCGGCTTCTATAAGGCTTATATCAAGGATTACGGCTCACTTGCGTCTCTTCTTCGATGAGGCTTACGGCAAGGATCACGTTCGCTTAATGCTCTAGATGTAGCTTGGTCCTTTCTTAACGTCTTTCGTAGGATGGGCTCTCTCGACGGCCCTCAGCAAGTTATTTTCTCTTTTTACATTGTAAAAAATGGCTCTCTCCTAAAATGCCCCCACATAGTATATATAATGTTTTTCCTCTTTTTTTTACTGGCTGCGGGGTCTATTGGTCTCTCATTCGCTGCTCCAACTTTCTCCTATCGTGTGCAGGGGCGGTCTCTTTAGCTCCCCAGCCCCATCTTGTATTGGTCGTGTCTAATTCTTGCATTTTTAATTAACATTGGCGTCCGTTCCGTCTGGGATATATTCCCAGGCACGGCTGCCCCCGCTCTTGACTTCTGACCCGATTTATGATCGCCTGACATTTTAATGTGAAGTTTTATGATGGCGACCTGCCGGCGTCCCTAGGCTTTGTGTTCTAGCCTCTCTGTTTTCATGTTGGGTGGTCCTTACCCGTTACCTAACTGCCTCGCGATTCGTATATTCACATCACGTTTATTACAAAAAGATTCACAGATATTTACATAAGTTGACTTCCCTTTAGAAGTAAATGGACCAGGATTTAAATCCTACAGCGGTAGGGGTATACAAAGACAATATTTTTATATAAGACGGTAGTTACAACTGATCTTAAAATTAAAATAAGTTTTGTTAAGAATAAAACTTTGCTGTAAATTTTATAATCTAAACATATACCAAACTAGCATCGTTAATATTTTAAACAGTTAATGATTTAAAATATACAATTGGTTAAAATATATATACAATTATTTAAAAGTAGGATAAGCTAATAGAATTTTTATATCAAAGTTGTTCGATTATTGCTTACAAGACTGTAAAAATGAAGTTTATAAGATATATTATTAAATTCTATTAAGTTGAAATTATAATTTTAACATGAAAAAACGTAAACATTATAGAACTTATGTAATAAAAATTTATTTAACATAAGATGTTTATAAATCCTATCTAAATTGGAATAGTTTATGCATATCAACAAAGTCTGCGTAAACAACCAAATATCAACTTAATTTACATAATAGCATAAGACTTTCTTTTTGATAACATAAATATACATATCATACATGTTTCTAAATTAAAATTCTTACTGAACTTTTATATAAGACAATTTTCTACACGCAATTAGTAAAATATTTAACCCCTACATTATCATAAATAATAGCCACTTATCATGTTTGAAAGATTCACAGATATTTGCATAAGTATATATTATTGAATTCAATTAAGTTGAAATTATAATTTTAACATGAAAAAACGTAAACGTTATAGAACTTATGTAATAAAATAAGTCTTCGGAAAAATATTCTATAAAAAGTAACAGAATATATTATGGAAACTTCAAACTAATTTATAATAGGTTTTATATCTTAAGCATTTAAATAGTTTTTAGTCTATTAGTAGTAAGCATTTCATTAAAGATTAATAGAAGTATTTAATAAAATTTTATTATTAAATGAACATCAAAACATATATTAACTTAGATGTTTTAATCGCAAACAGTAATTATTAAAAAAAATAATAATAAAATATAAGATTTGGAACTTTGAAACATACTATTATACATGCAATAGAAGATGTTAAATTTGATTCGAACTTAAATTATAAGATTGCATCTACCACCATCGTTTGATATATAACATTGCAGTTTTAAATATTCTGCAAATGCTATGAAACATTTTTTATAGAAAATAATTAGCATTTGATCTTACCTTTAAAATCAGTAGTTTATACACTTAATACATATAATTTTTAGAAAACAGGATTTAAATTAATAATATATGCTTTTTGACTAGTTAAATTTAATATAGAATTCTTTGCTATTGAATAGGTAATTGCAATAGTTCTACCAAGGTATGTAATTATATATGTCAATAGAGGGGATTTAACTTCACTATTATAATCTAAACAGATAACAAAACCATTCATAGATATAGATATAACCACTAATAGATAGAATTAAGTATAGAAAATAAATAAAACACTTACCCACTGGTAGTAAACTTTGCTAAAAATAATTATGAAAACCTGAAAAAAAAAATTTTTTTTGGATTATACCCACAACCATCCGGTATAACACGAGTATACCGCAACAATCCACACCATTAAATCTGCAAGAGAAGATGTTAAATTTGTCTCGCGATATTAATAGAGAAGATAGTTCAAATATATATATATATATATATATATATATATATATATATATATATATATATATATATATATATATATATATATATATATATATATATATATATTTATATATATATATATATATATATATATATATATAATATATTTATATTTATATTTATATATATATATATATATATATATATATATATATATATATATATATATATATATATATATATATATATATATATATATATGAAAGATATAAAATTTAAGTGATCCCCTGTAAATTTTCTTCCCTTCCCATGCTTAAGATGGCATTACCAAATTCTGTTTTCAAGAACCCAGGAATATTTTTCATAGCGTCAGCAATCCCTGGGCAAGCCACACTTTTCTATGCCCAAATAAGGCAATCGTCCTGCACAACTGATGCAGCTTGCAAGAAACATCTTTGGTCAGCAAATTCTTCAACCGCAGATACCTCTATACTCAAACCCCGGGAATCATTCGGGTGTTGGCTTTCCATTAGATCAGATGTCTGTTTAGCCACTCGGAAATAAATTTCTTTTCTAATAGTTCTGTAATCTGATCTTATTTCATTACAGAATTTATAGCCGGCAGGATGTTCTGCAGTGAGGATACCAGTTTTAAATTTTAATTTCAATATGTAAACGGAGTTTAATTAATTTTACCAGCACCCGTCGTAAAACTTCATATGCCATTTCGTGCGTCGAAAATAGCAGCGAGCAGAAGTGGATTTACGCTGTTCGGTGACCTAGTTTTGAAGAAGCAATGCAGAAAGGGGAAAAACCCAATTTGAATCTAACCGTGGACTTAACCGGTGAAAATAACGAGCCATCTCACGTCCGATTTTCAGATGTAGATGTGTTTATAAAGCCCTATTCTAATGAAGTGCCAATCGAAAATTACATCGCAGAATATGAGCAGGTTTGTGAACTGTTGACATTAAATCCTATACAAAAATTATATTCTTTCGCAAGCTGTGTACCGGAAATGTGGAACTATTTCTTCAATCCAAACCCCGCTGGATTTCAAGTGTTTAATTCCATACAAGAATTTCAAAAGCTTCTTTAGAATCTTCAAATGGTAATATTACGTACAAGAAATTTATGCGATGTCTACGTTTCACCTCAACGGATCATCCTTTTTTCAATATGAGTGCTCAAGTCCCTGTTACGCGGCTCTCCTTTTTCTAAGTGTCACTTATTACAGCATAAAATTGTTCCGTTTTCTTCACCTGCCCACAACGCCGCAGTTTGTTTTGAATTACTCCAATTGTGAAATTCTGCTACTAAATTATGTTGTGCAATGTACTTTTCGCGATACGATTCGTGTTCATCATTGCCCTTGTTGTGCTGCAACCAGAAGAAAAATGTTTGCTCCTGCGTCAACAGCTTGTTCCGGATCAGACTTTTTCCCACTCCTTCCCCTACGAACGTTTGGATTTGAAGTTATGTAACCATTGGTGGCATATTTCCATAAAATTAAATGTTATGCCGAAGAAAAATATTAGTAAAATAAATAAATAAAAAATAAATATTTAAATTGGGACTCTTAAAGGTAAGACGAATTGTCTATAAAATTGCATAACTTTTCACATATCTGTTTTTATGATTAATTGATTATCCTTAAGTAAAAGTTATAACGATAAAATTTTATGAAAGTGTGTAAGTTATGTATGTGAAATTATAATTAATATTTTGAAATATGTTGATACTAAAAAGGGTTAGCTAAATCAATTACAAACGTAAATTTAATCATACTTTTGTTCAGAAATTTAACATTATTTTTATTCTTTTTAAACTAGCCAAGAGCAGATCGTTCTTTTAAGTATCTGTTTCTCACACGCAGTTTTAAATCTAGTAAAATACGGAGTAAAGTAGGTCATTCCTACTATAAACATGGGTCGAGAGCCAGCGTGCGCATTATTGTATACACATAGTACACATAGTTGAAGGTTATGTTCCACAGCAATAAATATCGTTTAGCCATCCGCCGCTCAGACGAATCGGGTGTTTACGGAATTGTACTTGTTTTTCAATTTTATAATGTTTTCCTTTTTCCTTTCTCGCCTCAATAATGAGTGATTAATAAATATAATTTGTCAGAGCCTCTGTAAAAATAAGTCGCGTAAAAGTTAAATTTGCTTTCTTTCATTTTGTATGATGTATGTTCTTTCTTCGTTTCTCTTCCATGTTTTAATCAATGTTTTTTGCATTTGAGTCTTTAAATTATCCACATGAATATTTTCTCATCTTTATAAAATATTTTATAGATTATAAGAGTTAAGAATTTGTTTTATTATATTGAAGTATTAAAGTATGGTTTTGAATCCTCGTAATTTTATTATGTTGAAGGTTAGTCAGGAATATAAGTACTATAGGAGATTTTCTGGTGTAAAAGTAGAAATTCAAGGCGTAGTTTGTCATATAAACGGAGCGTCCTTCTAATAGCTGCTAGGGTACCATAATAAGCCACGGATGATTTTTCACCCCCGTCTGCTAATAAATGTTCGCCCACTCCAGAAATTTCTCAAAATAGAAAGAATAGAGAATAAATAAATGGAAAAAAAGTATAAAGAGAGATATGTTTGAATATATTGGATAAAGTGTGAGGAATATTACATATTTTATCAATTAAGAGAAGGATTTATAAGTTTTGAACAAGCATGAGCAGTTTTACATGTTTCTTTCAATTCACATATTGGTTAGAGTTTTTAGTTGATTTTTGAATGATTATGAAAAGTACATGAATAATATGAGAAGGAAAGGAAGTTGTTTGGAAGATTGTAAAGAAATTTGATGGGTGATAAATTTTGATTCCATACATTTAAAAACAAATACTTTTTCTCTTGTATGTTATGATGTGTTTTTGATTTAAAGGAAAATAATCATAGTGATGGTAATAATGGTAGTATCATAATGTGAATGTCAGAGATCCGTTTCCTTTTTGTTTTGTTGGGTGCCTAACACCCCTTTGACTCCACTTATGTGGTTAAACTTTGTGTGTAAAAAAAAAATAAAAAAAAAAGCTATCTTGTTTAAACTCTCTTTTTGAGCTACTTCTGTGTGTACTTATTAATGTGGATCTCATAAGCAATTGTATAGTTGTAGTATTATTTTGAGAAAACTTTCTGGAACAGATGTGGATTTCTACATTACATTTGAGTATTATAGGTGCTTTTATATTTTTGATATGTTAATAACTGATATTGTAATGAACATTGTTGACACATGATGAAGATAACCTAACTTTGATGGATTTAGATACCTACCTAAATTTCGTAGTTAATTATATTTATTTAGAGAACTTTTGATGCTAGTTTGCCTTCCACAAATTACCATCTGAATTATTTCAAAAGAATATTTATTAAAAGGAATGTTGATGTGCTTAAGTTAAAGAAAAATTTTGTCAATGTTAGGGCTAACATGACATGTCACAGGTTACCCCTAATTTTGTCAAGTGTGTTGATGATCTGAGTTATATTATTTTTGTTGACACCGGAGAACCCTTTTGCTACCACAAGGGGTAGTTCCTCCCCCAGAGGGATGAGCCTCTTGCTGTCTTGCACCAAGGCACCCTCGTGATCACTGACAATCTTTCACGTTAGACATCACAGAGAATAGCCCATTTCACCTCCAGGTTTGTCACTTATGTCATGATAGGTACCAATGCTTTTAGAATTTGACTATTTTGAAGTGAAACTGGTGACGATGTTAAAGCACACAATGTTTTGAATATTGCCTAATATGAAGATGATGCCCATTTACTTAATTAAGAAGTTATAACAAGTTATTTTGAGTTGTTTAATTTATGATCTTATATATTGTTAAAAAACTTGACAGGTATCTAAATTCTATGCTGTAATTGAAGTAACACTTTCAGAATAATATAACAAATCATTTTATAATTATTAAGGTGAATTTTAATTTTATAATATTTAATTTAATGTCATGATGCATTCTTTTTCTCAGTTGAGTTGTTCTTGTTTTGTTTTTATTTTTCTATATTTTTTTTCAAAAAATTGTCGGGTTGTGATGGCCACACAACTCGAAACTTTTTTATTCATTCGGCAAAATTTTATTTTGGGTTTTGGGGTTTTCTTTGAGAACAACTACGGTTGAGAAACTGAATCCATCTACCTACATTTGGTTCATCCACAAAAAAATTTTTTTGAAGTGGTGGGAGGAATTTGTTTTAACCTCCTTTCCAACTTCATAGTCAGCATTCCTCAGCAAACGTGAGGATACACGGTTGTTTGAGAGAGATGTGATTTGTGTATAAGAAGTAAGGTATGTTAAAGGTAGTAAACGTGTATTGCTATTGAAACGAATTTTGATGTAATGAAGTTGTTTTATTAATGTAACAGTACTTTGAAGAAAAAGAAGAGATATTGATATCAAATTAATGTAAAAATTTTTAATATTGTAATTTCGCATGAATAGAGAATTGTTATGAATATAAGAGTACCCAAGAAAGTTTAAAAATATAATAGAGTGAATTTGATTGTGATATAAACAATGTCAGTATTAATAGAATATAAGGTGAGAACTAATAATAATACAATATGTGGACAGTGTTAAGAGATAGTTTCCAGGTAGTGTAAATATTTACATTGTGTTTTATTCATATCAAATATATCAAGATAATATGTCATGTAATCATAGAATTTATGTTATCGTCTTATATTTTGAATACCAGTCTTATATTTTGAACTTATACTGAAATAATGGTTAAGTGCATACAAAGCAAATAAGATGAAGGATAGTAGGGAAACCGCATGGACCTGCTATCTGGAGGAACCATTGTGGACTTTGCCAGATATTTTTGTAATCTTCTGTTATATTCTGTATAATTGTAATATTTTGTAGTTTATTTTTTATGTTATGTATGAGAGCCTCCACCCGGGTAGACAACGTTTTTAAAATGGGGGGATATGAAAGATATAAAATTTAAGTTGATCCCCTGTAAATTTTCTTCCCTTCCCATGCTTAAGATGGCATTACCAAATTCTGTTTTCAAGAACCCAGGAATATTTTTCATAGCGTCAGCAATCCCTGGGCAAGCCACACTGTCTATGCCCAAATAAGGCAATCGTCCTGCACAACTGATGCAGCTTGCAAGAAACATCTTTGGTCAGCAAATTCTTCAACCGCAGATACCTCTATACTCAAACCCCGGGAATCACTCGGGTGTTGGCTTTCCATTAGATCAGATGTCTGTTTAGCCACTCGGAAATAAATTTCTTTTTCTAATAGTTCTGTAATCTGATCTTATTTCATTACATATATATATATATATATATATATACACACATATATATATATTTGAACTAAAACTTTTCTTTGAAGAAGAATTTATTTTTAAGAGAAGCTATAGAAGTTGGGTTCTTTACGATGCCATTTTGGATATCACATGAACTCTTCAAGCGCTTTGTGGAGGAGCAGCGCCTTGAAACATGTTTCAAGTAACGCAGGTTAGATCTTTTCCCACAGTGCACTCCCGTGCATAAGTTAATGACAATCTACTTCCAGTTTTCAGCAGTATAGTCTAAAGATGCTGATTAAGTCATGTTTACTAGAACAAACAAAGATAGCGTTCAATTTGCAAGTCATCGTAGAATTGTTGCCAACTCTTGAAAAATAAAATAAAAGGATTCGTTCACGTTCCTTAAATGATAGCAATATAATTATTTATCTTATGATTGAGTGTTGGTGCGGTTTTCACGGCTCTCTCTTTTGATTGTCATAAAGTTGGTAAATTGTATTCAAAATTGATTTAAATGTTGATATTTTATTTGTATAAGTATTGAGGAACTTATAGATATATAATTGTCATTCACGGACTTATACATTGTAATATTTTGGGACTTCGGCGTAAAGCTAGGGCTCAATTCTAGTTGTTGACGGCGAGTCATGCGTGTGAAGCGCTCGGGGAAACGATAAGCACCCGGCGGCAACGGAAGAATCTTCAGGAGACAGAATAGAAGTGTGTCAAGGTGACTCAAAAGGCGATTCAAGGTTAAATTAGGTTAAGGTGCAAGTCAGGTTATTTATTTAGAAGACTGAACATTGGAAGTTGGGATAGATACTTGTTCCGCTAACTTCAGTGGAATGATATATGATTAAACAGTGTGTTGGTGAGTTGCATAATTTGAAATATTTTTATTGAAATTGTATTGAGATATTGAAATATTGGCTGTTCGTAACTCATAGTGTAGAGATATTTATTTATTTAAACTGAAATGTGTTGTTGTATATATAGTTAACGTGGTAAAGAGTATAGATAAACTGTGTAGTATATTTATTATCATAGTGTAATGTAAAAGTATAAGTGATACATCAAAACAAAACAACAACAGAAATTTGATTAGTCACTCTACTTAAGGGTAGGCTTATATAGTTGTATTTAATTAAAATTGGGTGTATTTGATATGTCGGAGGACCCCAGTGAGGAGATTGATATTGAAGATGTAGGTCGGATGAATATAGATGAAGTAGAAGCGAATGAACGCTTGAGGCGATTAGAAGAGAAAGCGAAGCAAATAATAACTTCATTGCATATAAGATTGCTTCTAGTAAATTTAATAAAGCTGAAAAAAGTGAAATCTTTGAAGACACGAACAAATTAATCCTCTTGATACAGGAACAGCGATTATTTATAACCGACCTAAAGGGGCAGATTAAGGCATTAGAGAGAAACTTCAGACGTGGACAGGAAGGTCGTGTAGAACCGGACAGAGACATTGCTAAAAGAACAAGATCAATATCAAGGAAAAGGAAAGAGGGTGAAGCATTTGTTGTTGCAGTATTTCCTAAAGCACAGCAATCCTCAGAACAGACTAAACAAGTGATAAAAGAGACTATTAAACCAGATGAATTAAAAATAGGTATTAGTGGGTGGAGGAAAATATCTAGAGGAGGGATACTGATTGGGGTAGATAAAGAAGAAGTAGAGAAATTAGTTGCAGAATTTGATCGGACTGAGAAATTACAGAAAAATTATACTGCAAACAAACCGGTTAAGCGCAAGCCACAGATCATAATACACTGCTAGCCACCCAAATTGCAACACCAAGAAAGACAAGATATATCACAACAAAATTTATTTTGTAGATAACATGTTGACCAAGTATCAAATGATTAAATTTATAGACTTCTGTGAAGTGTGGTTCCTGCCAAAATCAGTAGCCAGAGTAGCCGCCATTGTTGGAGATCACCGCTGCCACACGCCTCGGCATTGATTCAAAGAGACTTTGGATGAGTTCTTGGGGTACAGCAGACCAAGCAGCTTCCACACGTTGCCAAAGTTGATCTGCTGTGGCAGCTGGGGATGGAATCTGGGTCAATCGTAGAGCAACCATGGACCACATGTTTTCTATCGGCGAAAGATCCGGAGAGCGAGGCGGCCAGGGAAGCAATTCAATCTGGTGATTGACGAAGAACCGTTGGACAATGCGTGCCACGTGTGGTCGCGCATTATCCTGTTGAAATATGGCTGTGGGCAAGCCCTGAAGGTAAGGAAGGACAACTGGCTCCAACAACTCGGAGATGTAGCGCTGGCTGTTTAAAATACCGGCAATGCGTACTAGAGGTATGCGAGAGTGATATCCAATACCGCCCCATACCATAATACCCGTTGCAGGACCAGTGTGGCGGTGCATAACGCAGCTGTTCAGCATCCTCTCTTCACGGTGTCTCCAGACTCGAATGCGACCATCGTGATGTTGCAGACAGAAGCGTGACTCGTCAGTAAAGACAATTTCATTCCATTCTGCCGTCCACATCCTTCTGTCATCGCACCATTGGCGGCGGAGACGTCTGTGGTTCTGCGTCAAGGGTAGACAAAGCAATGGACGTCTTGCGGACAGACCACTTTGCTGTAAACGGCGTCGAATGGTACGCGCAGATACTGGATGATGCGTTACAGACTGCATGTGCTGTGCTATGGTTCGTGATGTGACTGAGCGATCCGTCACTGCCATACGCACAATTTGCCTGTCATCACGTGAAGTGGTGCGCTGAGTTGGATGCGATCGAACACGCCGGTCCGTCGTACCCTCCTGCATCCAACGATCACATATCCGCATTACAGTTGTTTGGTTTCGTCTAACACGACTACCGATTTCCCTGAAAGATAATCCACAATCTCGATAGGCCACTATCCTTTCTCTGCCGAACTCGGATACTTGATCAAAAGATGATCGCTGTTTTCGGCGAGGCATAATTGATCATTTTTTTGAAAAACCACAAGAAAAACATAATTGCCGAACTTGCAATCGTCGAAATCTCCAAGCCTTAAATAGCGCTTTGAAGTGGCGCCACAGGCGCCCGTGATGTGCGTCTGCGTTGAAATTTTAATCATTTGCATATCTCACCTTCGCTAATGCATGTTGTAAATTTCATGTTGTTTGCATGTTTCCTTCAGGGTGTTGCATTTACACTGGCCAGCAGTGTATATTGAATTGAAGAAGAAGTGGATAAAGAAGAACTTCAAGACAAACTTATAAAGCAGAATGAAGAATTAAACAAATTGGAAACTAAGGTTTTATTAAAATTCAAGGGAAGATTGGGCTATAATTGGGTATTCAATACTAACGGCGAATCGTTTAAGGAGATTATTAAAAATAAAAGAGTAAAATTTGATTGGCAGAGATACCAAATTAGATTATATATCAAACCAAAAATTTGCTATTGCTGTTACAGGATAGGACATATTGCAAAAAACTGTAAAAACGAAAAACTTTGTAAAAACTGTGGTTAAAAAGAACACGGGGACTGTAAAAAAAAAAGAGTTGCCCTAACTGTAAAATACTAAATGAAAGACTTAAATTGAATTTAAAAATCGAGCATACTGCCACTGATAATTCGTGCCACTACTATTGTTCGGAAGTGGACAGAATAATCTCTGGGACAGATTATGGATAATGCTCCTTCTTGGGAATCGGAACCTGCTCCCTCGTTTCCTGTGAATCATTCGGTTCTTACTTGTATTCATCTGAATCTAAACAACTCTTATATGGCGGCGATTGAACTGTTTCAGTCATTGGAATGGGATATAGTCTCAATTAATGAACCGCATTATAGAAAAAAAGCACCGAGGCAATTCATAGGTTTACCAAGAGAATACCAAATTATATTTAGTGATGGTGAACCCAGAGTAGCTATGGCGTTAAAAAGAAACTTAAGCTATTGTGATATTATCACGACTGATCATCTAATAGGAATAAGATGTGGTGAAGGAGAAAATGAAATAATATTTGTGACGATCTATCTGCCACCGGCGAACGGTGAAATGACTAGAACAGATCCGCAATGCGGAAACTTACAAGTATTATTGACCAAATACAGAGGGGAAAAAATATTCTTATTAGGGGATTTCAATGCGAAATCTACCATATGGGGCAGAAGAGACTCTGATAATAGGGGCCTAGCTATTAGTGATATGGTTATACAATTTGATGGCATCATTCATAACAAGTCTGATAGTCCACCTACCTATAATGGTCCATTTGGACAAGGGTGGACTGATTTGTCTATAATATTTGGAATAGAGGTAGACTGGATAAGGAATTGGAGAATAAGTGATTAATTTAATAATACCGATCATAATGCCATCATATTTGAGATCAATAAAGAAAACTTTAAATGGAATATGAAAAGCTACCCTAGATGGGATTTGAAGAAAATGGATTGGATCGGGTTTAATGTAGAAGTCAGAAAGTTTATGAAAGATTTAAAGCAGAAAATGAGTAGTCAAACGATTGATGAAACAATTAAAGAATTAAATAATGACCTTACTAAATTGTGTGAGAAGCACAAAAGAAAAAAGAAAAAGGTACAAAGAGTTAATGCGTACTGGTGGACAAGGGAATTGAATATTGAAAGGTGCAAGGTTAGGGCGATGCGTAGAAAGTATCAAAAGGCTGGAGACAGTAATGAAAGAAAGATTCTAATGGAAAAGTTTAGGAAGGAAAGAGCTGTTTATAGAAGAAAAATATTAGAAGCTAAATGAAGCGCTTTTAAACTATTTCTGAACAAGTTAACAATAGAGGACATTTTCGGTTCGGTTAAAGGTGTCATAAGTGAGAAAAAAATGAACGAGGTAAGCGCGATGATTAATGAAGAAGGAATAAAAGTGGATAAAGAGTAAGAAATTGAAAGATTATTGGCTTCCCATCATTTTAAAAGTACAGATCACATGGAAGATGAAGAAAAGAATCAAGGACAAATGGAAGAATTCAGGGAAATAAGTATACTGGAGTTGGACCTTATCATGGGTGAAATGGCAAAGGACAAAGCTCCAGGTATAGATGGATTAACGCTGAGCATTATTGAAGCTGCATACAAGGCTTATAAAGAAGTACTGAACACACTGTATAACAAATGTCTACAACATAAGTAGAAGACCTACGATTAAGATTGAGAACGGTAATATAAAATATGGTAAAGACATTAAGTATCTAGGTGTAATACTGGATAATAAGCTAAACTTTCATAGACATATTATTGAGACGAGAGAAAAAGCACTCAAAATATTACATAAGATTATGAGATATGTTAAAAAGACATGGGGCATGAGAACGGAAATAATAAAAGAAATATACAAAGTTATTATAGAGAAGATACTACTATATGCTGCTGAAGCATGGTATAATGACAAAGAGACCATGGAAATTAAGCTTCGACAATCACAAAGACCATTTATGATTGCAATTACCAAGTGCTATAGGACTGTTGCAACGGAGGCACTGAATGTACTTTCCGGCTGTCCTCCTTTAGATCTTAGAGCTAAAATGAATAAACAAATTTATGAAATATTCATAGAGGGCAGAGAAATTGAAATAGAAAACGTAATATATAATATCGAAAATTGTGAGATTAAAAAGAATAGAGTTAGAAATTTGGAAAATCTATGGGCAGCAAATTGGACTCTAAACATGCAACCGAAGACAAAATTTAGTATATACACAGATGGTTCTAAAAAGGATGATAGGGCAGGCTCTGGAGTGATCTTGTATGAAGATGGAATTGAAAAATATGTATTGAAAGAAAGAATTGGAGGAGGCAACTCTTATATTGCTGAATTGAGGGCTATTCAAATGGCGGTCGAGCTTGCCAGGGACATTAAAGTAAAAAATTTTGATATATTCACTGATTCTAGAAGCGCTCTGGAAGCGATTAGTAGTGTCGAGTACAAAGGAGAAATAATTGAAAATGTTACGCAAATAATTAAAGAGGAAAATGCCGAGGTCACTTGGCATTGGGTTAAGGCGCACGTTGGTATTAGACAAAATGAAGAGGCCGATAAAGTGGCGAAAGAGGCCACTGAACTTCCACAGATAGGAAGAAATTATAAATATAACAAGAAAAGATAAGGGAAATATTAACTAAAAACATCATTAAAGAATGGCAGGAAAGGTGGAATGCTTCCACTACTGGAAGAAGAGTATACGAGATTTTCCCAAAAGTGAGTGAGGAAAGATTAATGGGGGCTTTCTAGTCAACCAAACAATAACAGGCCATGGAATATTTGGTGCTTACCAACAGAGATTTCATAATAAAGATAGTCAATGTGAATGTGGCGAAGAACAAACTGTCGAACATTGTTTGTTTAGTTGTGAATTACTTAGAGAGGTCAGGAGTAAGATCCCGAAAAATAGTGAAAACTGGGACAAACATAGATTTTACTGTGATTATTATTGTAGAAAAGTCATAAAAAATATTATGAACATTCTGATGGAATTATAATTGCTATGTGTGCCTGGGTCTTCATGACATGGGGACATTGGGTAATTAAGTTGCTTCTTGTGTCTCTTTTTATTGTTGTTTTAGTATCTTCTAAGCTACTGGTCCTGGAATTGAGAACTGTGTATTTCAACAGTGTATTGAGTAAATTGTTAGTATCTTGTATTTTACATTTGGAAATGTGATAGGGTATTATTTATTAATATCGTGTGTTAGTGTTGATGTAATGGGCTTCAAAACAGTAGAATAATATATTTAAACTGAGCTTCATTGTGTTTACTTTGTTGTAATAAGCGACTAAAAGGAGTTGTATCGCTTCTTAACTGCACAGCAATGTGTTTTATCTTCAATGGCGTATTGTATTATTATTAAATTAGTAAAGTGTGCATAAATGGTAGCGTAGTGCAAATTGATTGTAGTACTGAAATATAAAACTGTAGCACTGGATATCTAGATTATGTTGCATTGTGAATCTAAATGGTTGTATTGTGTACTTAAATAGTGTTGCATTATCTACCCAAATCAAGTTGCTATGTGTGTGTAATTAGTGTACTAATATAAAAGATGTAGTAATACTTATGTAATAGCTACTGCTGCTCTGTTACCATGACGGTGCTACTATATATATTTTCGTATATGTGTTTCTACATATGCATCGGTATATAATATATTTGTATTGTTATATATTTGTATTAACTGTATTATTGTTACTGTATTGTATTATTGTATATTATGGATAGTTGTATTATTGCAATGTATATTTTGCATAATTGTTTTAGTGTACACTATGTGTAATTGTATTATTGTAAAAGAAAAGGAAAAAGAAAAAAGGGGGTAATGTGAGGAAGGAAAAAAGAGGAAAAAAAATTAAAGGAAAATATAATTCGGCCAAAGCTGGGTGCTACCAGGAACAAGGGCTAGGATTTTTGGGATAAAATGCTTTACAAAGTGTAATGTTAAAATTAATTTAGATTATTCATTCTTTAGCTATGGTATTGCGAGCGCTTATTTTTCTACAGTGTTGCTGAATGAAATAGATTCTTAATTAGGAATTAATAAAAAGTCTACTTGGTGACTGGTTGGGGGCAGATTTGTTCCCTCCGGGCTGCCTGTGGGCCCCGACTGGAAGATTACTGTCGGGTCGATGTGCCTAGCGGATTTTTACCGTATAACCTTCGGGTGTGGACGGTTAAACATATTCATTTATCTTATCATTGATTCATTTTGAGGAGATAACAACTACTTTAACTTTAACTGAACTTTAATCGCTGATAATCAAGATTAACTAACGTGACTTGCACATTTTACAATTCACTCTTGCTTTAGAAGGAAGGATCGTTATTGTTATCGCTCCAGATTTTTTCCAATGGAGAATTTTTCTAGCAACGTTGTAAGTATTTTAAACTTTTATTTTAAATTTAAATGATTACATTTTTAAATAAAAAATAAACTTGTATTGCATTTTGGTAAAAATCTGTAGTTTCATAATTTTGCTCATACCAATCTTTTTCGGGAACAAGCTGTTCCTTCATTTTTTATGCAGGTTCCATAATGTGACAGATAAACAGCACAAGCACTCTGAAACAGCCCTTTCCGATTGAAAATCTAGCAAGCGATTGAATTTAAGGTTTTTTTGCCCAATGAATCCCTATACCAGATAAGTTTCTATGACTCATAGTTTATTTTAATTCGTCGTTAGATAAGATTATTAACATTTTATAATATTCTGAATTTAAATTTCAATAAAAAACAGGAAATTGATATCAATGGTACTAAATACGATGAAAATAATTGCTCAACTAGGGAAAAAAAGTAATGAAAATTGAAGAACTCATCAGGTTTGACTGGAGTTTCGACTTAAAAAATAAGACTAGTACAAAAATTTATACTGACGGGTCAAAAAATATGAGAAGACTAGAGCGGGAGTGGTGATTTACAAAAATAATTTAATCATAGATAAGATCAGAGAGAGATTGGATTGTGCCAACTCATATACAGCGGAGCTTAGAGCTATACAATTAGCAATTAATTATATGATCTCTAAAAACATTGATAAAAGCGACATATACACCGACTCTCGGAGTGCTTTGGAGGCCCTTAACTCTCTAAACTATAAAGGAGATATAGTTCAAGACATAAAAAAACAAATAAAAGCAAATAATATAAAAATCTACTTTCACTGGGTAAAGGCACATGTCGCTATTGTAGAAAATGAGGAACAAGATTTAACGGCCAAAGAGGTAATCTTTGAGTTTGACACCTCGGACCCCCAGACCATTAAGGTCTATCGTCCATGATACACCTGAAGACCAGTCACTACGTAGCAAGAACCTGAATACGCAGTAGAGGGTTAATTTCCCGAGTTCGGATGCATTTTCAATTGCTGTGGGGCTGCAGGCTGCCGGATATACAGTACAGATCTGCAATCCACCCAAGGCACCCCCAGCCCCCCGGCCAAAGAGGTAATTGAATTAAGGAAAATCAGCTATACATATAAATGGACTAAGAGTATAATAAGATCCTTACTTAAAAAACAGGAAATTAAGAAATGGCAGGAAAGGTGGAATATGAGTAATAAAGGAAGAAGAGTGTACGATATATTTCAGATAGTTAATACCAATAGGTTAAACGCTGACTTTCATATCAATCAAGCCATTGCGGGCCATGGCTCCTTCGGGAGCTATCAGGATAGGTTTCATAACAAAAACGACAGTTGCCAATGCCAAAATACTCAAACTCCAGATCACTGCTTATTTGAATGCCCGATGTTTAATGAACTCAGGTAAAATCTACCTAGTGATATAGCTGCTTGGCCGAAGCACAAATTCTTTTGCGACTATTACTGCAAAAAATTTATTGCTAAAGTTGTTTATCACTTACTTTTGATCCATTTTCCGATCCCCTCTGTTGCTCCTTGATGTGGCTGGTCCTCCTGCCTTGCATTCACCTTTCTTGCAATGATTAGCTATGTTCGTGCAAAGGTGATAAATAATGACTCATTTGTTTACTGATAACAGCTTTTTTTAATTGTTTAAAAAAAAAGTGAAAAAAAAAGAAACTTTAATTCAACTGGTCCTCTCCTTGAATTTGTTGGCTTTTGAGTACTGGATGGTGCTGCCGCTGAATTAAACAAGGGAGAAAAAAAAAAAGAGTAATTTAATAGGTAATCAACTGAAATTCACTCGTTGAACTTATGTGTTACTTCTGCGGTGCTCATTATCTTGTATCTGCTGTGCTGTTTATTTTAAAACACTGGCTATATTTAGCTTCTTATTATATTAAGTTACACTATTTGTACCTCTATTGGACTTTATCCAATGTTTATACTGCTTTGTTTACTTTGTGATATCATCATATTGTATTCACTTGTATGGGATTAATTTGCTTAGTTGCTTTTGTGTACAAACTGGACTTAATTATAATTAATTCAATTACATAATTATACACTACACTTAGCTAGTGTAAATAACTTGTTGCAATTATGTTCTGGTTGTTCATTAAGAAAAAAACCTGTTGTTTTTCAACTGCTTAAGCTTAATTCCTTTACCTGTTTTAGTGTACTCCCTAGCGTTAGATTTACTGAATTCAGTTATATATAATTCATGTGTGCTAATTATTATATAATTGTTTTTGTATTTATAATTTCCTATGTAATTAAGGGGCAAGCCCACTGGGGGTACACCTTATTGTATACATTATATTAAATTTTTTTTTTTACTTTACACCAGCTAGTGCTACTGAAACTTTAATACACCTGCTTTTAAATCTAACATTGCTTGCGGGTTAATGAAAACAATTAAGCTGGGGTTGCTAGCAGTAGCAACACTTTCCGCCGTAGGGATGATAACTTTTGCTTTGATTTGGAATTACTCCTTATTCAATACTATAGTTGGTACTTAATTTTGTGTGTTAACCAAAAAAAAAAATTCTATCTCAAAGTTAATCAACCTTACTTTAAGTTAATTTAGACAAAGTTTGGTTGTGATGTCGGCGGCCTCTTGGGTGTTCACATAGTACTTACTTTCATATTGTCACTGGTCAGGGCTTAGGCCTACCTTGCCTAGTTGCGGTGGTTTGTTTACTTAGTCAAACCTCGATATCTCGAACTTGAAGGGAGAGACAAAAAAATTCGAAATATCGAAAATTCGAATTATCGAAAATCGCATGTCATCAATATTAATAGAGAAAAATAAGCTTTTCTACATACCTTTTTAAAAAGTAATCCATATTTTTATTTTAATAAACACTATTTACAAAATTCTTTGAAAAAAGATTCAATTGTTGTTTGCTTCAGAGAAGAGTCTGAAATTTTATCTATTATACTTTCTAAGTGGACAGTGGCTTTAAATGTTTCTTACCTATTTGGTTAACATATCTCCACAAAGCGTCTATTGCAAATAGTCCTTCTTTGTTTGTCACATTTGGTGGCAAATGGCGGATTTCGTCCTCCTCTTCTTCTGATAATACACAAGAAGCTTTCGTCTGACCGATGATGTCATTGTCCTCCCACTGACCACACACTATTACCGTATCATCTACGATGACAAAGTCATTAAATTCCATTTTATTGAGGTGCATGAGCATCGAGGCGCTAGCTTGAATGCAAGACATCATAGGCATGCATTCACACCTGTAGTTTTTTTTCTTTCACTCCTTGTTGCAATGATAAGAAATTCTACAATCTTCTTGGAAGCCACCCACCTCTTGATTTTTGTTCATGCCTTCACTTTCTGTTTTGTTAAAACCATCCCAACCCCTCTAGAAAGTAACCTTGGAGAATAAATGGAGAAAAAATAAAAGAAAGAATCGATGGTCATTGCATATGCATGGCAACTAACTGAAACGAGATAAGAAAACAATAAACAAGAATTTCAACTCCCTTATTGGAGGGTCAAGAGAAGTTGTCATTTCATTATGTTATCTTCCGTCTTTATATCCCTTCTTTTTAAAGTTTATGCAGGGTTTTACCACTGTAATGTTTCAATAGCTTTTCTATTTTTTAGAAATTTCTATTTTTTGGATATTATTTTTTTGTTTTTAGAAATTTTTTTCTTCTCCATTTATGGAAAAAAATTCAAGTTATCGAGGGATGAGCCAAAAAAAATTCGCCAAATCAAGGTTTTTTTAACATTGAGAACATAGGAAATTTGAAGGGAATTTTTATTTCTTCGAGATATCGAAAAATTCGCGAAATCGAGGTTCGAGTTAGCGAGGTTTGACTGTATTTATTACTTATTCACTTCAGCTAAGTCAGCTAATTTTAAACCATACACTTACCCTTGGCTGTGCTCTTCTGAACTAGTTGGTTTTTCCAATATCTTCTATGTTATGCTGTTTTTCTTATTATACGTGATAAACATTAAGAATTCACCCCAATGGTGGAACATTAAGAAACACCCAATGGTGGGCTTGTTCAGCGCGGTTCTGCTTTCTTCTGAACTGCAACTTATTGGGGTACATATATTACTCGTTTAATTAATCAATAGTGGGTCAATAGTTTTATGTTCAATTTTTATGTTTTATTGGTGTAGTATTGATTTGGTATTTGTCTAAGGTATATACTGTTCTAAATGGTTTTAGAAGTATATTAGTGAGTTAATTCAAATTGTGCGTAAATCACACCTATTCAATAATGTTTATTGACCTACTTTGTGTATTAAATTATTTGTTACAAAGTCAAATAACTTGTAAAAATTGTATATTGTATTAATTTAATTTGTATTGTGGGAGACATGTAATCGTGTCTCAGCATGTAATTTATTTAAGTAGCTGTCAACAAGTTTGTGGTACGGTATTATTTTATGTTCAAATATTTATTTTGACTTGGCTACTTCGGGTGAAAGCCTCACCGAATAATGTAAAGGAAGGAATGGCCTGTGTACTGGAATAAATAAACAGATCTATCAAAGAGAGAAAAAAAGGACGGAAGGGGGTGGAACACAGAACCTACGAGCCCTTTATTGTATTTAATGTGTTTTTACTTTGTATTTTTCAACTATTTGTGTTGGTTTCCTTTTAACTTTTATAGGTTAATTGCTCGTTTGCCACCAATAGTTAGGTTTATTCTTTTTGTGGTTATTCCGACTTGGAGGTGTTTTGTTTGTGCCTGTGCTGCCCTGCGGGTCTTGACGGACCGGCTGGATTGCGGTAGAGCGGCAGGTAAATAGTTTTTTGCCGATACGCGCAAGCGTGGGGGGCAGCGTAGTTTAGATTTATAATATTCTGATAAGTACTAGTTGTACATTTTCATGAATTAAATACTTTTAAAAAATTGTTTTTTCAATTATTATAAGTTAATAAAATTACTTTCTAAAGATATCATTTAAATTAAAACATGCGTATACATGAAGAAATGCTCTAATAAACAGTATTAGCAGTTAGCAAAGCTTGTTTCCGATTTGAAAATTAACCTAGCAAATAAAGTTTTGGTTAGCAAAACGTGTATCAATTGTTTAACTTTGATTAAACATATTATCTGATCTTTTCACATGTACAAGATAAAGATAAACAGTTACAATCTACTTCGTGTGTAAATATTAAGGGTTAGATTTTTTGAAAGTAATTCTATAATCGTTGCCACTCTCGAACAAATAAATAAATTGATTCATTGACGTTATACCATTCCTTAAATGATAGCAAAAGATTTATTTTTCTTATCAATTCGTTCATTCGGAAGATAAAATAAGATAATTCCAACTTTCACTTCAATGAATTTGATTAAACATATTATCTGATCTTTTCCATGTACAAGATAAAGATAAACAGTTACAATCTACTTCCTGTGTAAACTTTATGGGTTAGATTTTTGAAAGTCATTCTATAATCGTTGCCACTCTTGAAAAAATAAATAAATTGATTCATTCACGTTATACCATTCCTTAAATGATAGCAAAATAATCATTTTTCTAATCAATTCGTTCATTCTGAAGATAAAATAAGATAACTACAACTTTCACTTCGATGAATCGCAAAATACTGATAGTAGAGGTTAACGGTGTACATTCGAAAATTAGCCTTTGTTGCTTTATAATCTGAAATTTTATTCTCCGTTACGTTGATTTTGTTTTTCAAACATCTTAAATATACTAATCTGCTGCTTTTACTGACAATATTGTAAGTATTTTTTATAAAATAAAAGTAATTCTCTAAAAGTAGACTTGAAATTCTTTACAATAGTAAATTCTTATATTAATGATTGTAATTTCTTATATAAAGTATAAGTTTAGCATCAATGGATAAGTTTTATTATTTTTTCTATGTTCAATTCTATTCAATAGCGGTTCTATCTATGTAAAATTATGTATTAGTTAATATAATTTAAAGTCTCTGGGTATATATTTTTCACGTACATTTCCATATGGGATCATAAAAGTTTTGTATTTATACATATATAAAACTATTTAAATGTTTAAGTTCAAAATCCTTCCTAAATTAATTAAAAGTCTCTATAATATATATTATCAATTTTTATAGAATTTTTTTTAAAAGACTTAATTTTAATACTTATATTGTACAATGCATGTTTTTCATATGAAAATTTGAATTCAATATTATGTAAGATAAGTCTATTTATATTTCCTTAGCATATTTAGAGAAGTTATATACTAGCATGTCGATGAAGTTGATATCAGATAATTGGATATATACACACACAAACAGACATTTAGTATATATTGGTAAAGGGGAACTTTTATAATCAACATAGGATAAATAAACATACTAAATAGCTTTACCTATATCAGCAGTATTTCTACTTACATTGTAATTTTAGCAAGGTATCTGTTAAAAGCGCTTAAGGTTTAAAATGCTTTTAATTTGCTAAACGTCTTAGTTTAAAACTTGTTAAAATCATTTTGTATAAAATTAATATTATATTACTTTCAACATTATAAAGTTAGGTTGATTAAGTTATGGAATTATTATTAAATTGATAAATATGGAAAATTATGTGTAATATCTTATATTAATAGTCTACATTTTTGGATAAGATATAATATTTTAGTTTAAAACTTACAAATTTTACCTTTCAAGTCATTATCTGTATAAAATGTTTTTAATTTTAGTACACGTCTTAACTTAGAATATAGTTTTAAATTTTTTTAAATCTTTTTTATGGAAAATTGTCTTTTCATTTAGTTAAGTTCAATATGTTATCTTATAAACGGCTGTCAATATGTAAAATTATTGTAAATTAGACTTTTTCAACGTATAAAACTTATGTTTCTTTCAATGTATTTACAGGTTTTGTTAATAAAACTATAAATGTTCAGATAAATATATAATTTTCTTTGTAAAACTATGCAAAGATTATCAGATTGTTGCATAGATATTTAGGTTTAAAATCTATTGAATATAATTCAAAGTTTTTGGGTATATATTTTTGTTGTATATTTCCATATGAAATTATATACGTATATATATGCTTACTATCAATAGTCTAAAAACTAGTTAAATGCTTAAGATATAAACCTACCATAAATTAATTTAAAGTTTCCACAATATATTTCATTATTTTTTATAGAATATTTTTTAAAGACATATTTTATTATATAAGTTTTATAACATGTCCGTTTTTTCCTGTTAAAATTAAAATTTCAACTTAATAGAATTCAATAATATATCTTATAAACTTAGTATTTACAGTCTTATAAGCAGTATTCAAACAACTACATTAAACCATTGACTGTTAGAAATGTTAACTATGGATGGTTTTGTTATCTGTTTAAATTATAAAATTTACATCAAAGTTTTATTATTAACAAAACTAATTTTAATTTTAACATCTGTTGTAACTATCTTCGTATATAAAAATATTGTCTACGCACACCCCTACCGCAGTAGGATTTGAACCCTGGCCCATTTACTTCTAAAGTGAAGTCAACTTATGTAAATATATGTGAATCTTTTAAACATGATAAGTGGCTATTATTTATAATAATGTAGGGATCTTCTCTATTAATATCGCAAGACGAATTTAACATATTCTCTTGCAAATTTAATGGTATGGATTGTTGCGGTATACTCCTGTTATACCAGATTGTTGGTGGGAACAATCCAAATAAATTTTTTCTTTTCAGGTTTAATATCTTGTATTAATAGTCTAGATTTTTGGATAAGATATAATATTTAATATTAAAACTTGTAAATTTTATCTTTGAAGTCTTTATCTCTATAAAATGTTTTTAATTTTTGTATGACATTTTAGTATTTACATTAGAAGAAAGCATACGCTTTAGTCAAAGTAATATATAGGTTTTAGATTTCTCAATGTATTAAGCACGCCTTTACTTCATGGTTTTCAAGTTTTGTTTATCTGTTAAAAGCGCTTAAAGTTTCAAATACATTTAAAACTGTACATAAACTGTATAAAGATAATCAAATTGACGCATACATTTTTAAGTTTCAGTTTCTAGATGGTAATTGTATAATTTAAAGTCTTCAAGTTATGTTATAAATGGGTTTAAAGATATATCTAATTGTTAATCATAATAAAAGTCATTTTATGTTTAAACCCTATCAAAAGTCTTTATCTCTATAAAATGCTTTTAATTTTTCTATGACATTTTAGTATATACATTAGAAGAAAGCATACGCTTCAGTCAAAGTAATATATAGGTTTTAGATTTCTCAATGTATTAAGCACGCCTTTACTTCATGGTTTTCATGTTTTGTTTATCTATTAAAAGCGCTTAAGGTTTAAAATACATTAAAAACTGTACATAAACTGTAATCAAATTGACGCATACATTTTTAATTTTCAGTTTCTAGATGGTAATTGTATAATTTAAAGTCTTCAAGTTATGTTATAAATGGGTTTAAAGATATATCTAATTGTTAATCATAATAAAAGTCATTTTATGTTTAAACCCTATCAAAAGTCTTTATCTCTATAAAATGTTTTTAATTTTAGTAAACGTCTTAACTTATAATATAGTTTCAAAGTTGTTAAAAACGTTTAAGGTTTGAAATACATTTAAAACTGTATATTAACTATATAAAGATTCTTAAATTGACACATATATTTTTAAGTTTCAGGTTCTAGATTGTAATTGTCTAATTTAAAGTCTTCAAGTTAAGTTTAAATGGGTTTAAAGATATATCAAAATTATTTTATACTTGACATTGATATCAGCATGAAAATTAAAGATATTTTAAATTTAACATCTGTTTTGAATAATTTTATGCGTAAAAATATCCCTTGTTAATATTTTATTATTATATAGAACATGATAAAATATGTCTATACACAAATGTAATATCTTCTCTTGAAGATTTAATGTTAAAAGACTTGTAAATACTCCTTTAAATAGAATATTATTTCAAATATTATTTATAATTTAGATATGTCTTTAAAGTTATATTAATAAGTTATTATAATTAATTTTTACTAATGACTACTGACGTTAAAAAATAGTAAGATAATAATATATTTCAATTTAGAATTTAACATAAAATAAAACCTTTTACAAAATTAAACTTTAAATGTAGTTGTAATTTTTACCAATAGATGGCACCTGCAGCGTAAAATTGCTTTTCTCAAAATTTTCAAAGTTAAATTTAATTTCAAACACTTGATGATCATCGTAATATCACCATTCGCAAAAATTTTCTAAGTTCTAGTTTAGTTCCAGTTTTTCCCGCTAGGTGGGGCTTAGTATGTATTATATTAAAAAATATATAAATAAATAAATAAATTAAAATAATATGCCACACAACCCTCTGTCATATTTCCCAAGTTCCCTTTAAAATATTTACTCTTTAAATACTTCATAATACAATATATTAATGTGAATCGATGGCTGAATGGTTAAGGCGTTGTCTTATCAGGCTTTCTGAAACCAGTTCGATCCCAGTTCAAGAAATAATTTTCATAAAGTGTATTTCTAGTTTTTTCTGATAGATGGCAGCACTATAAAACATCTTCCACAGAATTATTGTAAGTTCTACAATTTACCTATAGATGTCTGCACTGAGAAAAAAGTTTCAAAAAAATTTCTAAGTTAACCCGGCAAAGCCTGAATTAATTTTTTTTCTCAAATTTACTTTAACTCTTTAGTATATGTTTATTGCCTTCCTTAGGATAATATAAAATGTTTTTTATTTTTTAAATTAAATTATTTTAGTCAGAAACTGCTGGTACCATATGGTACCAAGGTCTTACACTATCAAATCACCTTTTTTCAAAATTCTTTTTTTTAAAGAAACAAAAGAAATTTTTATGAAGAACAGATTACATTTTAATTCCACATAAACTTTTAATTACATATTCAAATAAAGTTACATTTTTGTATGAAAAGTAATGAAACAGCCAACGCAGAGGCCTACATTGCATTTCGCACATTCAGTACGTGTGCGGAAAGTGAATTAAAATCTTTTATATTTTTATTAACTCATATTATTTTCTTTGAAGAATTTGATCTTTTATTCTTCTGTTGTTTCTTTGCACTTGATAGCCCATCAGTTATTGTCTTGAAAGTGTCTAATTCTTCTTCGGAATCGAAAATTTCAATATCACCACAATTTTTTTGTACTTTCACTCTTATTTCGGCATTTGCCCGTAACTGGTTACCAGACAAATTGTCTGTAAGACCTCCTTCATTTTCCTCTGCAGAATCTCCGTCAGTGATTTCAGCAGCATCGGGGGTGTAGCGTACTACCCTTATGGGGTTATTTTTTTCCATGACCTCACAGATTTCACGAAACACAGCTGTGTGTTTATCTAGCCGTTTCCCTAACAAGTGGTGCGGGAACTGTTTGGAGAACCGAAAATGATTTCACCCCCCGTGATAAAGCTGTCTTTCTCTTAGCGATAACTTCATGCGAGTGACATTCGGCGGGTGATAAAGTTTCGGACTAAGAAGAGCTGTCAGCCGATAATCTGCCGACCCCTCCAACACGTCTGAAAATCCAGACATTGAGGAGAGACGCTAGAGAACGCGGCCTGTGCGGATGTGTGTTTTAGGCTCCGTACGTTGTGAATCTGCACGGGATTTTAATTGAATGTGTTGCACTGTTTAAATGTTAATTTTTTTGTTAATAAATTGTTGAGTTTTTGTTTTAAAAAAATGTCCTTCGCTTTTAATTAGAACTCTGTCTTTCTTTGTTATGTATCCCATAGTAGTAATTTTTAGAAACGCCTCAGAGAGAATCGCCTTACCTACTTACAGTGACGCCACAGCTTACCTTTAGTTGGTGGCAGCGGTGGGATCCGTACCCGGTTTTGAAAGCAGAGTCAGTATGCCAAATTGCGGGTCATTTTTCTCGGACCCGTAGAATGTGCAGATTTTAATACGCCGCCGTAGCAGTGCTCCGCGAAAGTTAAGAGGTCATCGACCCAGCGTCGAGGTAGAACGGAGTGAGTAGCCCCCCTGATGCTCCTGTGGTTTTCATGGTGCGGTCAAGAAGAGGGTGTTTTCTGAGGGCTCTGGCCCGTGTTTTCCCCGGCGCAGTGAAATTAAGAATGTTTCGCCGTCGGATGCAGAGTTTCGTTTTCTGTGTATTTTGTGTTGTGGTCAAGATCTACTGGAAGTAAAAGTGTATTAATGTGTCATCCGTGTTGCGGTGAGTGCCTGCGAGTGACCGATGACTCTTCTGCTGTTGCCTGCAAAAAGGGGTGAGTACTGCTTTAGATACTGAAAGTTGCATTGTTTTTTTTGGATAGGTATTTTTCGGAAATAATTTTAAGTTGTGATGAATTGTTTGAAAAATACATATCAGTGCAATTGTTTTGTGGGGACAAAAGTATTGTATTTTGCAACCGTAGTGTTTATATGTAACGTGTGAATGGCTGAGCTAGCTATGATGCAAGAAGTGGTTGTAATTCTTGTGGAGGGTAAAAACTACCCTGGTTGTATTGCTTAAAATGTTTTTTAAAAAAAATAGATACAATGGTATTTTTTTTTCTCGATACTTTTTTGAAACAGTTATTATTTGAGTTTTTTGATATTTTTGGGTAAGCTACCTGTCGCAAACTGCTTGTTTTAAAAAATAAATACAGTGGTATTTTTTTCTGTTTTTCTCGATAATTTTTTAAAGCATGTATTGAGAGTTTTTGTACGTTAACTAACGCTGTTAATTAGAAGGTTCTAAATGTTTCCAAAGGTCAACTAAACTAGTGCCTTTGTGTGTTGGATATACAAACTGTATATTCCGGTTAATGCTTGTAGCGGTATAAGTGTTGATTAACGTTTGCTACTTGGTTATTAATTGAGTTTTTTTAAATAAAAGGTTCACTAAACTAGTGCCTTTGTGGAAAATATACAAGCTGTATATCTCAATTATAGTAGCGGGATAAACGAAAAATTAACGACTTGCTATGTAGAAGTATTTTTTTGTGTGCTGTTGAATGTTAAAAAGGTTAAAGTAATGTTTTAATTTTGAAAAATTACTGCAATTTGGTATTTTGTTTGTTTATGTGTATGATCCCATTGTAAAATACATGGTTTCACGAAGAAAATTTAATTGAAGGTGTTTTAGTTATTTTTAGTTTTTTTTATTTTCCTGATTTGTGCTTATAAATTTGTGACTTATTTAGTGTGTAAAAATGGCTTATCTAAGCAGAGGGAGAAAAGCAGATTTCAAAATTTTGGCGATGAGGTTGGGTCAACAGCCCGTCCCAGATGCTTTAATTATCTATCTAAAGAAATTAATCGAGAGTAGTCCAAATTATGAGGAGAAATTTGTTAGGGGTCTTCTTGAGACCATTATGCAAGATAGGTTACGGGAAGAAGAGGAAAAAAAGGAGAAAGAGGAAAGAGATAGGATTTTGGCTATGGAGAATCAGGAGAAAGATAGAGCTCTCGAATTACAACAATTGCAGATTATGTATCAGGCGCGATTGGCGACCCTAGAATATCCCCAGAATACGGTAATGGAAACAGTGAATTATGATTCTGAGCATATTGAAGAAGAGAAGAAAGAAGTAGATTTTTGCTGTGAAAACAGTCGGAGAGCGGACGCTGCTCCGCGAATTTGTGTGGAGGCGAAAGGGGAAAGTACAGTTGAGTCGGGAAAAATTACGACAGAGGAAAATGAGGGAGTAACCTTGCTGTGTTCTGAAAACTTTCGGGGGGTATCTGAGAAAGGCCAGCAGAGTTGCGGGGAAAAGAAGGAAAATTTACTGTTAAGGCAGGAGGTCGATGAACCCGAGGAACACGACTCCCGTTTGAATGATAGAAACGAAGACTTAGGAGGGTTGAAAGTGATCCCGGGACAGCAGAAAAATTTCGGAATTGAAAAAAAGGTAATGGATATGAGAGAAGATGGAGAATATGAGAGTAAAAGGGTGTTAAGTTTAGAAAGGAATTTGGGAGAGGAGATAGCGATAGAGATAGAGGTGGCTCATTCAGTGATCGTTTCAGAAGCTGGAATTTCGGTTAAGAGATCAGGGTTACCTGCAAGGGCCAAATTGTCCAATCCTGAGAGTTGAGGTTTTTCTTTCGGGTTAGGGAGTAAACATCTTGCGTCAGGAGAGGTGATGGGAAAGTGCAAAGAATAGATTTCGGAGGTAGATCGGTCGGGAGAGAATTTGATTGACTTGTATTTAGTTTTGAGTTGTAAGCCTGGAATGAGTTGCACTATGCATCCACCTGTGGTTCATATGGGCATCATGTTTTTGTATTTTTTAACTATGAATAAATGGATAGCTCATGTTGAAAATCCAGATTAAATACACAGGATGTTGATTTACAATATATTGCTTGTATGTGTTATTAAATTGATTTTTTTTCATGCAATAGAAAGGTATAGGATTGTTGTATTTTGGTATGTGTATTTAAGTGTTTATTAGTATTATTTTTGTTTCTTATCAGCGAATGAATATTGAATTGTGTAATTTAAGTGTTTTTATTGAAAATGACATCCCGTACAAAATAAATGCACTGAACGGGAATTTAATAGGTTATTAAATTTTCAAAATTTTGGTTATGTGCTTTGTGCAATTTTGTTTGCAACTTGGGTGTTAAGAGTGATGCTGTTTATGTGATCTTGCGTCAACTCTTCTGTATGCGGTGCACAAACTGTGCCACTTGTGCTCACGTGTGTTCGACGGACCAACTTTTTCCTCTGCGAAGAAAAAGTTTCCTGGAGCGTGGAGGAGCTGTAGCGTACTACCAGTATGGGGTTATTTTTTTCCATGACCTCACAGATTTCACGAAACACAGCTGTGTGTTTCTCGAGCGGTTTCCCTAACAAGTGGTGCGGGAACTGTTTGGAGAACCGAAAATGATTTCACCTCCCGTGATATAGCTGTCTTTCTCTTAGCGACAAGTTCCTGCGAGTGACATTCGGCGGGCGATAAAGTTTCGGACTAAGAAGAGCTGTGAGCCGATAATCTGCCGACCCCTCGACCCCGTCTGAAAATCCAGATATTGAGGAGAGACACTAGAGAACGCGGCCTGTGCGGATGTGTGTTTTAGGCTCCGTACGTTGTGAATCTGCACGGGATTTTAATTGAATATGTTGCACTGTTGAAATGTTAATTTTTTTGTTAATAAATTGTTGAGTTTTTGTTTTAAAAAATTGGCTTTCGCTTTTAATTAGAACTCTGTTTTTCTTTGTTATGGATCCCATAGTAGTAATTTTTAGCAACGCCTCAGAAAGAATCGCCTTATCTACTTACAGTGACGCCACAGGGGACTCAATATAAATTTCTTTAATATCATGAGAATCTAGTTCGTCAAACAGTTGAAGTGCCTCTTCAAGTGTTAAATGTCTAGAAAAAAAAATTGTATGTATGAAATGTCCCTTAAATTATTTTGTAAGTTTGACTACAACAAGCTTTCACTGATATAATAATACTCAAGAAAAAAAAAAAAAAATATATATATATATATATATATATAACGTAATAATAATAATAATGACTATTATTATAATATTATTATTATTATTATTATATAATAAAAAATAATAAAAATACGTCAATTAATTTTAAAAAAGTAAAAAGCAAATATACCTGTTACTTCAAAAGAAAGAAAAAACTTATTTATTTTTTAAGTCGCAGAAACATGAGTAAAATGATTAAATACACAGTTTCGTTTCTACATAACTTATGAAAAGCTAACGTGAAAGCCGAGCGGTACCATACGGTACCGCCAAATTTGAGAACAAAAATTTTCGTGTATAATAAGACAATTTTTTTTAAATGTGGCCTACCAAAAGAGCATACAAATATAAATAAAAATACACATTTCAGCAACTCACTTAAAAATTTTAAATATCTATAAAATGTACTTACTTTTGACGACGAGCCATTTTTTCGCTTTTTTTCAAGGCGCTAAACTTTCTTGAGACTAATAGCATAGACACGTGCTTAACTACTTCATCTGACTGTTATAATTTCTTCTTTAGACTGTCTAGTGGTGCCATCTATTAACTAAAAATCAGAACGTTACGTTTTTCCCAAAAAGAAGAGGTATTTTTGAAGTAGTGATTGCTGGTACCAAACGGTACCGCTAGGACTTCCCGGGTTAAAATTCTATGTTCAAATTTAGTTCTAGCTTTCAGCAACAGATGGCAGCTCTGTAACCTTAGATGAATTCACATAGTTCCTGACGTCATCAGTAGGCCACGCCCCCTGCACCGTTCACCGCATCGCAAGCGCATTGGCGCAGAAGCCCCAATTTCTATTTACTGTTAATTATTAACTTCCTGGGGTTAATTTTTTTTAACAATGTATACTCCATTTATTTGATTGAAATACTTTAAGGGACAAAGTAATTTTATTTATATGCATAAGTGAAAATTTTTTTCATGGATGACCACCTGGTCAACTACTGACACTTTAGATGGTCAACTTTTTAACCCTTTAAGCATTCAGCCCGGATTTTTCCGTAGTCATTTTTCTGTCGATAAAGCGTGCATCACGGATTTTTCTGAAGTGGTTTTTCTCCGCGTAAAGCGTTCATCCCGGATTTTTCTGCAGTCATTTTTCTGTCGTCAAAGCGTGCAGCCCGGATTTTCTAGTACCTGCTTCCCCCCTCGTAAATTTCATTCATTGACATGGGGAATGGTCTGCGGTTGAAGGGAGTTGAGCGTAACTGATTGATTTCGGTACTACAGGATAGAATAGCGCTATTCATAAGCAAAAGGTTCCTTTCATTCCAATTGTAATTTTGTTTGGGAGAATTTCTCGTAAAGTTTCACCAGTTTGCGTTTTATGTG